>VZSE01008607.1:35876-127886 GCA_013398275.1 Promerops cafer
CTGCCGCCGCCGCCCCCCGCCCGCGCCCGCGGCGGCCTCCTGGACCTGCTCCGGCTGCGCTCGCCCCGCAGGCAGAGCCCCGAGGGAGAGGGCGACGGCCCCGATGAGGCGCAGCGCCCGCGCCCTAGCAGCATGACCTTCCTGCCCAGCGCCCGGCCGCCGCACCCCACCGAGAGCCCTGGCTTCCTCCGGGGGGGCTCCTTGTGGGGCAGCCGCCGCTGGAACATCTTCGGGGGCAGCGGCTGGAGCGGCTCCAGCCCCAGGAAGAACTTCAGCTCCCTGCGGAAAAGCTTCAGTTTCCGCCTGCGCCGGGGCCACGAGCTGCGGCGCTCGGAGTCTGGGGGGCTCCTGCGCCCCACGCGCCTCCGCACCAAGAGCGAGGGTGATGCCAGCTCCCTGCACACCTGCCCCAGCAAGCGGGACCTGCTCTACCCGGAGCTGACCAGGGTCGGGGGCCGGCTGCACACTGACCCCGTGCAGACAGGGGGACTCTGGAAACTCCTCACGAGCCGCTTCCGAAGGCGAGAGCGTGGCAGCACTGGCAGCGTGTGCCCCAAGGATCCCCATGGCAGTGTTGAGCCTGTCCTCCTGGGTGGGGGCCCTCTGCGGGCTCTGGGTAAGTAAGCACAGGAGCAGTGCTGGGCTGGCGAGAGCCCCCTGTGCCGACGGGGCCCGCAGGGATGGGTGGCTGTGGCCTGTCCCAGCTGAGGTTCTGGGCCGTGCACTGGCACCTGGTTCTGTCCTGGTGCTCTGCAGGGTTTTCTCTGGGCTGCAGTGAGGTTGCGTGAGCGTTCACGGAGTCATGTCATACTCCGGTGCCCTGGGCACTGCCATCGTCAGTGGTGCTGGAGCAGCCGTGATGTGGCTGCTTGGGAGGATGTGCTCTGGCGTCTGGTTCCCTTGCTGGCCACACACGTGGGAGTCAAGCACATGTGTTGCATGTCCTACTTGCCCTGGTGGTGTCCCAGCAAGGGCAGGGTGGGCCGAGCCTTCCTGCCCTTGCCCCACAACATTGGCGGAATGGGGAGAGGAGTGCTGTTGGGCTCCCAGGCAAGTGGGACTGTTTGGGAGGTTGCCAGAGCAGAGGCGTGGAACAGCTCAGGGCGGTTGGGGAGCCCAGAAATGTGCCTGCACCCCCCTCTTGTGAGCGGCTCCCTGGTGCCAGGCCTCGTCTGGGGGGATGCTCAGCCCTGGCCACCCCTGCTGAGGTCCCGCACTGGGGCTGCGCGGAGACCACGTGTCCGGGAGCACAGAGACCCTCACCGGGTATGGGGCAGCCTGCAGAGAGCAGGCGTGGCATTACCAGTGATGGGATGGGGGGACAGGACCCCCATGGGGCTGGGCGTTCAATGGGCACTGGCAGCTGAAGCAGCTCTTGGGTGTTCGACTCTCTGATGTTGGTGGGGAGTTCTCTGGCTCCAGGGCTTTGTGGGGCCTTGGCTGGGGCTGTGCTGGTTGTGCCTCTGTGCACCGTCCCCTTCCAGGCCCTGTGGAAGGAGCTGCAGGCGAGCCCTGTGGCCTGGCAGGGCCGGGAGGCGACAGCAGCATCCACAGCTTTTTAAGGCATGGAACGCATGGAGCTGGGGGCTGGGCCAAGCCCTGCCGCCCGCTCCCAGGGGCCTCGCCGGGTTCCATGGCTCTGCTCTGGATCTGGGTGTTGTGGAGGCAGTTCTCTGCTTGGCTTATGTGCCAGAGGGATGTCTTAGGGCTGGCAGGCTCTCCAGGGAATCCACATGCTGCTGAGGAACCTGATTGCTCCTGAGGCAGTGGCTGTCCAGGGTAGCATCATGGCCAGACTTTCCCCAGGAGTGCTGGGCCACAGAGATCAGCACAGGAGCAGCTCTGCAGCTGGCCAGGGAGCTTAGGGGCTCCATCCTCTAGCCGCCTCTGTCCCTCGGGCTCGCCGTGCTCCAGGGGAAGGTTCTGGAGGCTCCAATGGATGCGGGGCTGCCCATGGTCCACGAGGCAAAGGGCCGGGGTGCTGCTGCGCTCCTGGGGTTCCGGTGCTGGCAGGGCAGCCCGGGCTGTGTGCTGCTGCTGGCTGGGTGGCGGGAGGTTCCCAGGAGAGGGGAGGCTGCGCTCATGGCTGGGGAATGTGGGTGTATGCGGGCAGGGAGGGCCGGGCCCTGCCCCTGCAGCGGGGGGCCTGTTCCTGCTTGCCGCTTCCAGTGGGAGCTGCGCCAGCAGCAGCCGGCCTGGCGGCCGCGTTCCCAGAGAAGCAGCCGAGGTTGAGCACTTGGTTGGCATCCTTGCCTCTCACCCGGCTCCTCCGTGAGACAGGTAGGAGCTCCCTTTGGATCCATCTTTGGGAGACCCTGCTGAGGCTTCTGTGCGGAGTGGTGTAGGCGGCTTGAGGTCCCTGCAGCAGTGACCAGCCAGCTCATGCAGGACCACTGCTTGTTGCAGGAATTAGTGTTTGCCACTGTGGCTCATGCTGGAGGCAGAGGCTCAGGGATTGACGTCTCCAGGCTGCCAGCAGCAGTGTGGCTCCTGGCAGGAGCCCCTGGTGCTGCAGAGCTCACACCGGGTTTAGTCACACTGAGAACACCTTTCCATTACATGCCTGGTACCTGCACAGTCCCTGTACCACCAACCCTGTGTCCTCCTGGGGATGGTGAGGTGTGAAAAGGCAGTGGTGAAGTCTGCACAGCAAAGTAGCTGCTGCTTGTCCTCTCTTGTGCCCCATCTCCCCGTTTGTCTCTCTGCTCAGAATGTTGGTCCTTCCTCCGGTGGGAGCTGTGGGTCTCTGAGCCAGGGCTGGAGGGGCACAGCCTTAGTGCTGCTGCGACGGGGCTGCTCAGGAGGTCTCTGCCCCATTCCTGTTCCAGTCTTGCAGGCCAATGGTGTTCCAAACACCCTCTTGACATCCCACAAACTTTGATGCTCTGTGTGGGTGCTGCCCTCCTTGCCCTGGGAAAGCTGCTGGTGCAGCCCCAACTTGCCCTCCTGGGGGGTGCAGCTGCAGCTGCGGTTATCAGCACTTGGAAAAGCTGGATGTAGGAGTCCCGGCAGAGAGCCAAGCCAGCACTGTCTCTGTTTCCAGAACCTGGAGTGGTTTGTTTACAGCACGCTGTGATACCCACCCAGCACCACGATCTGCATCCAGATGTACCCACAAAAGCCAGGGGGATGCTCCAAGTGCTGCTCCCAGCCCTGGAGGGGTTCGGCTGGGATTGAGCACACAGAGAGGTGATGGGGGATTTCAGGGTTTGTTACCCAAAAAAGATGTAAAGAGTTGATCCTTGTGTGATGGGCAAGGGAGGGCAGCAGCCCTTGGGACTAGAGAGTGAAGTCAACACAGCGTCCGGCCAGCTTGGACTGACCCAGGTGATCATGGTCAGTGGTTCAGAGCTTTTCTAGGTATCCACATGTTGGCTGGTGCCATTCCAGAGAGGCTCTCTAATAGGTATGGTCTTGGGAAAACTGGGATGTTTTGGAATTGGAGTTGTCCCTGTGTGTGAAGGGACTGTGTGATAGGTGCAGCATCGCTGATGGCTCAGGAAGCATTCCTCATCTGAGGGAACAGCATGGAGCTGTGTCAGGAAGGTTTAGGTTGGATATCAGGAAAGAGTTCTTCCCCCAGAGGGTGGTTGGGCACTGAACAGGCTCCCTAGGGAATGGGCACGGCCCCAAAGCTGCCAGAGCTCAGGGAGCACTTGGACAGCGCTCTCAGGCACGGAGTGGGATTGTAGGGGCATCTGTGCAGGGCCAGGGATGTGACTTAATGATCCCTGTGGATCTCTTCCAGCTCGGGGTATTCCATGATTCTTTGATCACAGCCGTGTCCCCTCTCCCAGAGAGATGCCCTGCTTTTTGGGGTTCTTTAAGGTACCTCTCTTTACTCTCGTGTGTGGAGTACTGATGTGTAGGGCATGTGAGGGAAGGCTTCTGAGAGAAGACGGGCTGTTTTCTCATGGATGGGGTGAAGTTTGTGTAGTGAGTTGGGTTGGTCATAATAAATATCACCTCGTGTTGGTACTTGCCTTGGTTGAGCTGGGAGTGTTGGTGAGAGGTAGAGATGTCATGGTGGGGTTAGAGATGCCTCAGATGCTGAGGCCAGTCTGGTGTCTGCACGTCGGAAAAGCTTGAGAGTTCTGGAGGGTGTCAGGGAGGGAGCTGTTGGGGCAATACTCTGGAGGGCTCAGTTCTTAGGATGAGGTCAGAGGGTGTGCGGTGGGTGCAGAGGTGTCTGACTGCAGTCACAGGCAGCCTTAGGGAGAGGGGACCCTGTGCTTTTGGTGTTCACCTGCCCGTGCTCGTGGGGTTGCATGGCTGGAGCCGAGGTCAGGCACATTGGGAACAGGTTTTTTCTGGGGAGGTGGATCTCCATGGAGTGCTGTGATGGGAGGCTGAGTTACCCAGCACTCTCTGCTGGGTTTTCCCTTCTAGCAGACCCTGTCCCACCATCACAGCAGGGTTTGGTCCGGGTCTTTGACAGTGCTTGGATGGGGGCTGGAGAGCAGCATGTGCCGAGAGGTTGCTGGATCTTCCAGAGTCTGCACTGACCTCAGAGGACAGTGACACCAGCTGCTGCTGCCCGTGGCACGGTGACGAAGCAAGGGTGGCATTTCCTAAGCATGCTCTTTCCCAGAGAGACACAGCATTGTCTCCTTTTGTTGCTGCAGAGTGTTTAAAGCTCTGCTGAGATAATTCTTGCCAAGGTCATGTCCTGCAGTGGGTTCCAGTGCTGGCTCAGTGCTCACTGGAACGCTGGCTATGCCTGTGCTGGTCCTTGACCTGGAGAAATCCCCCTCCTGCCAGCATTGCTGGGGTAGAGGCTTTATTGGCCGGGCCTGGGGAGGGGTGGCTGTGCCCAGGAAGGGTAGCTGTGCCTGGGCACGCTGCCTCTGCCTCCCCTTGGTCTGTGTGTGTGGTCAGGTGGGTCTGTTTGTGTGGCCGCAGTGGTGGCCACAAGTGGCCTCGGTTTGTGTGGCCTCTGCTGTGTTTGCGCAGCCTCTGACCTGGTTTCAAGGCTGGGTTTAGTGTCCAGGGTTGCAGTGTCCAAGGGTGTTCCACCATGGCTTGGATAATGAGTTGGTTAATTATTAGTTGCTGTGTGGGGAGATGAGATGTGTCTGGCACTGGTGCTTCTGGAGCACAGCGTAGATGAACCTGCTGCACATCATCCCGTGGAGCGAGCAGCTGGGGTGAGGCAGTGAATTTGGCGGGCCAGCCCCTTTCTCCTCGCAGCCTCCCTGCGGCATGTGGGTGCTGGGAGCTGTGGGTCTGTGGCTGAACCCCCTCCAAGCTGTCTTCAGGGCACAGGGAGCCGCGGTGTCCGAGCTCTGTCATGGGGGGTGCTGATCCTGCCTCCTCGGTGCACGACACTGCTGTCCCACAGCTGGGGTCTGGTCTGTAGGTCCTGAAGGTGTCCAGGATGACCAGCTGACCAAGGGATGTCAGATACAGAGTGCCTCCTTTACATCCCTGTCTGCTCTTCTGCATGGCAGGGTCTCTGCCCACCCCACCTCCCAAATTTCCACCTCTGCAGTAGTGTTGCCTGTGCCAGGAAACCTCCATCAGCAGAAGCTTCTGGGGAGTAACAGAATTGTCCTGAATCTCCTTTTCCCAGGCAAGTCTGGACTGATCTCCTCTTGTATGCTTGTGTCGTGGAGCCAAGGATGCTGTTGGGCTGTGCTGAAGCTCTTGGTATGACAGTGGTTCCCTGAGCCCACTGCTTCGGCTTTGGAGGTCAGGTACACCTGGGGAAGGTGTTGAACTGCAGCATGGACAGCGTGGTCCCCTCTGTGTGATGAAATAACAAAGAGAAGATGCAGGAAGAGTGACCAGGTGTATTTTCACCTGGAATTGCAGGTGATGCAGCCAGTCCAGCAGTGAAGCTATCCAGTAAGTCGTGACTCCCCAGTGGTACATGAGCCCCAGTGCTCAGTGGGAGATCAGTCCCTGGAGGTGTCTCCTGCTGGAGGCAATCCCTGCTGAATGAGCTGGCAGCAGGGCCCAGGTGCTGCGGGGAAGGTGCTCCTCTCTCCTGCCTGCCTCAGCCCTGCTCAGGCTGCCGGCGGCTCGCTGTGTGCTTCCTCATGGTTACAGCTTCACCCGGGAGACGATGGGGGTCTTGTGCCTGTTCCAGTGGGGAGCTGTGCCTGAGGGCTGGGCACCCCCGCACCCCTCCGGCTCAGCGTGGTGGGTGGGGAGGGTCTGCAGGCCCTCAGGGAAATGGGGAGGTCTGGCAGCTGCAGAGGAAATGGTGCTGTTCGAGGGAGGCTCCAAATCAGTCTGCTGCTGCAGACTTGGACCTTTCCCGCGGCTCTGGAGCGACAGGAAAGCGCACACAGGGTGTGCAGCGACACGCAGGGTGTGTAATGTCACACTTGGGATTCATAGCCATGGGTGCAGGGACTTGCCGCGTTCTGCATTTTGACAGCCAAGGATGAACACTTGTATGGACAGACCCGACACTGGGGTCATGTCACTGGTTTTCAGCAGCCAGCTGCTTGGTTTGTGGCTGTTTTGGGCTGAGAAACTGCTCGTGAGCTGCCCTTTGGCAGCTCTGTGGGTGTGATCCGTGCCCACCCGCACACACTGCTGCGGGAGCTGATGGCAGAGGAGGGAAGCAAGTGCAAGAAATCGGGGGGGAGGAGGCTCCATCCTGAGGGGTATCTGAGACCCGGGTGACAGAGCCGTCCCTGCACGCGTGGGTGCAGGTGGCTGCGGGACACAGGGCCCAGGTGATGTGAGAGATGTCTTCGGGTCTTTGGATGGCTCGTCTGCACAGATGTGGGTCCTCCAGCTGTCGGGGTGGTGTGCACTTTGTGTGTGTGCCTCATGTGGTGAGAGAAGGGTCATTGGCATGTCCTGGGGCAGAGCAGGGAGTATAAAAGGAACCAGGGGACACTTACAGTGACAGACTGTAAGTCATGAAGTTGTGGCATGGACCCCAGCCTGATGCATGGGAGTGGATTGTGCTCCAAACCCTCAGGCCTTCCCCGACTGGCTGATAGTCACAGAATCACAGAACCATTGAGGTTGGAAAAGGCCTCTCAGACCATCTAGTCCAACCATTCCCCCAGCAGTGCCACGGCCACTCCCAACCCATGTCCCCAGGTGCCACATCCACATGGCCTTTAAATTCCTCCAGAAATGGTGACCCCACCACTGCCCTGGGCCAGGGCTGGACAGCTGATTCAGGCAAGAAATATTCTTCATATCAAACCTAAACCTCCCCTGGTACAACTTGAGGCCATTTCCTCGTGTCCTGTCAAGCCTAGATGGCCTAGAGTACCTTGTGCAGTGGTAGGTGGGAAGCTTTCCCACATGCTGCAGAGTGTAGCAGAGGACACAAGCCTGCTCTGGAGTGTGGACGTGCATGGCCTCTTTGCCTGCCGGGTGCTGCCCTCTTCATCCTTAATCAATCTGTGCAGGAGGAAACTGCCTCCTGCTCAGCTAATGAGGCAGGAGAGAGGCTGGGGGCAGTGTGAAAGTGCTGCTCCAGACAGGTGTTCAGAGTCATGGTGGGATGTCCCCCTGAACAAGAGGCGTGTCTGTTCACTGAGGTGTTACTCAGTTGAAGAGTTGGTGTGTACAGGTCTGGCCCAGGGTGGCAGGGGCACCTGCCACATGACCCGTGTGACCTTGGCTCCAGAAGGGGCCTCAGAGGGACCACGCCCCTCCAAGATCTGCATCTCAGTAACTTCAGACAATTCTGAAGGAAGGGAGACTCCAGCTGCACTGTGTAAAGTGGTGCTTGCACCCTGGCATGGTGCTGAGTGGAGACAGTGTGGGTGCGGGTAGTGTGCTGGGCTGTGCCGGGACCCCTGGGCTGTGCCGGGACCCCTGGGCTGTGCCGGGCTGTCAATGCCACACGTGCCAGGTGGGTCACCAGGACCAGCGGGTGGCCTGGGCTGACATTCAGGCCTGGCAGATGCTGGAGCGGTGGACAGACGTGCAGGAGTGCCTGGTGCTCGGGTAAGGTGTGCTAATGGGAGTGAGGAGCAGGGTGTGTTGTGTGGCTCAGTACAGTCCTGTTGGCTTTGTGTTGTCAGTGTTTATTTGTGTTAAGGTTTACTCAGGGGCCTTCTCAGCAAGTCAAAAATCAAAGTGTTGCAAACTCTTGAACCTGGGTTAAAAACCAAGCAAGAATCTATTGGGACAGTTGGTGCAGGAGGCAGCTGGCAGTTGTCAGGGCAGCTTGTCCTGGTCATCCTTGAGCAGATGCAGAGAGAGCCCAGCCGGCCCTCTCCAGGGCCCTCCCTGCCTCTCCTCCTTCCCAAGGCCGATCCCCGAGTGTGTGTGCCTTGTGCTCCACCCAGAACCCGCCAAAAACCTGCTGTGTGTAGTGAAACAGCAGAGTGTGTGCTGCCTGCTCCCGTCAGGCAGTGCTGGGGACAAAGGCCTGCATGGTGCTTGATCTGTCACATTACCTGCCAAAGAGGCTGAGTGTGGCAAAAGTCCCAAGAGGAGGTGACAGCTTTTTTTAGACCCAGTGATGCCGTTGGAAATACAGGTGTGCTGTTACTTTTTGGAACAGGCTCAAAAATGTATCATTTTCCTCCTGATTGATGAATTGTTTTAAGAAAAACATTACCTCTGCCTAAAAAAGGAAAGGGCAGGTGAAAGACACCGCAGAGAAATGATTCCTCAGGAAGGCTCTACATAACCTGGTGTTCCTGCAGCAGACTTAGGGATTACTTGTCTGTAACTCCTGGAAAAGGAGTGTTCCTAAGTCAGCCATGGAAGGTAAACTCCAGGTGGGAGCACCATGTTCACACCTTTCTTGAACATGCTGGATGAGTCGTGGCCTGTGGGTGCTGGTGGCTGCACAGAGCAGGGACAAGGGCACAGTGCTGGGATATGGTTTGTTGCCTCATGCTCTCTGAGCAGCTTAGCCAGCCCTCTGACAGTGGGAGCAGGATGGGCTCTTCCCCATGGCTTTGGGCTGCCCAGTGAGGTGAGAGAGGTGAGATGATTCTTTAGCCTGGAGATGGAGGAAGAGCTGGTGCTGTTGTGTGTCCAGCCTCCCCTAAGGAGTTACGAGGGCTGGAACATGAGTTGGGGTGAGGGCAGGCACTGGTGGGCTCTGGCAGGGTTGTGGAGCCCAGTGCTGCCCCCAACACAAGATAGATGCTCCCGGGGCTGGAACCCCTCTGCTCTGGAGCCAGGCTGGGAGTGTTCACCTGGGGAGGAGAAGGGTCCAGGGACACCTCAGAGCCCCTTCTAGGGCTTAAAGGGCTCCAGGAGAGCTGGAGAGGGACTGGGGACGAGGGACAGAGGGAGAGAACAAGGGGGAATGGCTTCCCACTGCCAGAGGGCAGGGCTGGATGGGATATTGGGAAGGAATTATTCCTGTTGAGGGTGGTTTGGGGACTGCTGGAGCGGGCACTAAGACTTGTGGTTGTGGGGTTGGGGCTCCTGGGGCAGGTCTGGAGCCACCCTCCCTGTGGCCTCGGGTGACATTGGGGCAATGGCAGTGCCCGGGTCACCGTGTTTGACTGCTGCCTGCTTTTGGGTCTGCTGGATTTCCTGCTTGCCTTCTGAGCCATCTGAGATTCCCATTCCTGCAACAGTCTGTGGCTACAGATTTGGCAGGTTTCTTACAGGCTCCTGAAGATGCAGAGCTCCCACAGGTTTCTGCTCTCCAAAAATCCTTTCTGTTTGAATGTGATGAACATGCAGGAGGTGCTGCTCCTATGGGTCCTGCCCTGGAGCCGGTGTTGGATGGAAGGTCTGACCCTGCCAAGGCGAGTGAGGGACTAAGGTTTGTCAGGAGGGGCTGCTGGCTGCTTCTTGTACTCAAGGTGTCCTCCAGGCTCCTGCTCCTCCTCCAGATGCTCTGTGGCAGGGTGGGAGTGTTTCCTCAAGCCATGCTGGATTGCCACAGCCTCTGTAAGCCTATTGCAGCATGCTGCCAGTTCCACAGTACGCACTAATTAGTTGTGTTTGTGTTCAGTCAGGAACGTGGCTGATATCCTGCTGGCAGCTCCACTGCTGCACAGCCTGCAGCATGCTCAGGGCAGGGCTCGGGGCACTGGCACGTGCCCTCAGCTCTGGGGTCTTGTGCAGCTGGTGCTCCCCAGAAGGGTGTCTGGTCCCTAGTGCTTCTCTTGTCCTCTGTGCCTCGGGGCAGGGGATGCTGAAGAGGTTTTTGTGCTCCTTCAGGGCTGAAGGGAGGGCTCCAGCCAGTGGTGCCCAGCCTCTTTGCTGCCATACTGCTACTGCCCTTGGCTCAGCTGCTCCTCCGCATTTGGGGCTCCAGCTGCGTGTTGGGTCCTCGTGCAGCTCTGTGTCTCTGGAGTAAAGGGTGGGAAGAGCCATATATCTGCCTGGAGGGAGCAGGGAGAGTGTAGCAGGATCCTTGCTGGCATCTTGAGGGTAACCTGATGATTTTTTCCCTCTGTCTGCAGATTCATTTGTGAACAGCCAGGAATGGACCTTGAGTCGCTCGGTGCCTGAACTGAAGGTGGTGAGTACTTGTGGCTGGTGCCTGGGATACCCCTGGTTCCCCAAATCCTCAAGAAAATCCTGCGTTTTTGTGTGGCCAGGTGGAAACACACAGAGGCTTCAGCCTCAGAAGGGAGAGGGGAGCTGGGGCTGCTGCTGTGCCAGGGAAGGACTGGGCTTTCTGGGCAGCTCACGCCCTGCGGGGTGAGCCCGAGGCTGTTGATCTGGGAGAGCACTTGGATGTGCAGGTGAGAAGGCACCCTTTGAGCCGCTCAGCCTCCCTGCTGGCGGAGCTGTGATGCTTGTCTGGGTGCTGCTGCCCAAGCTGGTGCAGCAGGAGCAGGTGCAGATCCCAGGTGACACTGCTCCTTCAGAGCCCCGCTGATCTCAGCTCTGCACTGGCACTCCTCCTGCCTCTGCCGAGATGTGCCTGTCCTGCAGGGCTGCTGGAGGGTGACCCTCAGCTCTGTTCTGCCAGACGGAGGGGATGAGGCTCCCCGGGTGTGTCAGCGCAGGGCGGCTCTCCCCAGGTCACGCCATTGCGAGGCTTCACCGGCTCCCTAAGGGGTGTGCTCTCTGTGGTCAGGGGGCTGCCCCTGACCCTCCTGGCCCTGGCACAGCCCCTCCAAGTGGGACAGGGTCAGTGTTGCAGGCTCTGGGGTGGCCAGAAGGTGGTGTTGGGGTGGGCAGGGTGCTGCAGGTGCTTCAGTGATCGGTTCCTCCCTCTGCTCTTCTGTGCTCTCTGTGCCAGCCCTCAGCTCCCCTCACAGGCTCCTGGTGTGTGCCCTTCAGTTCTTTCTCCCTTCAGCCTTTGCAAGATTAACTTTTTTCAATATTAGTCCAAGAAATGAACAAAATTCTTCTTGCAAAACATTCCAGCACTGTCGTGCCACAGTGTCTCTTACCTGCAGTTGAATGAGAATCAAACCAAACTTCGAATACTCATTTGTTAGTTTACCTGTGAAATGCATTTCAAAAACATTCTCACAGCTGTTTGGGTGTTGCTGCCTGATGCTGGGGCTCTGCAAGGCTGCAAAGCCATGCTGCCAGCTAAATCCTAAAGCTTTTAGTTCTTCCTCAAGTGGCACAGCCCTTTCCCCAGGTTTTGCATGACCTCTGGGGATCTCTGTTGCTCCGGGATTTGATCTGGCCAAAGCAGCTCTTCTGAAAGCCCAGAGGCCTTTTGGAGTCCTAGTTTAGAGTGACAGAATCATTTGGGTTGGAAAAGCCTTTGGAGATTTTTGAGTCCAGCTGCTTCCCCAGCACTGCCAAGGCCATCACTGACTGTGTCCCCAGGTGCCACATCCACACGGCTTCTAAATTCCCATAGGGATGGGGACTCCACTCCTGCCGTGGACAGCCTGTGCCAGGGCTGGGCAGCCTTTCCAGGAAAGAATTTTCCCACTATCCAACCTGAACCTCCCCTGAACAGCCTGAGGCTGTTCCCTCTGCTCCTGTCCCTGTTCCCTGGAGCAGAGCCCGACCCCCCCCGGCTGTCCCCTCCTGGCAGGGAGTTGTGCAGAGCCACAAGGGCCCCCTGAGCCTCCTTTTCTCCAGGCTGAGCCCCTTCCCAGCTCCCTCAGCCCTCCTGGGGCTCCAGCCCCTTCCCAGCTCCGTTCCCTGCCCTGGACACGCTCCAGCCCTTCAATGTCCTTCTTGTCGTGAGGGGCCCAACACTGACCCCAGCAAGAAATGTTTCCAGGCTGCACTTCCTTCCCATTTTCAAGCAACTCTGTGTCCTCTATCTCTCCCGCAGGAGTTGAGGGTCTCGCTGCTCTCCCTGCTTGTGTTCCCAAGTATTCAGGATACTTTCTCCAAGGTCTTTGAATAATTTGATGTATTTAAGATACATTCAGCAGTTTTCCCTCCCTCAGTTTCCCCCTAAATGCTCCCTCCCAGTGCTGCAGGCCAGGAGGAAGCTGTTCTGAGCAGTTCTTGCAGAGGGGCACTGACCGTGCCTCCTGGCAGGACTTGTCCCCTGCACCTGGCACTGGGCAGTGCCAGCACAGTGCCGACTGCGTTCCCACATTCTCCCAAAAACTCTGGAGCAGAGGCTCCCACAGTGCTTACACACCTTGTTTGGCTCCAGTTTGCTGCCTCTCAGGGGCTGTGTTCCTCAGGATTGTCAGTTCTGTGGCTGGTTTGAAGCTCCAGGTGAGCTCAAGAACATGGCAGAGCAGCAAGATTTTGGTGAGATGCAGGTCAGGGTTCATACTATGTGCAAACAAAGTGTAAGTTCTGTCCAAGTTCTAGAGCTAAATGCCATTGGAGTGTTTATCTTTGGCGTGGTATGGCACCCTTGCTGCTGGGCGGCCTCGGGAGCCGCTCTGTTGGCAGAGGAGCCATGGCCAACCTGGCACGGGGCCCTGAGCTGCCTGCCCGGAGCTGGGCTCTCCAGAATTCTTCTGTGAGACCTTCTTCAGTACTCCCACCTGCAGTGCTGTGTCCATGTCAGGGGCCCCCAGCAAAACACAGACATGGCCCTGGAGTGAGTCCAGAGGGGGCCATGGAGATGCTCTGAGGGCTGAAACCCCTCTGGAGCCAGGCTGGGAGAGCTGGGAGTGTTCAGCCTGGAGAAGAGAAGGTTCTGGAGACATTAGAGCCGCTTCTAGTGGCTGAAGGGGCTCTAGGAAAGCTGGAGAGGGAGTTGGGACAAGGGCCTGGAGTGACAGGACAAAGGGGAATGGCTTCCCATGGACATGGGGCAGGGTTAGATTGAATATTGGGAAAGAATTCTTCCCTGTGAGAGTGGTGAGGCCCTGGCACAGGTTGCCTAGAGAAGCTGCCCCTGGATCCCTGGAAGTGTCCAAGGCCAGGCTGGATGGGGCTTGGAGCAACCTGGGATAGTGGAAGGTGTCTGTCCGTGGCAGGGAGTGGAACTGGATGAGCTTGAAGATCCCTTCCAGCACAAACCATTCTGGGATTCCACGGTTCTGTGATTATCAGACCGCAGTGGCAGGGAGGGCTCAGGCAGGGGATGGGCTGTTCCCATTGTCCATAGCATGGGCACGGCGTTGGTGCAGCCCCTGGCTCGGCGTGGCTCCAGAGACGCAGGTGCAGGACCAGGCAGGGTTGCAGCCAGCCCGTGTTCTCTGCGTTGTCACCTGTGTGAACGCGCTGCCGGCATCTGTAGCTGCTCTGGGGGTGACAGACGTGGCAGCGTGAGAGCGGCTCGGGCGTGCCCACGGCAGCCCCTTGATCGGTGCTCCCTGGTCCTGCCACGCGCTGGCTCCACTGGCACGAGAGGAGCTGGCGACACGGCGGTGTCCTGGGCCCTGCTAGCGTGGTCTGTGCCGCAGAATGCCGGCGACACGGCGGTGTCCTGGGCCCTGCTAGCGTGGTCTGTGCCGCAGAATGCCGGCGACACGGCGGTGTCCTGGGCCCTGCTAGCGTGGTCTGTGCCGCAGAATGCCGGCGACACGGCTGGTGCCTCCTGCTTCTCACGGGGAGCGTGCGCATGGCCCAGGGCAGGAGCCTTGGCGGGACCCAGAGCAGCGGGAGCATTTCAGTGCCTGCCTGAGAGCTGGAGAACCTGCCTGGTGGTGACTCACCTGCCAAGCTCATCCCTGTGCCTGGAAAAGTTTGGCTGTAAACTTCCATGGTGGCAGAGGCAGCTTTAGTGTTCGTAGCCACTCCTCACCCCACCTCTTCTGGCACTGGTGTGGCCATGTGAGTGCAGCTGTACAGAATCACAGAACTGGAATTAAGGCTGGAAAAGCCCTCTAAGATCATCAAGTCGAACCATCAGCCAGCATCACCACCGTATTCACCACTAAACTATATCCTCAGGTGCCACATCCATGTTTTTTGAACACTTCCGGGGATAGTGACTTGGTTCACCTTCAGCTGAAGGTGACCCCTTCCCCTTTTGTGGAAAAGGGATACCTGATATCCAACCTAGACCTCCCCTGATGCAATTTGAGGATATTACCTCTTGTCCTGTCGTTAGTTACTTGGGAGCAGAGCCCAATCCCCACCTGGCTATACCCTCCTGTCAGGGAGTTGTGGAATGAGAAGGTTTTTCCTGAGCCTACTTTTCTCCCGAGCCCCTCCTGCTCCCTCAGCCAGTTCTCATCAGACTTGTGCCCCAGATCCTTCAGTACAGACCTGGTCCCATAATTAAGCGGCATTAAACGGTCAGGAAGACACTAATGAGCCGAGCTGGGCTCTCTGACTGACCCATCCTGGGACACCCACCTGCATTTCGTAGCCAGTCTAAGGGTGGTGCACTCAGATGTGCTTCCACCCAATTACATTCGGTGCTCAGCAGCTTTATCCTTTGGTTTGGTTGAACGTTGGTGCTGGGTGTTTCCATGTGGGCGGCACCATTGGCTCTGCTGGGAGATGCACGTAGTGCTGCCTTGGTGCTGGTGCCTCAGGCACGAGCACGTGCTGGGCCTGTACCCAACGTGGAGCTGGTCTCTGCTCCCCTTCTACTGGCAGCTGCTGCCCAGAGCTGCAACACCCCAGAACTGGGGATGTGTGGGCTGGGAGAAGAGGTTTTTCTCCTTCTGAGTTGACTTGGGATGGCAGGTGTTCCCTGAGGAGCAGAAGGGCTGTGGGAGGAGCTGATGTGGCTCTGAAGGGCTGTGCTTGTTCAGGTGAGGACGAGACTACTCGCTGCCCTCTGTCCAGGTGGCTGTGCCCCAGTCTCGGCTGCTCTCTGCCTGACTGAGCCCAGTCAGTCCCCTGGCCTCCCACCAAATGCTGGGCTGGGTCACACCCTCCCTGTGTCCTGCCAGGGACACCTCTGCCTCTCATCAGTGTGTGCCCTAGCACTGGTGCTGTCACCTCGCAGGGTGGCCTCGTGTACAGGGACACGTGCTGGGCACACGGGTGACGCATGCGTCTGTTCCAGGGCATCGTGGGGAACCTGTCCAGTGGCAAGTCGGCCCTGGTGCACCGCTACCTGACCGGCACCTACGTGCAGGAGGAGTCTCCAGAGGGTAAGGTCTGGTTCCCAGGGTACCTGGGGATGGGCTGGGTCCTCACTCCTCTCCATGGTGTGGAAGGTGATCCCAGTCCCTGCACCTCCTCCACCACTGCCATGGGGCTCTGCAGCTCCCCCGGCCCTCGCTTGGGGTGTCTCCTGCTTGCACCCCCCTTACTGACCAGCAGCTTTGCTCCCCCAAGGTGGCCGGTTTAAGAAGGAGATCGTGGTGGATGGTCAGAGCTACTTGCTGCTGATTCGAGATGAAGGGGGCCCCCCTGAACTCCAGGTAGGAGACCTGTCCTCCCTGTGCTCCCTTCCCACCCATCCTGGTGGAGGGACTGGGGGGAGGTGGTGCTGGCCGAGCCCGGTGTGCGGCTGCCCTCGCCGGCTGCTCCGGGCCCGGGTCTCCAGCTGCTCGTCCACGCTGTAATCCTGCCACGTCTCTTCAGTTTGCTGCCTGGGTCGATGCAGTGGTGTTTGTCTTCAGCCTGGAGGATGAGATCAGCTTCCAGACCGTCTACAACTACTACCTGCGGCTCTGCAGCTACCGGAACACCGCGGAGGTGCCGATGGTGCTGGTGGGCACACAGGGTGAGAGCAGCGCCTGGGCTTCCCCCCGCCCAGCCTCAGGGTCCCGCTGGCCCGAGAGCGCGGGCTGCCAGCCCTGGGAGCACAGTGGGGGATCCTGGTCTGTGAGCCTTACATGGGGCTGAGGGACGATGCTGACGCCCCAGCCCAGGGCCCTGAGGAGGGAGTTCCTGCTCACACCATCTCAGTTTCCCCACAGAGAGCTGCCTCATTCCATGGAGCCACTTTCCTCTTGGAAATGGCATGATACCCTGGTGCTGCCTCCCCCAGCTCTGCCAGCACAGGCAGGAGGGAGCCTGGGGTGAAGAGTTTTCTGTGTGACAGTAGAGACCAGGAGCAGGACATGGATGTAGGGAAAAACCATCCTGGCAGGACAGTTCCTGAGCACTGTGTGACCTGTTCCTGGTCAGAAGGAAGCTCTGAGGCAGGAGCAGTGGGAGGGAGTCACAGGGGGTCTGCTCCAGACCCCCATATTAAAAGCAGAACAAAGTTGTTAAGCTTTGGATATTTAGAGATCGTGGAATGAATTTTAGGACTGAGTGATCTTGGCTCAGGAATGGGGTGGCATCATGCACTGTGGAGGCGCAGGAGTAGGACAGGTAACAGGGTAGTGGCCATTGTTGTCCCATACACAGAGCCAGGTGAGGTTTGGTACAGGCACACAACCATCTGAGAGCTTGAGGGGGGCTTCCTCACAGTGCAGGTCCCAGTTCTCCTATCCCACCTGAGAAGGTTTGTTCACAGCCCCCAGTTGTCCCTGGCTTGTCTTTAAGGAGTTGGATTCCTCTTTGGAAGGAAGTTTTTCCAAAACAGGCAAGCACTTGGTGGCTATCTGGGATACAAATTGAGCTTGTATTTTAGAGCTGTCCAGGAATTCCTTGGCTGTGGAGACATCCCAGCAGAGTTGACTTTCTCGTTAAACCAGCAGGATTTCTCCTTGGATTCTTTAACATGTAGAGCTTGGCCATGAGCCCTAAAATGGTGGAGACTGACAAATCTATTTTATTTGGCAGCTGGGGCTTCTTGGCCTTGGTCCCCACACCTCCCAGAGGTGTTCTGCCTCTGTCTGCTGAAATGTTGGTGGCTGGGTGGTTTAGGAAATTGAGTCAGGTTCATTTACGGAGATTCATCTGTATTCCTACAAATGCGGGACTTTGTGAGCACAGGCATTTATGGGACAGTGCTATGGAGGTGGTTCCTCTGTGTGAAGAGAGGGAGAGAGGCCAGAAGCGTTGTGGGACCTGTGGACAGGGACAGGGTCCTTGCCTTTCAGCCTCCTGTCCCTCTGGTTTGCAGATGCAATCAGCGCCACCAACCCCCGCGTCATCGACGACTCCCGGGCACGGAAGCTCTCCAATGATCTGAAGCGCTGCACTTACTACGAGACCTGTGCTACCTACGGCCTGAACGTGGAGAGGGTCTTCCAGGACGGTAACTGCTGCCATGTCAGGGTGCCCAGGCAGGACGGGCAGCAGCGGGGTCTCACAGAGCCGTTTGTGCTGCCCTTGGAGTAGGAAAGCAGCCCCTAAACAGCTGGATGGGGCAGCTGTTCCTCATGGGAGCAGTGTGAGAGAGCATTCCCGCTTAGGCTTGCAGAGGGGTCTGCAGCACAGTGATGCTGAGGGGCGCAGGGAACCTGCACCATCTCCTGGGAGTTTGCAGTCTGCTTAAATAAACTGTGACCTTACCCTGAAGGAGATTGTGTGTTCCCTGTAGTGACAGGACAAGGGGGAATGGCCTGAAGCTGATGGGGTGAGATGTTTCTGGAATGGGTAAGTGATTCTTCCTAGTGAGCACTGGTGGGTCCTGATGCAGCTGGCTTGGCATCTGGTGGACCCTGGTGCAGCTGGCTTGGGATCTTGTGGAGTCCTGGCAGTCACAGACTCTGTGAGGACCTTGCCTCCCATGGCAATCCAGCTTCCATCAGACCTGGTCTCTGTATGACATCTTCCACACAAGTCACCGCCCTGGATTGCAGCAGACCTGCCCCGGGCAGGCTGGGAAGGGTGTCTGCTCCCACAGCTGGAGCACGAAGAGCTGCTTTCAGTGCCGGGGTCGCCCGCTTGCCTGTGCTGGGGGGAGTGCGTGCTGCACCTCTGTTTGTAGAGAGCCCTTCCCTGCCACTGTCCCGGGTCACAACCCATGGCTGCTGACCTTTTTGGGGAGCTGGTCAATGTGCTGGCGTGAGAGGGAGTGACCACCCTGCCCCTTGGTGTTCACAGATGGCTCTTACCACACATGCACGTGGTGCTGCAGAGTGTGGGGGATGCTCCAAGACAGAAAAGCTGGTATCTTCATCTTCACCAACTGCACAGGGATCCTCCAGGAGCTGGGTGGCCCTGTCTGTTGTGCCACCACAGCTCAGGCAGGAGCAGCAGAGACCCTGTTCCTCAGAGCAGGTCTTGCTGTCCGGTGTGTAGCCTGGGGCTGTGTGTGGTTGAGCTGTGCTGTGTCTGGGCTGAGCACGTTGCAGTGTGTGCCTGATGGTGTTGGGGCTTCTGTGGCCGAGGCTGTGGCTGGGCAGTCGGGCTGCTGAAGGTCACCGTGAGGACACGTGGCAGGAGAACAGGGGTCCCTTCCTCCCTGCTCATTTCTCATGTCCTGGCAGAATTCCCCCTGGAGGTGCTGCTTGCTTTGTGGGAATTGTGCTCCTCCATCCTTCCCAAGTCCACAGATGCCACAGTGACTTCTGCAGTGAGAGGGTGGGATTGCCAGGTATTGCCAGGAGGTGGCCCTGGCACAAGCAGGGACAGTGCCCTAGGCCGGGCTGTGTCCTGCAGTGTCCAGTCAGCTTCAGGACTCCCTGAGGTAGGCCTGCCCTGAAGGGTGGTTGGTGTGGTCCCCTCATGGCAGAGCCCCACTGAGGTGGGGGCTGGTATGAAATGTACCTTCTGCCCCCTTGGCTCCAAAGAGGTCTGGTTAAAGAACTTTATTCTCAGGATTGCCCTCGCAGTTCCTTTTTGCAGAAATCTGGGGTTCAGATTCAGCAGATGCCAGGACAGTTTGCAAGGAGCCATCAGTATGGGGGGCCTCAATTCTTGGGGTTCATTTTAAGGACCCCTAGCCATGGTCACCTTGGCGATGTTCCTGAGGAGGAGGAGGAGGGCTGACCCAGCCCCAGTCCTGCAGGGCGGAGGAGGAACAGCAGCTGTGCTGTGGGTAACTTCTTGAGCTTCACCTCTGCTGCAGATCCAAGTGCATGGTCCTGCCTTTCCTCTGCCCTGAGCGCTGGAGAAGGCAGGAGAGGAAGCCAGCAGCTCCATGGCCCAGGACCTGTGGCTGAGGTGCTGGTGGCATTGCTGCTCTCCATCGTCCCCCTCTAACACAGGGCTGCAGGCCCGGGCTCCAGCATGACCTCCCAGGCAGGCTCTGGATTCCCTGCCCAGGGGACATCTCCCATCCCAATCCTGGCTGGGCACACTGAGCTCCAGCCCCTCGGGGGCCAGGAAATATCCAGTAAAAACCCTCAGCCACTGCTGTTGGGGGCAGGGAGCCTGGCAGAGGCTCTGCCCATCAGTTATTCCCAGTTATACCACCAGTGCTAATGAAGAATTAACCATGAGGCCAGTGAGACCACACTGGAGGGATAACATCTCCTCAGTCCTGAAATGAGGCGCCTTGAGGTGACCTTCACCTTCCTGCGTGCCAGGCCCAGACTCTTCTACTTCCTAAACATCAGTCAGACATTTCTGGGATCATTTCTGCCATCCCTTCCACCAGTCTTCGTTCCCGTTTCCCTGGTTGCCACACACAGCTGTGCTGTACAACCAGTGAGGCGTGCCCTGCCCGCAGAGCCTGAGCAGCCCCACTGCCCAGTGTCACTGCGAGCACCAGCACCTGAGCACCACTCAGTGTTTAAAAGCAAACCCAGCACTCCACGTCTGGACAGAGGAAGAGCATGCTAGTGACCCACCAAGGATTCTGCAGAGAACCCCTCAGGGTCTCCCCTTACAGACCCACAAGGCCCAGAGTGATGGAGGTGGCACTTGCCCCAGCAGTTCAGTCCAGTACCTGGCTCCTGGAGTTGCTGTAATGTAATTACTGAGAAGTAATGGACTGCCCAGGGATTGTCGTGCAGCAGGCCCGGGCTCGTAGTGTCTGTCTGGTGTCCATGGGAAGTTTTGCTGTTCTGTGTCATGCCCGAGAGGGCAGGTGGCCTCTGGGGACTCAGCCTGAGCAGTGCAGGCAGCGCATCAGTCAGGGGAAGGGCCTGGCTCTCCCTGAAGCCCTCCAGAAGTTTGTGGGTGGAGGAAGCTGCTTTCTGAACTCTCACCCTGTCCCTTTCTCCCTTTTCCAGTGGCTCAGAAGGTGGTGGCTCTCCGGAAGAAGCACCAGCTATCCATCGGCCCCTGCAAGTCCCTGCCCAACTCACCCAGCCACTCATCTGTTTCTGCAGCCTCCATTCCTTCTGTCCACATCAACCAGGTGGGGAATGGGAGCGGGGAAAGCCAAGGACCTTTTGTGCTCTCCACACCCTCAGCTCAATACCAGCAGTTCAACCTTACACTTGTACTGCTGCTCTGGGCTGGCTCTTTGTAAGAGCAGAGTGGTTTCACCCTGGTGCTTCTTCCCTAGCCCAGAGCAGCTGTGGCTGCCCCGTCCCTGGAAGTGTCCGAGGCCAGGTTGGAGCAATGGGGCTTGGAGCAACCAGGTCTAGTGGGAGGTGTTCCTGCCCATGGCAGGGGGTGGAATGAGATGTACTTGAAGGTCCCTTCCAACCCAAAGCACTCCATGATTTTATGATTGTGTGACAGTTTGATGCTTGCCCTGAGGTCAAGTTTCATGTCTAAACCTTTGGGTCTGGCTCATGGTCCCCAGACTGCGTTGTGCTTTGGCAGGCACACAGCAGAGCTGTGAGTGGTGTGTGGGGAGCTATGGGGAACACAGGGGGTGTGTGAGGGGGTGGTGCTCTGGCTGCCCCAGCTGGGTGGGACCAGCTGCTCAGGTCCTGCTTGCCCCGGATTCGGGAAGCTGATGGTCTATGTGCACATGCATCTGAGGGCTCCTGAGGGGCTTCTGAGGGGATGGACCTGTGGAGAGGAGCAGAACAGGGAAGGAGGTTCCCTCCCCTCTGCCAGAGGAAGGGCTCTATGCTGTTGGTAAGGTTTGCCAAGGTCTTGGTGCAGGGAGGATAGTGATGCCATAGGTGTTTGTTCTGCGATCCTGGAGCAGAGCTGAGGCAGGACAGACTCCATAGTGAGGGGCTGGGGGAGGAGATCCTTCAGGCAGCCACCTCGCAGCATTCAAGCTTTGCTACATTCCCAGTGCCCACAGAAATGCTGGCCGGGTGACTGGTGAGGAAGAAAGGAGAGATCCTGGGCTCCATTGCTCCCCAGGGCACTCAAGGCAACGGATTCTATCTCTGGAGCAACTGGCATGTGGAATCACAGATCTGTGACAGGGACTGCAGGAAATCTGTGTGTGACTGAAGGACAGCACATGTAGCTGATGGGTTTTCCATAAGGGGAGTGCCTTTGAAACGCTGGGTGTGTCAGAACCTCCTAGCCCTGGGAGGACTCCTGGGCCCCCACCACAGGAGCCTGTCCCTGCACAGACCTGAGCCATATCTGCAGCCACCAGCTACCTGATTGTAGAGGCTTCTAAAGCTGGATTGCAAGTAGGTGAGTGCAGGTTTTTGCAGAGACCTGTGCCAGCTTCCTGGTGCTCCAGGTCACCTGGACACCAGCAAGTTCAGGTAAAGTCTGTGTGCAGGTGGATGGGCTGCTGGGGAAGGCTGCGAAGCCAGGTTCTGTCAGAGCGTGCTTGTGTCCAGAAAGCTGGGGACAAGTTCAATGGGAGACATCCAAGGGGGAGGGCAAAGTCCCAGGGAAATAGAGATTTGAGTGTCTCTGATAATTTGAGGGTTTTATTAGCAAACTGTGTACAGCTTGAGCCTGGTTGGGAAGGAGAGGCCACCTGTGCTGGAAGGGAAGCAAGAAGCTGATGGCCAAGGTCAGCATTTCTTAGGGGAGCTGGACACTTGTTCAGTGTTTTCTTCCACGTCCAAAGTATGAGAAGAGTCCCAGTGAATACGTGTCATTGGCACTGGCTATGCCAAGCAGTGCGTTCCCTGTGCGAGGGGTGGGGCTGCCAGAGCCCCCGGGTTCCCCAGCCTGAATCCAGGCACTCGTGGCTGTGTGTGGAACCTGAAGGAGTAGCAAAAATGTGTGGGAAGGAAGAGACCCTGACACAGGACGAAAGTAAGCACTTGACTGATTTAGCTGAGGAATGAGTGGAGAGATAGGCCAAACCGGACCTAAAATACACAGGTGTGACACGAAAGAGCTCCTTCAGGAAAGGCAGCACTGAACAAAAGGGGTGGATTTAGGACTGGCTGCGGGGAAGCAAATTTTGGAAGAATTTTCTTAACTGCATGTCATGAGCTTTGTGAGGTGTTTGCTCAGAGCCGTCCCTGCTTTCCTCTCCTTTCCTTCCCACAGAGCACCTCTCAGCACGGCTTGCAGACGACGTCTGTGTAGAGGTGAATTCTGGCTGCCTGCTCGGGGACAGACCTTTGCTCTCTGTACCTTGCTGTGCTCCTGGCTTGGCTGGAGGGACGTAGGGAGCTGTGGTGGGAAGCAGAGCTGTGAAGGGAAGTAACGCAGCGTGCAGCTCTCAGGGATTGCGGCTTGATGGCCTGTGCCCCCTCCCCGGACCTGCTCTGTGCCTGTCCAATGCCGTGCTCCTCCTGCCCTCAGCAAACCTGGGCCCCTCAAGGGTGATCAAAGTCAATTTGTGTTCCTGGGGTCTTGTGTGGTCCCACCACAAACCCTTTTGGTGCCAGTGACTCATGCAGCGATCTTTGCCCTGGTGTTTGCACGTCTCTCCCCCATTACTAAAGACACTTCTAAAAATAGTGAAGCAATGGTGAGTGATCCTGAAATGCTGTGAAGTATTTGCCTGTTCTTGCATGGGCTCAGAAGTGAGGTTCTGGAGCTGCTCCCCACTGTCCTCAGGGAAAATCCAAGTGGCTTTGGGAAACAAATTCACCGATAACTGATGGTTCTGACAGGGAACTGGGCAGAGCAGTGCACACACTCAGGTGTGTACTCAGGCTGCCCACGTGGGAGAGCACAGTGCCCAGGTGGGTATGGGGGAGCAGTGCCCTGGTGTCCCCTCCTCCTGGCCCAGCCATACATGGTGGGGCAGCTCTGGGAGGGGGTGGACAGGCTCGCCCTGCCCAGCAGGACCAATGGGAGAGTGACAAGGTGTTTGTGGAGCAGAGCTGAACTCTGTCATACCTGAGGGCCTGAGGCTCTCACCAGGGCTTCTAATTTGCTTTTGCAAGTCAAAGAGCAGTAACTGGCACAGGGAAAACAGTAAAAAGGCTCTCAAGGAAGTGTTTAGGAGCACAGGACTTAACATGGAGATGAGGTGGAGGGAAGCCAGACAAAAAAACACAATTAGGACCTTTCGTTTGCCTCGTGCCACAGGTATCAGTGTGCACAGGTGAGACATGCACTTGGGACAGAAGGATCCCCTTCCCTTCTAGTACTGCCTGGGGGGGCAGGAGGAGTCCCTGGAACAGTGGGACTGGCATTTGGGGGGCAGGAGGAGGCCCTGGAGCGAGAGGATTGGCATTTAGGGGCAAGAGGAACCCCTGGAACTGGGACTGGCAGTACTGCTCTGGGCCTGGTCTAGCCCATGCTGCAGGGACAGCGCTGTCCTCTGGAGCTGCCAGCTGAGAAGGCACTTTTCTTGGAATGGGAACAAGGGGTCCCCCACAAAGGACTTCTGGTAGGTAGGAGCTAGGACCCAGCCCTACCCCTTCTCTTGTTCTGGGCACAACTCTTCTGGAAGTAGCTTGACACTACTGGCTGAGTCAAACAAACATTTTTGGAAATGGCCACTGCTTGTCTGGTCTGTCAGTCCAGCATGGTTACTGGGAGAGGAGGGACTCCAGAGGATCCTAGTGATTTTGTTATCCATCCGTCTGGAGGATTCCCTTCTCCTGGGACAGTAGTGCTGTGGATGTGTCCTGGTCTCCTTGCACAGTGCATGATCATCTCAGGAACCAGCCAAAGGGCCTGGTTTCCTTTCTGCCTTTGGGAGTTTGGGGTTTTTTCTCTTATTCTGCAGAAGTGCCTGGAGCCTGGAGGATGTTGCTCCATCCATGGGGAGGGAAAGGGAGCTGTAGGAGCAGGTCAGCCCTGGTCAGGGTTTTCCACCAGCTCTCATGAGTCACCAGATGTGCTCGGCAGGTCCCTGACCCTGGCTACTGTGTTCAGCATCAATGTGGTACGGCAGGAGCCAGGGCCAGCCCTGGAGTCCTGCACTCCCTTGGGGACACAGATCTGTCCCTCTGGCCTTCCCAGCGGCTTGAGGGGTGCGGGTCTGCACCCGCTGGAGCAGGTACCTTGTATTCCCTAGAACCCAGCAGCCCCAGGGAAAGCTCTTGCCTGCTGCCTCGGACTCTCCTCTCTGTATCTTGCCCACACCTATTGCTGAGTGAGCAGGCTGGATGGGTTTGGGAATCCCACTCCTCACTTGGCCCTGACTCCCACCTTGCTCTCTCCTGGCAGCTCCTGGCCCTTGCCTACAGGGAGGGGAATGGGAGTTTCTTGGGCCAGTGGGTGCTTGCAACACCTGCAGAGTTGTTCTGCCTGATTTCCTCAGTTTTGCTGCCCCGTTCGCAGTCTTTCTTCAGGGCCTCTGGGATGCCTTTGGGAGTTCCCCAGGCTGTGGGTGAGTCACTGTTGTGTTTGCTGTGGGATGGCAGTTTGTCTTTCTGCCAGGAAACTGGTTCCCAGCAGCTGGCAGGAGGTAACACAGGTACCCCATGCAGGTACCTGACAGGCTGGTGGAGGGAACTGGGTGTCCCCCTGGGCCTTGGGAGCTGCTGCCATCCCTGCCGTGCTCTGGGCTGCCCAGCATCATGGCTCTTCTCCGATGGCCTCGGTCTGCCTTCCTGCACAGGCTCTTTGGGGGCACTGGGAGAGCCTTCATCCAGACTTCAGTGAGAGATCAGATGAAAGAGGTGGAAAATCAAAAGTTTGCAAGTGAAATGAAGCCCCAAGGGCAGCTCACCTGAGCTGGTAACAGTGCTCACTGGCCTGCTGTGGCACGTTCCGTCAGAGTTCCGGAGCTGCAGCGGCAGGCGTTGGCATTTCCTCGTGGAAGCCTGTGTCCCGTAGCCTGCTCGGCTCATGGTGACCACTTCCCATCGTCCGTATGCTCCTCTAGCTTCTCCCTTCTTCCTGCAGATGCCAGCTTGGTGTTTGTTGTTTGTCTGTGCTCTTCCACTCAGAGCCCTTCCCAAGCTGCTTGTTCCGTCTCAGGCCTTGTTACGCCCGGAATTACGGCCCCTGAACTCCAGCTGTGTTCTGCCCTTCCCAGGCACCCCGGGGCACTGCTGATGCTCTTCCACCAGTTACACACTCATGGGAAAGATTTGTCCCACAGATGCTTTACCAAGTTTCCAGTTCCCACTGTGTTCTCAGATTCCAGTGGTGACCACAGGTGGTTGTTCAGGTCCACCAGCAAAGTATCTGCCAATAGCAGACACATGGTACCGGCCCAGACCTGTCATCTTGTCAGGGTTCTCCCACATCCCTGAGATTTGTCCTGTGTCCCTGGCTCCCATGGAGCTTATGGAGCTCCCTGCTCCAGCAGAGCGGTGCTGGCTCAGGATTGCCACTCTCTGTCTTTGAAGGACTTTCTCCTCTGCCCCCGAACTCATGGCAGCTTGCCTTCATAGCCTGGTGTGAGCCATGCTCCAGTCCAGAGCCCTTCCTGAGGTTTGGTCTGTGGGACACGGGAGGCTCAGGGGCTGCTGTCCTTCATCACTCAAGGACAGTAACCTTGGCTCCAACACCAGGCAGACTTACAGGCTAAGGAAAGTTGTTCTGGCCAGACAGGAATGACGCACAGGACTGCAGGGAGTAAGTAAAATATAAACCAGGGTGTAGCAAAATTTCTTCCTTGATGCTTTAGTGTCCATCACCTGCATCCACAGGGTTTGTTCCAGCTGCTCTGGCACGAGCTTAGACTCTGCAGCCTCCTCGGAACTAGCTCCTCCCCACAGTCACAGCATCATGAACGTGCTGCCAAGGTCACCAGGACGTAACAAGCATAGCCAGGAGCTGGTCTTGGAGGGGCAGCCATGCCCACCCAGCTCGCTGTTCCGTGTGGCAGGTTGTCAGTGCTGCTGCATCCTCCTTCTCTTCCTAACAGTTGGAATCTTTCACTTTCTTTGACCTAGTTCACATGTGATGACTCAGTTAAACACAGACTGCGCATGTGCGCCCTTGGTGGCCCTGGCTCTCTGCAGCTCTTCCTTCATCACAGCACCTGCGGAACTCCTGTGTGGGTGTTGGACCCAGGATTGACAGGAGCTCTCTCTGTTGAAGGTTCAGAAGTCACTGGCAGGTGACATGTTGCTTCGCCCCTTGGTGTCCCTAGTGGTCCGCCCTTCCCTGGGACTCCGCAGCAGAACCTTCTTGTCCAGCACAGGGTTCCTCACCCTGCAGAGGAGCTCCCAGGCGACATTTCCTTCTCTGGACAGAATTCCCAGCCTCTTGTCCTTGTGGAAAAGCACAACCAGACCAGGTTCCCTCTTGTTCTGTGTTTCAGGACTCCAGAAATGTTCCTGTTTCCAGACAGGCTGGGATGGTCTGAGCCACCCACCTGCTCACAGCATGGAATTCTTGTCCTTACTCTGCCTTCGTGAGGAGAAAGTTGAAATTCTGCTTGGGTGGCTTTTTCCTCTCTTAAGTTCTCATTGTGTGTCTTCTCCCATAGCTCTTGCTAAAGATGACGGGGTCCATGGCTTGGGTGAAGGTTGCATCTCTCTCTGAGCCTGGGCTGTGGGTCATGGTCATGGCTGCTCTGCCTGTGCAGCCCCTTTCACACTTCCCTGAACTGCAAGGCCAGGTTGAAGGCTCTGATCCCGCTGGGGATGGGGGTGTCCCGCGGAGCCCCTTCAGCAGATCATCACCCTGCATGGGCTCCATTCCTGCTCAGAGTGTAGGTGGGATGGAGGAAGTCATTGGGCCATTGATGCCACCACTCTGCGAGCGTGGAGCTGCGAGGAGGCGGGCTGCCCCTTCTGGGGTGCTGGAGCTCACCTGCCCTTCCAGGGGCAGCTCCTCCATGTGTTTCTGAAATACTGTTCAGACCTGCCAGGGAGCTTGGGCTGCCATGTGCCGTGTCATATTGAGATGTCCTGGGCTGCAGACCTGAAATTCTTCCATGCTGGTGTTGTTTCTGGACGTCCCTAAGTCCCTGTCCAGTGGCTGCCCACACTACTGGCATGGGCAGGGTGTGAGCAGCCTTGTCTGGAAGAGATGTGTTGGTGATGTGGGTGCATGGTTGGATCTTCCTCTTGCCATGAAGTCCAGTGGGGTGTTAGTGAAGCCCCTTGTGTTCCCAGGCACAGGCCACCACAGCCATGGCTACGGTGGTCTGCAGGCACGGGAGGTGTGTGCCAGCCTCAGGGTCTCCTCAGGGTCTGCCAGCAGCAGAGATAGGTTTCACACAGAGCTTGAGCTTGGGGTGTGGCACTCCATGCTTCAGGACACGGGAAAGGTGAAGGCTGGAGTCCTGGGGACACACATCCCCATTGGCATCACGGCTGTCCTCATGAGACGGAATGGATGAGTGGGACTTGGAGCTTGGCAGGCTTTGGGCTGCCTCACAGCCTCATGTCTGATGGGCTCAGTGGAGAGGAAGGGAGTGACTGCCCAAGGAGAGTGGCCCTGGTCCTGTGTTCTGGGAGCAGGTGGAGGTGCCCTAGCTGTGCCCCTCTGCTGGGCCCAGGTACGTAGGACCCCGCTGCCTCAGGCCTTGTTCCACACCTATGTTTGGAAGGGCTTTGGCTGGATTTCTCTGGCCATTTGCTGCCCTTCTCTTTGATTTCAGAACTAGAACATTTTACTGGTGAAAAAAACTAGAGCAGAAAGAGATGAAAGGCTTCCCAAGCCCCTCTGTTGAGCAGGAGCAGTGCCTGGCATTGGATGTCTCTCTGGGTTTCCCAGGGAGGTTATGAGCTCCTCATCCCTGGAAGTGTTCAAGGCCAGGTTGAGTGGGGCTTGGAGCAGTCTGGTTTAGTGCAAGTTGTCCCTGCCTGTGGCAGGGGGCTGGAACCAAATGGTCTTTAAGGTTCCTTCCAACCGAAACGATTCCATGATTTTTTGGATGTCACCCAGTCCCAGTCCTGTGCAGCACTCCCTGACCTGGCATGAGGCCACGTGGGGCAGGTGGTGTTCCTGCAGTCGTGCCCCCAGGTAGCCTGTCTCTGACCTCTGACCATCTGTCTCCTCCTCCAGGCCACCAACGGTGGAGGAGCCTTCAGTGACTACTCCTCCTCTGTGCCCTCCACCCCAAGCATCAGCCAGCGGGAGCTGCGGATTGAGACCATCGCTGCCTCCAACACCCCCACCCCCATCCGCAAGCAGTCCAAGCGGCGCTCCAACATCTTCACGGTAAGCGGCACAGGGGGCCCGGGAGCTCCGGGGGGGGTTTCAGCAGAGGAGAGGGCAAGGGAGTGGGTCACGGCAGCCTGAGCCCTTGGGCTCTCCCCCACGGTAACCCGTGCTGTGCTGGCAGGAGGGCCGGGGATGCAGGAGAGAGCGTGTGTGTGGGAGGGACCTGCGTGTGCAGGGACCGTGGTCCTGCAAGCTGCTTCAGGCAGAGTGTGCGTGCATGGGGAGAGTCGGGGAGCAGGACATTCCTCACACACGTAGGAGTGTGCAAGGGTGCACTGGTGTGGGTGTGTAATGTGCGTGAGCTCCTGCTCGTTACAGGGAGCGCAGCTGTGCGTGCACAGCACCAGTGACTCTGCTCATCTTCTCCTTGGGGCTGCATACCCCGAGCGTGGCACGGAGCCCTGGTCACCGGGCCTCCTGTTTGGTGCCAGTGATGCTGTGCCCAGTGGTGCTGTGCAGAGCTCAGCACCTGGCATGGGGCCCCACTCGCTCCCGTTCCTGAATCCGGCGTGACTTGAGCAGCGCACGTGGGAGCTGCCGTGGGTGTGGAGGGAGGGAAGACAGAGGGGAGGCAGCGAAGCTGTGGGCCCCAAGTGGAGCAGGGTACATTTGCAGCCCTCAGCTGTGCTGGTTGCCTTGCAGCCTGCCTCTCTGCACGCTCTCACACCATGCACACGCCGTCCACGCAGTGTGCACAGTCCTGCCCTCACACTCACCCTTGCTCTGAGCACAGCCATGAGTGTCCCCGCGCTCTGAGCACACACGTGTCCCAGTCCCATGTCTAGCGCAGGTGTAGCCTCTGTTCCCTGTGTACATGTGCAGGCTCCTCTCCCCATCTCAATGTGCTTTCCAGCCACCATTGCTCAGCACACTGTGTCTGCTGTTTGTGGAACCAGCCACAACAAAGCCCTTGTACCTGTTGCACCGTGTCACCCTTGTGACCAGCCGCTATTGCTCTGAGTCCAGACTACACAAATTCAGTGTCCTGTGCCCCATTCCTCTCACTGCACCATTGGCATCCCAGATTCCCCACTCCTTGTGCTGGGAATGTGCCCATCTCCCTTGGCTTCTGACATCCTGGAAGCTTCTGCGCTGACCTCCCGAATACTCTGTGCATTCCCCCCGGTTGCATCTCGCGCACCCCCAGCTCTCTGTGCCCGCCCCAGGCCCACGCTCACCCCGTTCGTGTGCTGTTGGCGGGTGGGCTGTGCTCCCCACCCCCTCCTGCCAGCACACACGGCCCCTCGCAGCAGGTCCCCACTCCCAGCGCATGGTTGTTCCCTCACTGCCTTCCCCTCCCTGTGCTCACGCCCTCTGGAATGCCCCGTAGCTCTCCCCTCCCGGGGCCGTGCTCCCACTGCACGCAGCGCTGGCGGTGCTCGCCCCTCCGCCCCGCCGTTCTCTCGCTCGTGCTTGCTGCCGTGCCGGGCGCGGGCGCTCGCGCTGTGCCCCCACCCATCCTGCTCGCTGCGCGCCGCCGCGTCTGGACTCGCCGCCGGCTCATGTTCACGCTCTCTGGAGCCCCATGCTCGCTCACTGGGGTGGGCACACGCTTGGGGGAGGAGGAGGGCGGCTTGCTGTGGCGCTTACGCTTGTTCGCTGTGGACGTCATCATGCGTGTAGGGCTCTCTCGTGCTCACTCATCCCGGGCTCACGCTTGCTCTCCACCGCGGGCTCGCCTGTGCTCGGCGGCGCGCGCTCACTCGCCGCGGGGCTGGGGCTCACCTCACCTGCTTGCTCGTGTGCTGGTGCACATCCATGGCTCACGTTGACGTCTTCACCCATCTGGTCGTGGCAGCAGCAGCAGCTCCCGACACCTCCCACAGTGGGACAGGACCAGGAAGGGTGGGAAGGGAAGGGAAGGAAAGGAAAGGGCAGGCTGTTTTCTGCCACTAGTGTTTCCCAGGCAGGCAGCGCAGGTGTAGCCAGCAGCCTTCATCCTTGTGGGGTCCCCAGGTGGGCACAGGCCTTTCCGAGGTGCAGTGCTCGGCCCAGCTCTGGGAGCCGCTGCAGCCCCAGTCCTGAGCTATGCCTGACTCCTTTGCTCCTCTTCTCTTCTCCTCTCCTCCTTCTCCTTTCCTCCCCCTCCTCCCCGTTCTCCTCTTTCTCTTCCTCCTCCTTCTCTTCCTCTGTCTCTGTCTTCCTCCTTCTCCTCCTCCTCTCCTCTTCTACTCTTCTCCTCTTCCTCTCTTCTTCTTCTGCTCTCCTCTCTCCTGCTCTGGCTCCTCTCCCGCTCCCTTCCCACTCCCCACTGGATCGCATTCCCCCCCGAGGGGTCTGCGTGCCCTGGAGCTCCAGGTGGAGACAAACTCTGCGCCCACCCGCGCCTCGAGGCGCCCACCCCCTCCTGACCCCCAGCCCCAGCCCCGACTGCTGCTGCCGCCGGCGCCCACTCCGTGGCCTGTCCGTGCTGTCCGCTGGCACCCATCGCTGACAGACTCGTGTCCGTGTTCTGAGTATAACTTGCCAAACTCTTTATTCTTTCAATATTTGCAGATATGTGCCACTGTTTCCAACTTTTCATCAACAAAAAGGCCTTTCCAACTCCTTCCAAATTAGAAGATCCAGGTGGTTACACACAGCACCTCTGTACAAATTCTCTCACTTTTCATTGCCTCTCCAGGGCCGGATAAGGGATGGGCACTGGGATTGATCTAAGATTAGAGGCTCGCCCGCCCTCCAGCCAGCATGGGTCCCCCCCTCGGAGACACGCAGGAGCCTTTTAAATCCCCCCAATGTAAAGTCTAGGAAGCGCTGAGACGGCCTCCGCCTGCACTTTAAGCTGGGACATTTCTGGGCCTGCTGGATGCTGTCTAGGCACTGCCCTTTCTCGGGGATGCCAGGCGGACGACCCTCCTGGGATGGGAAGACCTGCAGACACACCGGGACCGGGCGACAGCCGCGCATGGAGCTGGATGGGCCAAAAGACGCTTTGCTGCTGCCTGCGGGAGCCGCTGCAGCGCCTGCCGCTAGCGCTCCGCTCCTTCTTCCCTCCTGCACCTCTGCAGCCTGCATGGACTCCTGCTCCTTCTCCTCTTCTCCTCGCAGCCAAGCAGCCATCTGTGTCTCTTTAGTTTTCTTCTCTTTCAATCTCTTTGTTTGGTTCTGGGCCCAAAATCTGGTGAATCGGTGTCCCAGGCGCGCGGGGCTCGTATCCCTTTCTGATCCAAAGCACACGGGGCCCTCCTGGACTGAGGGGGTGTGTAGGACGCTCCAGAGAGACGCTGCCGCTGCCTCCTGCCATTGTTGTGATTCTGAATGTATTGGTTGTGCTCCATGCCATGTATGACTTGGTATTTCCCTCTGTCCTAAGCACTTTGAATGAGTTCTGCTCAAGAGACTGTAAATTTCATATTGTATTTATCAGAGTTTGCTCTCCCCGTGGCCTTCGGGCGCTGGTGGGTCCTGCTCTCGCCGCTCTAGACGTGTGGTAGATATTTATTGTCCATGCTCTTTTGTAAGGGGCTGGTATCTCTGCCCGGTGACCTGTGCTACTTTGTATGGTGCAAGTGTGTTACCAGAATAAATCTGTTGGATTAGTAGAGGTGTGAGTTCCTTCACTGCCTGAGCCTCTCCTGCTTCCATCCATGCTCCACCTGCATCCCATGCCATTTCTGTCTGTCGCCATGTCCTGTGGTGCCCCACGGGAGGGGGGGCGCACATAGCCCCGCTCTGCCAGGAGGAGGACAGCTCTGCTTGCAGTGGGGGGAGAGGAGAGCTTGCTGCGGGGCTGGGCTGGAGTGTCCCGAGCGTCCCTAGAGGGGCCGGGTGAGGGCCCGGCTGCGCTGTGCGCTGGGAGAGCTGGCCTGGGGAGAGCAGAGTGGTCTGGTCCGGAGCCTGCCGGGGACAGGGGACCGTGCGTTTTGGTCTCCCGTGCCCAGCTCTAACGCGCCTGTGTCTCTTCTCTTCCAGTCTCGGAAGGGCGCGGACCCGGAGCGCGACAAGAAGGTGCCGGAGTGTAAAGCGGACAGTATTGGCAGCGGGCGGGCCATTCCCATGAAGCAGGTTCGATGCTCCCCCTTCGCCCCGCTGCTCGTTGGTGCCCCTCTGGCCCAGGGAGCTGCACACCCGCCGGGCCCAGCAGCGAGCGTGGTGCTGGGGGTGCCGGTGTGGAGCCTGCGCCGTGTGTGGGTGGGGGGCTGCAGCGGGGGCTGGCGGGGGCTGTGGCAGGGCGCTGGTGGGGGGGCTGTGGCGGCGGCTGCAGAGTGGTTCCAGCAGATGGCATCCATGCCCCACGCCCGCTGCAGCCCCTGCCGCAGCCTCTCTCTGCTCCTTCCCTGCTCCTCTTCTCTTCTGTTCCTTTCCACTCCTACTCCTGCTCCTGGCAGGACGGGAAGGGGATTCCCCTCTTCATGGGCTACTACAAAAAGCTGTGAGCACAGCTGTGAGCTGCTGGGAGTCTAAGGGAGGCACTGCTTCCTCCAGCAGCAGTGCATTCTACTCCTGCCTCTCGACTTCCAGGGAAGCTTGAACTGCCTGGATCCAACCCATAGTGTTGCCTGCCCCTGTATCCGTCACTGGCAATCAGTGAAGGGTGATGTCCAAGCGAGCCAAGTGGTGTGGATTGGCTGGATGGTGTTTCCATCAGGATTTCCTTGCATTACAGGAAAGACTGATCTGGTTGTGCTCCTCCCTTGCATGTTGTGCCCCCCTTGTGGATCTGTTTACCCCGTGCTGGCCCCTTTGTGTCCCATGTGCCCCCCAGTGCTGCCAGGGCTGAGTTGCACAGGACCGGTTGTGTCCCTGCATTGCAGGAGTGCTGGGACATGAGGCAGGAGAGTAGAGTCTACATCCCCACCAGGTTCTGGCTGCCTGGTATGATTCCGTGCTGAGATGCCATGGGGAAGGACTCAGTGAGGCCAGGCTAGCTGAGGAGTGGAGTGGTGGCCAGAAGAGAGAGACCCTGCTCTGGAGCTGCCAAAGCTCCTGCCCTTCCCTGCCCATGGAGTAATCCTGGGGCAGGTTTGTGCAGGGCTGTTGGTGCCCCAGGCAGGGGGCTGTGCTGAAAGGAGGGTGGTGTTGGGAAGGTAGGGTTGGGAGGGTTGGCTCTGGAGCCAGAGGGAGCAGTGACAGGAGAAGCAGTGCCAGGGTGGAGGCTGTGGGATCTCACACATGGGGACTCTGCTCCTGAGGTGCCCAAGTTTGGCACAACCCCAGCAGGAAGAGGCAGCCCAGCTGTGTGCTTGGCCATGCCCTGCTCTCTGCTGCACAGGGCCTGTTGTTGTGCAGTGGGTCATTGTTTGAGGTGGGTCGTTGCTGGTGTGCAGTGGGTTGTTGGTGTGCAGTGGCTTGTTGTTTGAGGTGGGTTGTTGTTTGAGGTGGGTCATAGGTGTGCAGTGGGTTGTTGGTGTGCAGTGGGTTGTTGTTTGAGGTGGGTTGTTGTTTGAGGTGGGTCGTTGCTGGTGTGCAGTCACTGTGGGGGTCACTGGCGTGAGGTGGATTGTTGATTGCGATGGGTCGTTGGTTTGCAGTGGCAGTGCCCATATGCTCTGGTTTGGGGTCAGCCCACCGCAGGCAGCAGGGGAAGTGGTGTGTGGCTATTCTGTGGTGAGGTAGTAGTGGAGGCTGAGAGTAGAACAGCTGGAGCCCTCAGTGAGACCTGACTTGGTTCCCCAGATCCTGCTGCTGCCTGCTGGGGGGCTGGTTGTGAGAGGGACGTGACAGCCTTTCGTGCCTGGACCTTTAGGTTCCTTTTTCCAGGATCTCCTTCCGCTCCGCAGGGCAGGATGATTGCTTTACCTGCTCCTGTGTCTCTGTGCTGCTGACAGGGCCTGGCCTTGCCTGGTCTGCCAGAGGCTGTGTTGGTTTAGTGGGATTAAGTCATTCCATGCTGGTCCTGTGTGAAATGGGGAGAACTGAGACCAACGAAGGCCCAGGTCTGCAAACACAACCTGTACATCCTTTCTGGGCTTTGCAAGGAGGAGGAGATGCCAAACTGCTGCCTGGTTCAGGACTAAGCAGAGGGACCAGTTCGTGGCAGCAGCAGCTCACAAGGAGAGCCTGGAGCAAAGAGTTCCCATGGGAGATCCAGGTGCACCCTGGGTTCGGGACTGGCACCTCTTCTAGCCAGAGTTGTGAGAGGTGATTTCATAGAGATCAGAGATCAGAGATCCTGGCAGTGTTTTTACAGGAACATATGTGGGGGGAAGTGGTGTTCGACAGGTGGACACTAGCTTGTGCCAGCAGATACTGACATGTGGCTTGTGGGGAAGGGGTTGTCGGGGGCTCCACAGTGAGGTTAGCACTACAGTTTGGCATATTCCTGCCGTGGCCCTACGCCACAAGGAGTGATGGCTTGGTACCACCAATGGGCAGAGGAGCAAAGACTCTCAGGAGATGTAGCTCTGTATCACAAAGATTTGGGTCAGGGGATGGTTGCTCTGGTCTCTGGTATGGACCTGCCCCTTCTGGAAGATGGTGGAGGTCTCATTGCTGGCTGTCTCTGAGAGGCAGTGGGAGAGTGGGGCCTTTAGTTAGTTTTCCTCTTAGACCGCTCATTGGTCCTGCCCAGCCGTAAGAGCAGAGAAGCTGGCGGCTTTGGGGCTGTGAGTGGCAAATGGGCAGGATCTCCTGCCTGGGTTTGTGGCCAGCATTGTTGGCTTCCATTGGCATGGGCACCGCTGGGCTGGCACGTTCGGTGCTGGGGCTGCTGGCAGGTCACCTCGGGAGCAGTTGGGTTCCTGCGCGTGGGAGAACGAGGCTGGTCTGTGCTTGCATTGCCAGCTGACGGCTGAAGGCAGCGAGTGCTGCGGGGCAGCAGGCTCACCCATGACACCCGTGGCTGCAATCACTGTGATCACAGTCCCTGCCTGCTCTCTGTGAGGACAGAACAAGTGCTGGGAAGCGCTGGCAGCCCTTCTCAGCCTGTGAGGCCTGGGGTTTGCTTGGAGCCAGGAAGCAGGAGGCTGGGCAGGGTGCTCCAGAAAGAGAAACATGGAGAGCCTTGTCTGAGGAGGGATGTGTGTTGCTACTACAGGTGCTTGGTTGTCACTTGTCACTGCCTTCTCCAGCACAGCACCTCTGGGTGACTTGATCTGCCTCCCTTATGCATGTCTGGAAAAGATAGAGCTCCCTAAGGGGACAGGTGAGGCTGTGGGTGTTGGGGCCCCCCTACACCTGGGACAGCACCTGCACACCCTCCAGGCAGCTGGTGCGTCTGCCAGGGCTGCTCTGTGCCAGGGACTCCGGGTCCGTGTGCCTCAGTGTCCTTTCGGTGATGGTCCTGCAAGCCTGGAAGAGTTCCCTCATAGCTGGACACTTGTCTCCGAGAAGTGGGTTAATTAGGCCGGGAGACGAAGCTTCCTCAGCAGTTTGTTACCAGGAATGAGCTCCTAATTGCACATCTACCAGGTCTTTCTGGGAAGGCTGCATGGAGCACGCTGGCAGCCCAGGGGTCCCCTGGCCCCTGGCCTGGCTCTGCTCGGGCCGTGCACTCCAGCAGGGCCCAAGGCGGGTGACTCCTCCTCCTTGGGAGCTGGGATCATGCTGGGAGCTTAGATTACATTTAAATTGCCATTTGCATTTTCCAATCAATACGCGACTTCACAATTAAGTTTGGTGTTAAAATTCTTAGCAAAAAGTGAGTGGAAGGGAGATTTGTGGAGTAAACGAGTCCTCTGGGGGCCATCGCCGCTCCCTGCTTCATTACGCTGCATATTGCTGCTGCTGCTTTTACCGTGCTCCGGCACAGCCCAGCGCCGCACAGAGCCGGGCGCCCACGGCATGCCGGGAAAGGGGAGAAGAGTGGCGAGAGGAACAGGGTCGAGCTCTCCTCCCTTTGCGTGTGACATGGGAAGAAACTTGTGGAAGAGTTACTCCCTGCAAGTCTTCCCACAAGGTGCAGAGGGAGGTTGAGGAGCACCCGCGTGCTCCGGCCAGGGGTGTCAGGGCCACAGGGAGCCTGCGTGGGAGGCGCGCGGGGAGCGTGCACAGGAGCACGGGCGGACGGCCGTGGGTTGTTCTCCCTTTTGGGCTTTAGTTCCTTCTGGCTTGCAAAAAGGGGCTGTAGTGCCGAGCCCTCCTTTCCGGCTCTGAGTTTGGTTGTGCTTCAGTTTGCCAAGCTGCAGGTTTGAGGCTGACCTAACTGCAGCCGAACTGTTGTCCGCAGGCAGCACGTGTTTGGGGCAGGCTGGAAGTGCTGAAGTGGGTGTTCCATAGCATCAGGGTCTATCAGGTTGAAGTCACATGAGAGGAGAGGAGAGGAGCTGTACTGCAGGATGCTGTGAAAGGGCAGGTCAGACTGTGGAACTGAGCTGGGTTTAAGGCTAGAAGGGGAATCATCATGCCCAGGAGGGATCATTACATGCCCAGGACAAATCTTCATGCCCAGAAGAGATCACTGTGTCTAGAAGAAATTGTCACACTCAGAATCCAGAGAATCCCACACAGTGAATTTGAGTTAGATCTGTAACTTCAGCCCGGTCTGGAGCAGATTTGTTTGAAAGACACAAAACAAATGTTCTGAATTACAGAGAATTCACCATTTACCTGGGTGAGCTGGTGGATGTTAAACTGGCTNTGATAAAGACTGCAGGTAAAGGCTGAAATTGTGCTACCCAAGTTTAGGCATCTGATAGATCTACTTGAGCCAAAAGTTGAGTTTTCCCTAGACTACACAGTCAAGGAAGAGGGATGTTTTCTTCTGGACCTGGACTGGAGTATGTACTGAGATCTGTCTCCCTCACTTTGCTGGGAAATTTTGTATTAAGCTCTTTCTATAGGCACTTTCACTTACTGCCAGAGTTATATGATATGGTGTCCTTTCCAGCCTCTCTCTGTGCCTCTCCATCCACCTTAGTGAATGAAAAATTATCCCAATAGATTACAATGAGATGTTTATCCAAGAGTTCAAAGCCATTCTCTGAACTCCTTGTACTCCAGAAAGGAAGCCATACAATTGCTACAGCTTTCAGCTTTTCTTTTCATTTATAGTGCCTGAGTGGTAGACAATTTAGTTATATCTATGGTATGCATGAAACTGGAAAACTGTGGATAATAACACAAAGTACAAGAAACACTGATTTTTAAAATTTATTTCCCCATTTTTCTTTTCCAAAATGAAGAAGCCAACTGTTCCACTTATCTATTCAGAAATCTTACATTTAGTGCTAAAAAGTATTACTTCTTCTTCATAAGGAAGTTGTTGTGGTATTTCCAGTCTCTCAGAGCACCTCCACAATCCTTGCAACAGAATTGAGACCCACCTGTGGGCATAATGGATCCTCTCCTCTCCTCTCCTCTCCTCTCCTCCCATCACTCTTTGCCATAGCTTTTCCCTAATTTGCTTGGTGTGAGCATCCAGCCGTGATTCCAGGGGTTGTTGCTTGCCCCCTGGCAGACCTTGGCAGAGCAGGAACTGTTGGTCAGCTGCCACATGCCATGCCATGTTCTCATCAACACCTTCTGACTGCTACTGAGTGAGTTCTTCAGCTCATGTCCTTTGAGCTCTTGAGGGCAAGGTGTCAGATCCTGCCAAGGGGTCTGATCCTGCCCACGCACAGCTTTGCCCTAGCTGCTCTGTTTTGCTGTTCCACCCCTGCATGTGCGGGAGGCAGTTCCTTTTCCCACTGTTTGCTGCCTGAGCACCAAGCTGGAGTGGTCATGGGGACTTCTGCCTGTTCTGCACCATTTATTACTGATTTCACGGTCACGTCTGGCAGTGGTGTCCCCCCACCACTTTGTGCTGGGCCTTTGCACCGTGCAGGCGCAGCAGCTCAGTCTCCAGGCACTGGGACAGGGCCCCCAAATATGCCAAGGCTGGCAGGGCTGAGACTTTCTGCCCAGGTTTTTGAGGAGGGGCTGGCCTGGAGCCCAGATTTTTTGCCGAGTTAGGAACGGGCAGTCTGGGTGTCTGTCCAGACAGCACTTTTGGAGGGGCCAGGCCTGACAGTTGGTAGATCCAGCTTTTTCCCAGACTTTGTTACTCATTCCTACTTTTGTCCCCCCATGCTGTGCTTCCCTCCCTGCCGACAGAGTGCTTGAGAGCCCTTGCAGCTGGTGTCTTGCCCCAGCTTCCTTCACCCTCTCCACCTTTGTCCTTACCTGGCACATGATAAATTGCTGCTGGAGGTAGATTTCCTGGGGAGGTAAAAATGAATGGGGAGAGGATGGGATCATCTGTACTCTGAGCCTTGGTTCAGATCAATGGAGTTAGGTCTGGGTTATCCTGGTGGGGAGTTCAGCACATGCGAGTGCAATCGTTTCCTGGCCCTGGGAGTGAGTTGTGCCAGTGACAACAGGGTGGTCTCAGATAAAATCCTGATGAGAAAAGAGGATGACCCTAGCTCTCAACTGCCCAGGACCTGCACTCCCTCCTGGGATGTGTCCCTACTCTGTTTGACAGCTCTCAGAATCACAAGCAGGCGAGAAATTGTGCATCCCTTGGGAGACCTGTATTTGGAGTGTTGTTTCTCAATTGGCCCCTGCCTGTCCCCAGTTTTCCCTGCCTTGACTATCCCTCTGAGCTTTGGGTGGTGGGAGGAGGTCTGGGAGCACTCTGTGTCTGTGGTAGCGAGGTTGCCTCCTGCCCTGTGTGGGCACTGCCCTGCAGCATGGGAAGGATTTCTCAGAGGGAATGGTTTGGGACACCAGAGGATGGTGGTTGGCATTGACATTGTGGAGACCCTTATCCCTGAATGGGAGGGGGCTGTCTGTGGGGACTGAGGGGTTGGTAAGGAAAGGGTGCAGCCCAGTCAAATGTGGGAAAGCCGACCTAGAAGATGTTTCCTTGAGTCTGCTCATCATTTCTTCTCAAAGACCAGTCTCCAAGGGGCAGTGCTGGAGCGGAGCATGAGGTGCCTGGACCAAACACCACCTGAGACTTGTGACTCTTCTCTTCTAGGGCATTCTCCTCAAACGCAGCGGCAAGTCCCTCAATAAGGAGTGGAAGAAGAAGTACGTGACACTGTGTGACAATGGGGTCCTCACTTACCACCCCAGCCTGCATGTGAGTACTGGGCTGAGTAGAGGGGAAGCAGAGTGGGACGGAGCAGTGTCCTTCATGCTGTGGCTGTTGCTGCAGGTGCTCTTGCAGCAGCCATCATGGCAGAGAGGGGCTGGGGAAGAGTTCAGTAGCAGATGGAAGTTCTGGGCTCTGCCCTATGCAGGAGTTCAGTGTTGGCCACCTCCAAGGCAGCATTTTCAGCAGAGCTGGTTTTTTACCAGGGTCTGGAGGAGACTCTCTCCTGCAGGCTGTTTGTTCCGTGCTAGGCTGGTGGAAGCACGCTCTGAGCAGGATTGCACTGGGAAGCTGCAGTTCCCTCCTGTTTGCCTGCTCAGTCCATTAAGGGACTCATCCAGGGGCCTACCCTGCAGCTGGATGAGGAGCAGGCAGAGAACTCCTTGCAGCCAAATCTGATGGTGCCATTTGGGTGTGGAATAATTTTCCTGGCCGCTAGGTGTTGGGTAATGGAGACGAGGTGCCTGTGCAGAGCGTGCCGAGCTGAGCTGCCGTCGGTGCGGCTCTGATCCTTCTCGCCACGTGGCTCAGGCACGCAGCTGCTGCCCCATCCATCTCTGTCGCCTCCCCACTGTGGGGCTAATGGCTTCTTCCCTATTCCCTCTTGAGCACAGTTTGCTGCTGCAGCAGCAGCCACGGACAGGCACACCTGTGACACAGGCCCAGCACCTCTGCCAAGGACGTGCTGCCACAGGACCGACAGACGGGCAGTGCCTGGTGGGCACAGGGTGGTTTAGGGGGTTGCAAGAAGAAGAACAAGGTGCTGCAGTTCTTGTGAATGTTTCCAGGCCCTCAGTCTGTCCCTGATCTCCTCATATGTATGGTATTGGAGTGTCCTGAGCCTCAGTCTTTCTCCTCATTGCTAACCCTGCACCCTCACTCCAGGGTTTACCATGCTCAGTTATCCAGCTCCAGAGCCCCTGGATTCTCCTGTCGTTGAACTGAAGACCCAGCCATTGCATTTCCTTTCTCTAATTTGTTGGAGCTTTTCCTTAAAGTCCTCAATCTCTGTACTGTGCTGTAGTCTGCAGTTCTCTAACTTAGTAACCCCAGTCTTTGGTCTTTGGAGCACCAAACCAGGAGGGAGTGGCTGCTGCTGCCATCTCTGCATGTGTGCTCACCTGTGCACCTGTGTGTATGGGCTTATCATATTTCCACCATGGAAATTACCATGCTATTACCATCAGCTGTGGAGGCAGAGCAATTTCTGGGCTGTTGTTTAGCTACTCTCAGATGCTGCTGCTGCCACACACCAGGTTTCTCTCCTTTTTTCACCATTCCTTCCTCAGGGGGTGATCGAGATTGATGCCACTCGCTTTCCTTCCTGCACTTCAGTGTTTCCTTTCATTACTGTGTTGCCCGGGGAAAAATCTGGTTTGCTTCCAGCTGGTGCCACTGGTGATCCACAGCCCATTGCTGAGGGTGATGCCAGCTGGGCCTGTCCTGCCCAGTTTCCACGGGGAGCTCTGAACCTTGCACCTGAGATAGGAGGTGTATTGCCGGATGTGTTTACCTACAGCGAGGGTGGATTACACGTGGGCACGGAGCATGGGGCTGCCCAGCCTGTCTGCCACAAGGCTGGGGTTCTGTGTGCTCCCCTGTGGCATCGCCTGCCTAGGAGCTGGGGAAAGGACCCTGGCAGCCACCATCGTGTCCCATTGCAGACTGCAGCTGGGCAGCGTGCTGGTGGGATCCGCAAAGCCTCTCTGCCTCCCTTTCCCTCTCATACCTGGTGTACGACCTGCTTGGAGGGGGTGGATGCAGGGACAAGCAGGAGGAAGAGGTAGTCCAGAGGAGGAAGTCCTGTTGTGTCTGCTCCTCCCCATCTTCCAGAGTGAATCAGGAGGTCCTGTGATGGATTTGTACCCTGTGGCCCGAGGCAAAGCTCCCATGTCCTTTCACAGGATGACACAAGCAGAGCACGACAGGGATGGAACAGACCTGTGCTCGTGAGGGTGGGCACGTACTCTTCTACCACTTCAGTGTGGCAGCAGATGCCAGGCTGGTTGGCACAGGGTGAGGGGAGCTGTGGGCTAGAACAAACCACAGACTGTCAGCCAAGGAAACATGCAGCATCCAGTTCTTGCCATGGGATGGGAAGTCCCAGCTTCTTCCCTGCCTGTGCCGCCATGTGTCAGGGGACGGCGGAATTCTGGATGCAGTAAAGGGGTCCCTGAGGGCAGGCTGAGCCTTGCAGGAAGAGAGTCTTCCCTGTCCATCAGGATGTTCAATGCCCCAGAGCATTTTTGTGCTCTTTTTGTCTTCACGGTGGCTGTTCCTTGGCATGAGTCAGGGCAGTTCCTGGCTTGGCTTCTCTTCCATCTCTGTTACATTCTGTCCCTGTCCCTCCTGGGGTGGGTGTCAGGACATCAGAGATCAGCAGCCCTCGTTTCTTTCTCCTCCAGTGCACATCTGGCCAGGCTGTGTCTGTGCCCCATTGGATGGAGGTCAGGGCCTGGCTCTGGCAGTGCTGATTTTACCAACCAAAGCTTCCTGGTGGAGCTCTTTATCTGCTTTTGGGAGTTCATCAGTCAGCCTATTTCTGGATCTGGATCGTGGCATCTCCAGCCCAACTCGAAAGTTTCCTCAACAGGAGTCAGGTGTAAACTCTGGGTTTACAGTCACAGGTTGGTGAAATGCCTGCTGGTGAGCTGGCCCTGGCCCTGGAATTGCTTTCCTGATGGAAGCAAATCTGCCTTGACCACCAGCCTGGATTCATGCTCGGGAACCGTGGAGCAGTGGTGGGTTCCTGCCCTGAGGTGCCACCTCTGCCTCTGCACTGGGGCAGTTGGTGGTTTCAGGGACAAGCAGGATGCCTGGAAATGGAGGCAGGAGTGCTGGGGGCCTGATCCCTGGATTCAGCAGGGCTTTCCTTGTTGCAGCTCTATTTCTACCTTTCTGTGAGTGTGTTCAGCAACAGGAAAAGAACAAGTTGCGTGAAGAGCCTGGTGCAGTTTCCCATCACTTCCCCAAAGCCTTGGAGAGAATTCTGCTGCTGGGAAGGTGCGTGGCTGAGCCCAGGCTCGCCGGCCGCGCTGCACAGAGCCAGGGAAGCAGCTCCCATTTTGCAGCCAGTGGAGCCATTCACACAATCACCTTCTGTTAATTCTATCTGCAACATCAATTAAATTGTTTGTAGAAACTAATTGAATGTGGCTTAATCACACATCTTAATAGCTTTCCACGCTTTGAACTCGTTGTTAATTCCAGTAATAAAATGAAATGAGAGAACTGGCTGGGTAATTAGCGAGGAGGCTTGGGAAGAAATTGCTGTTTTATGGTAGGTAATAAAAGCCGAGCGCCAGTGACCGCTCGCTCCGGCAGGCAGCCGGCGACCGCGGCAGTTGTGCTGAGTGAGGGAAAATCCTCCAGCCCCTCTGAGGGTCCCTGCCCAGGGCTGTCACCAGGTCTGCACCCAGCTGGGAGCAGCTTGGTGTGGTGCTTGCTTAGGCTGGTGCTGTCACCCAGCGCACTGGGTGGGGAGTGCCAAGGTTTGAGGCCAGGCTGCCCAGCCCCTGGGAGCGTGGGAGGGTGGGCTGCCCCGTGTCCGGGGGGGCTGTGAGGGCAGGATGCCTGCACGGGGGTCAGTGCAAAGAGAGGAGTTCAGACCAAGGTGTGAAGGTGCTACTGGGAGACTATGACCCTTGCAAATAGCTACCTGAGAGCACAGACCGTGGCCTGTGCAGCCCCTGTCACCTGCTTTTGGGTCCAGGATGGGAGGATTGCTGCTCTTAAACTGAGCTTGTTCGTGTCTTTGTCTTCTTGGATGTGGAAGTGGTCAGGGACCATCTCTGAGTTACTCTTTTTGGTGACCTCCTTGTGAACTGTCTGCCACAAGGCTGGGGTTCTGTGTGCTCCCCTGTGGCATCGCCTGCCTAGGAGCTGGGGAAAGGACCCTGGCAGCCACCATCGTGTCCCATTGCAGACTGCAGCTGGGCAGCGTGCTGGTGGGATCCGCAAAGCCTCTCTGCCTCCCTTTCCCTGTCCTGTCTGCCTCCCTTTCCCATCCTGTCCTGATGGCAGCACAGGGGCCCAGGGATGGTGTCCCCAGCTCCCTGTTCCTCCCAGAGCCTTGAGCTCCAGTGTTGGTCCCTGCTCCCTCGGGATCTGACCAACAGTTCCCCTCTGTAACATGGGTTGCATCTTCCCCTTCTGAGGGCACAAGCCCAAGGAGAAGCTGGCCTCATCAGAGAGGGCTGGGGAAGAACCACAGTGCCCCACGGAGCAGGGAGGGGTGGGAGGCACAGGGAGGGACACAGTGCTTGGGAGAGATTGGGAGTCTGCACCCTCATTCTGACTGAAATCTGAGATGCTCTTGGAAGACAGCAGAGTGACTTACAGTCTGCACATGGGGTTTTGGTTGTATAATGAATTGTCTACCAGAAGAAACGGTGGAAGCACCAAGTTTTGAATAATAGGAAGCTCTGCAGGTAAATGAGCAAGGGAGTTACGTGAGTTCTGTTGGTTTGGGTTTCTCTTACCCCAGCTGTGACCTGAGAGGCAATTTTTAGGTATCCCATTGCTTATGCTGTACTGATATGATTATGGTATGAGATATGATATGATATGATATTATTAGCTGTTGCAGTTGAGTGCTGAGGTTAAACAAGGGGTGATAGGGAGGAGGAAGTGCTGGTCACCTGCGTGCCCTTTGGCGCCATCTGATCTCTGATCCCCAGTCATGCTTTCCCAAATGACTTGTCCCCATTTCCCAAATGGGCTTGTCCTGGCCTCCAGCAGGGCTTAGTGCTGATTCTGAGGATGGGGAAGCTGCGCATGTTTGGCTGGGGCAGGGCTGATCCTCCATCCTTGTGCCTCTGCTCCAGGACTACATGCAGAACGTCCACGGGAAGGAGATCGATCTGCTGAGAACTACGGTGAAGGTCCCGGGCAAGCGGCTCCCCAGGGCCACGACGGCAGCAGTGCCCAGCGCCAGCCCCAAAGCCAACGGGCTGGCCAAGGAGAGGAGCAGCTCGCAGCTGGCAGGAGGCACAGGTAGGAGCTGGTGTGGGTGGCACAGAGCCAGCAGCCGTCCCTCCACAACACGTCAGCAGCCCTTGGCTTTGCTGAGCTGAGAACAGAACCCCTTCTGAAGTGTCTTGCTTTCTCTACCCTCGGGGAGTCCCTTTGGTGGCCATTAGCATTTCTGTGCAGGTCCCAGGTAAGCTGCTCTTAGGATTTTGTGCTGGTTGGTGTCCAGGACAGAAGAATGTCAAAGGGTATAACTGGCAGTGTGAACCCCTGAGGAATTTCCTCACCCTGAGGAGAGTGTTGAGGCTGGTGAGCTGCTATGTGTGGTGGAAGCTACTGCTCCCTAAACCAAAGGAAATCCCAAGGCTCTTGGTTCCTGACAAGTTGTGTTTTCTTTCTTTCTGGTTTTGGGACCCTATCTCCTCCTTACCTTCTCCTGGAGAAATGGTGAAGATCTGGTTTGGGATCATCACTCTGTGTGCACATTGAAGAGTTGCCCCAGAGTGTGGCGAGGTGGGACTGGGAGGCTGGCTGCCCCTCTGGCCTCTCAGAGTTCCTGTCACACTCCTCCTCTCTCAGAGTTCCTGCCATGCTCCTCCTTGCTGCTGCTGCCATGGAAGGTTCTCACCCTGCCTGAGGGAACTGTTGAACTTGGGGCCATCCTGCCCACATTTCCCAGAGCCTTTACTGCATCCTTGGGGCTGGTGTCCTTGGCCAGGGTGGGCAGTTTCCCTACCTGTTTCTTCCCAGCTAGCTGTTGGCACAGTCTGGTGCACAGGTTGTGGAAAAGGCTCTGTTTGGGATGCTGAGGGAGTGCTGGTGGTGCTGCTGATTGCTGGAATCCTTCTGAATGCAGTACTGGCGCTGAGGGTGAGCTTGGGTGACACATCTCCATCTTGTCCATTCCTGCTCTGTGCCCCGGCTCTGCCTCATGGTCAGATGTTGTCAGCACAGTGCTTCAGAGTGTCCCAGGGCTGAGGGGAGGTGGGATGCAGCTGGGGTGAGTGTCAGGAGCTGCTGGAGCCCCGGGCATCACACACACACACAGAGACATGGACAGGGAATGGGGCACAGTAACATCACTGCTCACATGGTGCCAAGGAGGACATCACGAGCCCTCCCAAACCCAAACTGCTGTTCTTGTCAAGTCATCTGTGGATAAACCGTCTGTTGTGACCAGCTCCGCCTGTTCCTTGCCTTGGCTCTCCACTGTACACTGACACTCCTTCACCACCACCCACACTCAGCGTGCCCCAGCGTGGGGACAGTTCCTGACTCTGGACAGGGACACTTCTCTGCCAGCATGTCAGAGGTGCCTTGTCTGGGCTCTGACTTAGCAGAGGTATCGGAGCTGGGGGAAGGATTCAAACCACTGAGGAGCTTATGCTGATGTCAAACCAACTGCTCACTTAACCCCATATCCCACTTCCAGCAGCCCTCTTGGTCATGTTGGGCTGCCAGGAGCAGGTTGGGATGTACCTGGATTGCTGATCCCTGCTGCTGGAAGACCAGTGCCAAGGAGCGACACCCTGCAGTCTGGGCCACAGAGCTGGAGCAGGCGCAGTGCATGGGGCTGGAGTTAGAGCAGTTTACACAGGAGAGGAGATGCACTTTCCTAGCAGGGGGGAATGAATGTTGGAATAGTTTATCTGGAGAGCAGTTGGACTTAGCACTGCCTGAGCCTTTAGAATGAGAGCAGTTTTCTGTTCATGAGATGTGCTTTAGTCCAGCTCGTGGGTGCTGCTGGGCGTGTGTGTGCAGGGGTGGGACCCTGTGGAACAATGGTCATTGCCATGTCGGGTCCGTGGCTTTGGGATCCCCTGTTGGCTGTCTGCCCTGGGCCCTTGAGCAGAGCAGTGCTGTGGGCTGCCCACAGTGGGTGTGTCCACGTGGGGCTCAGCACTAGGACAGCAGCTTTAAGCACAGGTGTATGTCCCATCTTGGCTCAGGCTGTGTCTGCAGTGTCACAAAGGTTTTTCTTCTGGGGCACAATCAGTGAAGGCTTTTCTGAGGAATTTTTTCTCTCTCTCTGATGCCTCCAAGCCCAATAGCAGTGGATGCAGTCACCAAGTGCACGGATGGGATGCAGACTCTCTGAGGTGATGTGCTCTTATCCTTGTGCAATGCCCAGGGCTGGATTTAGGTTTGATGGAGAATCTTCCTGGCTTCAAATTAGCAGTGACCTCACAGTTTTGCCACCTTCGGGACTGTGGATGAGACTGTTACTGGATCCACAGGGCATCTCTCATCTGACACATATTTTGGGAACTGGAGAAGAAGCACTTCAAAGTTTGCAGTTGTTTGCCAGTCACAAGTTAATCTTCAGAGGACACAAACTTCAGAGACATGAGGGATGTGCTGTCTTGCCCCAGGAGTCTCTGGGCAAAACCAGATGGCCAGTGGTTAGAGTTAGAAGTGTCTGTGCTTCCTCTGTCACCTGAACTCTGCAAAGGTAAGTGAGTGTGCTGGCTGATGTCCATTGCACACACAGTCCTTACCTGGGGTGAGGAAAGACCAAGGACATAGAGGGGAGAAGAAAAAAATTATAGTCTCACCTTGCCCTGTATGTGGATGAAGTACATGGATGTAGTGCTCTGGTGAGGATTCAGAATTGCTCCAAAACAGGTATAGACAGCTTCAAGCTAAATACAGTAGGAATGAGGAAGGGACTTGTGTTTGTGAAACCAGTGGGGGCTCTGAGCTCAAGTCAAGATTGTGCCCCAGTATTTAAACCATTCAAGAAGGCAACTTTATTGTAGTTAAGCTTGGGGGTTTTTTGGGTTGGATGAGTTCCTGTTGTCCAGAGGAGGCCATGGAGATGCTCCAAGGGCTGGAGCCCTCTCCTACAGAGATAGGCTGAGAGAGCTGGAGGTGTGAACCTGGGGAAGAGAAGGCTCCAGGGAAGACCTTGGAGCCCTTCCAGTGCCTAAAGCTGGAGAGGGAGTTTGGACAAGAGCCTGGAGTGACGGGACAAGGGGGAATGATGTTATACTGAAGGAGGGGAAGTTCAGATTGGATGTTAGGAAGTTCTTCCCTGGGAGGGTGGTGAGGTCCTGGCACTGGTTGGCCAGAGAAGCTGTGGCTGCCCCATCGCTGGAAGTGTCCAGGGCCAGTTTGGACAGGTCTTGGAGCAACCTGTTTTGGTAGAAGGTGTCCCTGCCAATGGCAGGAGATGGCACTACAGCGGTTGGGCTGGAGAGGGCAGGAAAGGGATGAGCAGATCTCCTGCCAGAGCTCACAGGTGCTATGGCCTGAAGGCAGGTATTCACTAGAGGTGTGGCACTGCTGGATCAGGTGTCTCCTTCAAATCCCTGCTGCTCCTCTTCCTGCTTGAATGTCACTTCTCTTGCCCTCTCCCTCACGGCCCCCCAGGTGCATCCTTGCTGTGGTTCATCAGGTTCACCTAGCCTTGTGCTGTGCTGCATCGCATGTTTCTGGCTCGAGGAACGAGGACGGCTCGTATCAAAGTGCAGATGGGATGAAAAGGGACTTCAGTGAGGGAGGGAAGATGGTGGCACAAGAGACAGTGTCAATCAGCACAAGAGCCTAGTCTCAGCCCAGCTGAGCCCTGGGTTCTTGCTTCACAGAGGTTTGTAGGGACCTGCTTCACAGTGTTAGCAAAGGGGAGCCGGACAGGGAGGTGCTGGACCCGTGGTCCGTGACACCTGTGACGGCTCGTACGTGGCACGGAACACAGCCACGCACGGAGCACAGCAGCTGGCTCTGCATCGCAGCTCAGTGATGGCAGAGGGTGTCGAGAGCTCAACACTAGGAAGCCTGCCTTGGAGTGGGAAGTGAAGAGACGTGCAGGAAGAGGCTGCAGCAATGCTGAGGTAGTTGTGGTTGCAGGCGGCGATTGGAGGTGTTCCCACAGCAGACAGAGATGGAACTGGAGGAAACAAACGTGGAGGAGAACACTGGAGTGAAGGGAGCAGGCTAAAGGGGAAGTTCTGCTCCACTCTGGGGGGCTCATAGGGGATTCTCCAGCTTGCTGAGGACCATGAGTCTCCCGTGGGATGGGCTGCCAAGTGGTGCCGGAGAGCAGATGGCAGCCACGTCCTCGGCGCAGGGGAGGCTGCGCAGGACGGGACAGCTGGGCTCGGCATGGAGTTGTGAGCTTGAGCTCTGGAGGGTTTTAGGTGGGGACTGCTGCTGGTCAGTTCCCTTCAGCCCGAAGAACAGTCTGCATGGTCTCATGTGTGTTGGGGCCAGTGCCAGTGTGAGTCCTCTTCCTCCTCCTGCTTCTGCAGCATCACTGCTGCATCTCCTGCAGGGAGAGTGTTTTCCAGAGTGTGTGGTGGTGGGAGGCACTTCTTGGGGATGCAGGGCTTGGTTGGTGCTCCTGTTTGCTCTGAGGTGACGAGGGTCCAGCTGTCCCTGGGCTGAGTTCTGTGTGCTGGCACTGACTCCTGGCTCCACAGCACAGGCCAGAGAACCGTCCGTGCACGGAGTGTGGCAGCATGCCCGTCCCTGCCGCTCTGTGCCAGGTGGGGTGGTGGGACAGAGCCTGTGCTGGAGCCACTGCAAGCGTGGGCAGGGGATGGTGCTGGGTCTCCAGGCAGCTCGGGATCTTCTCTGGGTTCATGCTGATGCCTGACAGCTCTGTTGTGGCCTCTGGAGCGGATGGCCGGGAGCATCTGCACAAGGCAGGCGGGTGCAGAGCACGGTGCTGGTGCTGGTGCCGGGGGAGCACCGCGGTGGCAGGGCCCCCCCGCCAGGCCCATGCCCCCCGATGCTCTTCCTCTGCAGAGTGAGGGATTGGCTCCCCCAGGCCGGGGTTGCTGAGCCTGCTGTGATCATGTCACGTCGGGCTCCGTCGATGTTAACATCTCATTATCTTTGTTACTGTAATTACATTATCCGCTGCTTTATGCAGAATTATTCTCCGAGGACTAATTGATGGATCCATGTTTAATTCATTAATCATTAGCATCAAATTCGACAATTACAGTGCACACTGATTGTGGAATTTCAAATGTAATGAGGGAAGAATTAACAAAGAAAAGGGAAAACCTGTTTCCCCGGCACACCGCTGCTCGCCGTGGGGGACAATGACATTGAGGGAAGAAGAGCAGTGAGAGCAGGGTGGTGCAGGTCATGGCAGACAGGAGGCTGGTGGATCATCTCCTGCCTTTCTCCTGGTTGTGTCTGCACAACAGATTCTTCTGGTCAGAGCAGGGTCATTAATCTCCTACAAATGAATGGAAATGGGCACTCAGGAGGGAAAGCTCAGCTCTGACTTCTGAAACAAAGTTGCTTTTGCTTCCCCCCCCACCGGCAGCTCGTGTCACCCTGTCCTGGCATGTGTCCAGGAGCATCCCAAGTTGCGCCTGTGCTCCACCCTTCGCGGGGAAAGCTGGAGGGATTCTGTTGTCCCTGGGATTTGCCCGTAGTCCCGTGGCTGCTCCGTTCCATGCGCAGTGAGCGGCTCCACGGCCGCACGTGTCGTTTCGGTGTGTTCTGCTCGGAGGCGGGATCCTGTCCACTGTGCTCTTTATTGTGGTCCCTCTGAGCTGGGCAGCAGGGTGAAAGCCAGAGCAGGGCCCCCAGTGCCTCCCCCTCAGCCTTGGGACCGGGGTGGGGCAGTGCCCGTGCACAGCTGGTTCCGTGCCAGCTGTGGGGATACCCCCGCCCTCCCTGCAGCTGTGATCTCGGCTTGCTCACTTGGCTTTCTACAGAGTCTGACTGTAAAAGTCCAATGTTAGTCACTGCTCTTGAGCCAAGGGCCAGGGCAGGGGGCTGGATGATCTTTGAGGTCACTTCAGACCCAAACCAGACTGGGATTCTGTAACTCGGACATGGGGATGCCGAGCTGAAAGGAAGAGGGTGAGGATCTGTCTGTTCCTCCGTGTGGGACTTCTGCCCTTCCCAATAATATGTTAAAGGGTTGTTTGTAGTCTGAAGATGAAGCTGAGATGAGAGATTTACTAAAATTTATCTGTAATTAATATTATGAATCATGTATAAAATACTGCAAATTCATATGTATATTATAAATATTATACATTCACCATTACAGTCATACAGTAACCTCTTACAAATGTTTATCTGCATGTCTGAAGGTGGAGGATGAATCCAAATGTGAGGCTTGAGCTGTTGGTTTTAAGTTTTGCATTGAGTGGAAGCTAGAAATTGTCAGGACTCCATGGGAAGAGGAGGAGCGTGGCTGCAGCTGGGTGGGATGAAACAAGGCGGGACAGGACCAGCAATCCTTGGTGCCTGGTTCTAGTGCTGGACAGAAGGCTGGAGGGCCGAGATTCTGCTGGGTCAGAATGGCTCCTGCTCTTGGCACAGGCAGCTGCAGAGTTGTGCCGGCAGGGAGAGGTTCAAGGAGGGGATCGGAGCACGGAGGGAGCTGCTGGTGCTTCCTCCCTCCGCACCCCAGCTCTACCTGCCCTCCCCGGTGGAAAAGCAGAGACTGATTTTCTGCAACCCAACAGTATGATCACTAACCCTAATTAGAGATAATTACTGGGAGTTGATATACTTACTCCTTACCAGATCACTAAGGAGCTGTGCAGTGCAGGGCTGAGCAGGGAAAAGGCCTTGAAGAAAGGAAGGAGGAGAGGAGCAGGGAGGGAGAAGCACAAGGCAGCAGTGCCATGGTGATCAGAGCCCTGCCCAGGGCTGGCCAAGGTGTCCGGGGCAGCCAGGTGGGCACAGGGCAGCCAGGGAGGCACGGGGCACCCAGGTGGGCATGGGGCAGATAGCCAGGCCTGGGGGCTGTGTCTGTAGCTCTCACCATCCTGAATTCTGGAACATCTGGCTCAGGTTCCTTGCATGGGGCACCTGGAAAAGCTACAAGGGTGCAATTAGTGGCCACCTGTGAAAATCTTAGTGTAAGTAATCTGCCTGGTGCTGCCAGGGAGGGCTGGGCTGGAAGGGTGGCCGGTGTTCTCCAAGGTGGACTGAGAGCCTTCTCCAGCAAACCAAGCTTTCTCACCCATAAAAGCCAGGCTTGTGCTGCAGGAGGGAGAGGGGCCAGGGAGCAACTTGTTACAGGCCACAAAGTCCTACTCTTTGCTGTCACACAGCCCCAGTTCATCCCTGACCACAGGCAGTGACTCCAGTGGTGAGTCTGTCTGGACCTACCTCTGCCATCAGCACACAGGGCGTTTGCCTGGGGTCTGCACTCTGCTGCTGGACAGGGAGGTGTCCCAGAGGAATGTGGAAAAGCTCATCACTGGCAGGCAAGGGGCAGAGCCATCCTATTCTCCAGACAGAGCAGGGCTTGCTCCATCCCCTTGAATGTGTGCACCCCAGGAGGCTGTGCCTGCTGCGCACCAAGCAGCCTCTGTGGACAAAGCAGGCAGGGGTGGATGAAGCCTTGTATGAGTGTGAATGGCTCTAGAAACTGGAGTTATGTAGGAAAATACAACAATTCCAGCATCCCCAGACGGCCCTTTCCCAGTTGCACTTGGGAGCTGGGGGCAGGGGCTGTTCTTCATCGGTCACTGCAGTGCTGGTCCAGGCCCACACTCCTCAGCAAGCCCAGAAAGTTCTGGCTCTGCTTCCTTCCCTGCTGCAGTTCTGTCTGAGGCCCAGGTTCCTGCTCCCTGTGTGTGCAGACCGGGATCCGTGTCGGTGCTGCCTGTCGCGAGCGCCCATCTCCCACCGCCCCCACGGGGACCTCAGGGATCTGTCCTGGGCTGTGTTTTAGACAGCAGTACGTGCAGATTTCCTGCAGCTTGTCATTCCAAGTTTCTGCAGGGACTCTGACATCTCTCTTCACAGTAACGGACCAGGAGAGTGATCTGGAACACAGACCATGCTTCCTTCATCCACTTCTGCTGCTCATTCCCAGCACCTTGGTTTTCTGAGATAATTCTTTGTAACGTGTTGGAGAGTAGATGACATTAATGTAGTAAAGTCACTGAGGGACTTTATGAAGTTGCAGTAAAGCTTCCGTGGACTTTCTGAATTCTGGTTCCAAACAGCAGAGCAGCTCCCGAGGAGAACACCACTGTTACCCCCACTTCAGCCAGTCACTAAACTAAATTCAGTAGTGCCTTACGTAAAAGTAACTTGGCTGTACTGTGATGGTGTTCAGGCAGAGTAAAATTCAGATCAGAAATAGAGTATTAAACACATGCACAGACACATGCACACAAAAATGTATCTGAGCCAATTTCACCAAGCTGGAAGCAATTACGTGCCAGATCTTTTGGGAGAAGGAATTTAAACAGGGAAAAAAAGAAAAGTGAAGCATAATTAGGAGTTTTTTAAAGAATATTTTACTGGATTCCAGAAAGTTAAAAGGAAGGTTGTGCTGCTTAAAAATATGTCAGTCTTGGTGGAAAGGAAATGTGAACTGTTCCTTCTCTGTCCTGACAGTGAAAAGGGGCAGGAGTGGGCAGAGGGAGCTGGCTGCATGCTGCTGCTGTGGTTTGTGCAGCTGTATCTGCGTGTGTCTGAAAAGTGATAAAATTAACAGCAACATGATAAAGTAATGGGTGAGTGCTGAGCAGGAGTTGGAAGCTGCAGCCGGTTGGAGGCTGGTGGCACTGGTGTGGCCCGGCACCGCCAGCTGGAGCCGCGCTGGAGGCTCCCGCTGCCGTTCAGTCCCGTGCCAGCGCTCCCGGGCCAACATCCGCCACGAGTGATTGATTGTGAGCAGCCTTCGAAGTGACCCTCCTGGCTTTATGGGAGGTACTGCAGCTCCTCGCGCTCCCAGACTCGCTGTGGCTGCAGCCACACAAAGGGCTGCCGCCACTCGCGCCGGGCTCTGGGCTCACGGGGGAGCCCGGCGGCCTCGCGCTGCCCCGGATCACGCTCCATGCCCACCAGGTCTAGGCAGGAAGTTGCACAACATTTGACAGATGGTGGTGATGAGGAATTTAGGAACAAAGTCACTGATGAAGTAAGAGCACCAGCACAGCACAACTGCTGGGGAGAACCCCCCATCTCCTTCTCTGTGGGGACAGGGGTGTCCCAGCTGATGGAGACACTAACACTGCCCACCCCGTGGAGGGCTTCCCATTTTGGGGACATCTGCACATCTGTCACTTCACCTCTGTTCCCTTCTCCCAGAGGAAAACCTCTTTCATTGCTTTCACAGCTGCTTTACTTGGCAAAAACTCAACTCCTGTGTCTCAGTTCCTGCTCCAGGTGCTGAGCACAGGGCAGCTCCCGTGTCCTCCCTGGTGCTCTCTCTGTCTTAGTCTCCACAGCCTAGTGTGGATGTGCAGCACGGTCTCCTTCACCACCATTCCAAAGACTCATCTTTGCCTTGTGCTGAGTGAGGGGCTGCTTAGGTGGCTGCTTCCCCCTGCGGCAGTTGTTCAGCCTGAGAGTCATGAGAACAGTCACTGCTCATGTATCTCACCACGTCTCTCATCCTCAACCATTACATGTTCCATGGAGTTTACACATACCATACAAATAAAAGTGATGGATCCAGTACCAGGAGCTCATTTCCCAGCTCACCTTCCACCGTGGCTGGCACGGGAGCCTGCACTGCCAGGGCTGCATGAGGGGATGCAGAACAGGAACCAGTAGAGTTGCAGACAGTGAAAGGGTTTTTTCAAGTTTATTAGGAACTAATGAATCCTAACCCCAGCATTCTTTCATTACTGTATGGGAATAATAGAATGGTTAATAAGGAAAAAAAGTAAAGTGTTCAGTGAACACTTGTATTGGTGTTTGGGAAGAGGCAAGATGATGTATCTCAGCACAGAATGATGAATTCTTCATATTCCAGCTGTAATTAGGCAGCAAATTAAACAGCAGGTAGGAGATGTGGACATGTTGGAATCAGCAAGGCTGAATTATTTAATTCAGGAATTGTAGAAGATGTAGTCAAGGTCTTTTTCATGTCTAGATGGTAACAGTCAGTTTTGGTGTGGAGAGGACTTCTACAGGGCTCAGGTTAATGGATTCATGTGTCCACGGGATGAGAAGAAAAATGATGGACAGGAAAGGCTGTAAAAAACAGGAACTGCTCTCAGAATCACATTGTAGGAAGATTCGATGAGCTCAATATATTTAACTTGTTGGAGAAAAGGTTAAGAGGTAATTTCAACACCACCTGTAAATAGCTGTATAGGAACAGAAATTTGGTGAGCCCTCTTTATCAGATAAAATATACCAGGATCCAGTGACAGTGGCAGAAGGAAGACAACTCAGGCCAGAAATAAGGCCCAGATTTCAGCAGTGAAGGCAATTAACCACTGGAACCAGTTACCAGCATCACTGGGATCTCTCTGGCACTGGCAGTATTCAAGTCAGGATCAGATTTTCTGGCAGATCCATCATTGTTCAGGCAGGAGTGACAGAAGGGCAGACCTGTGATGTGACTTTGTGCTGTGCAGCAAAGCTTGGCCAGTGCGGGGGCTCCTTTGGCCACTCCCTGGCTCCAGGTCTCCCATTGCTCTTCCATGGATCTGCCTCTTCCTTGCAGAGCTCGCCTTGCCTGGCCGTGGAGCTGCTCCGTGGTAGACGTGGGGTGCCTCGGCGACAGCGTGGGCTCTGTGTGGGGACTTGGTGCAGGCAGGGCTCGGGCTGGAGCAGAGGGAGTAGCTGCAGCTGCCCGCAGTGCCCGCGCTGGCAGCGTGCTCTCGGTGCAGGATTTTGGGGCGCAGCGTCACTGAGGTGCCCATTCCCGGGCTTCTCCGGTCTGCTGGGCCCTGTAGGGCTGTACGGGGGCCCGGTCACCCTCTAAACCAGAGGTGAATTGGTGCGCTGGCTGGAGAAGCATTGGCTCATCCTGGAGCTTTGGCTGGAAAATGGGAAGCGTCACGGCCAGCCCTCCCTGTCCCGCTGCCACAGCCAGCCCAGGCTCTCAGTTGTCCCAGAGACGCTGGCACCGTGCAGAGTTTTTTGTCCTGATGGTTTGTACCCACCACAAGTCAGCTTTGCTAGGAGCTGGTGTTAAGTAACTAAGTGAGTAGTAACTTAGTTACTTGGCATGTGCAGATGTCCAAAATCATGCTCTGCAAGGGCAGCACTGAGAGAGGAGGGAGATTCCCTGTGTCAGAGCATCTGTGAGGCCCAGCGCAAGGCAATGGCTCCTGCTGTGTGCAAGCTGGCAGATCCTGATGGTCCTGCTACGGAGCTGGGCTGGGAAACCTCAGTCGCCCACAGTTCGGATCAGTGGTTCCACACAGACGTTCACTGTCGGCAGAGCTGGGCAGAACACCTGTCCGTCTGTCACCCCAGAAGGTGCCCCACCATGCCTGGGAGCTGTATGGGTGCTCAGCATGGTGGCCAGCTCCCAGGGAGGACACAGAGGTTGATGTCTTTCAAATGACACATCTGCATCCTGAGGCTCCTGGTTGGTAGGAGCCAGCCCATATGTTTCGGACTCATGGAAATTGTTCAGGAGGAAGGACCCAACAATGTCCAGGTAACAGCATGCTTCTTTTAGAAACCCAGCCTGACAGAGACTCCTGACTCTGGATTGGCTCAGGTGCACAGGTGGCTCTGGGAACAGCAGCCACAGGGGCTCCCAGGATGACCACCTTCCTGCCACGGCAGCTGCTGGCCCATTGACATGGGGGTGAGTTATGTCCTCCCCAGCAGGCTTTTCAGAGGCAGGCAGCTCTACCAGGCTCCTTGGCTCTCACCTCCCTTCAAGAACCAGTTGGTTTCTGGGAGTGGAGGTTTCCCACTAGCTGGAGTTGTGCTCCAGTCCAGCTCAGGGTCCTGACTAGCTGAAGCTTTTGGGGAGGCTTTGAGCCGTGTTCAGCTGCAGGCTCCAGCCAGGCTCCGGGGAGCCAGTATGCTAAGGTGACTCACAATAATCCTGGTTTTTATTTGGAATAAATGATGACATGTTGGCAACAAGTGGTTGAGGGGCAGAGTGACTGATGACTCCTTGGGACACCGTCTGGCAGACAGTCAATAGCATTAATCTGCACTGTGCTGCTGGCCTCTGCAGTACCAGAGAAAACAGGGTTTGCTCCGTGCCAGGGTGTCCTCACCCATCCTGGAGCACCTCCATCACCATCTCGAGCCACACACTGACAGTCCCTCTGCACCGTGGTGCAGCAGCAGCATCCCTCTGCCTGTGAGGGAGCAGGGTCTGGCACTCCAGAGGAAAGACCTGTCCTGTACTTGGCCATAAACCCAGGGGTGTCCCAAAAGTGCTCTCCAGCTGGTGCCTCTTTAAAATTCAGCATAGCCCATTTCCTGTGCCCAAGTTGGTTTCCTCCACACCGTAAGGGCCTGATAGCAGCATCCAGCATAATGTCGCCAGGAGATTTCACCAGACCCTATGTTTTATTTTGCCAAATTGCTCTTGAAAATATTAAAGAGATGCTAAAAAGATCCTCAAGTGACTCTGCAAATTATCTCCTTCCCAACTGGTGGTACGCTTTTGGCTTACTCCCCTTTCTCCTGTTCCCTGTGCAGCCACACCTTAATGAGGAATTCCCAGTTTGCTCTGACCCAGGTGTTTCCCCGAAGCATCCGGGCTGCCACATGTCATGCCTGGGAAAAGGCCATTCTGGTTTTAGGTAATTTTCCATCCAGTGCCACATCATCAGTTGGGCTGTACTGAAAAGGCATCACGGAGCCATGTGAGTCTCTTTTGGGGGGGTTGAGGAAACAGTGACTGGGAGAGGGACTTGGGGAACTGTCAGCAGTTTGGGGGTTCAGTTCCTGCAGGTGTTGGCTCAGAGGCAGGTAGTATTTACGTGTCACCTGTCACTTACCCAATTTACAGGGAACATAACCAGCAGCTGCCAGAGTGTCACTTCCAATGGGATGCAATTCCTGAGAGCTCTGGCCTTGCTGGGACCACCCAGCAGCTCCCTCAGAGAAGCCGGAGTTGCACAGCGCGAGGTCTGTGAGCGAGCAAGTGGCTGGGCTGTGAGGGAGTTCCCCCACAGCTGGGTAGTAACTCCAAGCAGCTGGAGTGAAGTGCAGGGAGCTTGGAGGGGCTGCAGAGCATGATGGAAGCTGTTCCTTCTTTCAGAATGAAACATTGGCATTTGTGGCAGCCTGTGCTGCTCCTCAGAAGTGTGGTGAAAGGGCATGTCCTGGTGGGCTGGGGCTGCTGGCCTGGCTGAGTGGGGGTGCAGGGGTCAGATCTGCACTCCCTAGAGCCCTGCAGGACTTTACCCTCTGCAGGAGGAGCTTCTCCCAGGCCCTCTGTTTCTGCTCTCCCTTCTTCACCTTCCTCTGCTCCTTGGCTATGGCCATAACCAGGGCTGGGGGCACTTGGGGCTTGGTGCTGGCAGACACTGAGCTCTGTGCATCCCATCCCATCCCATCCCATCCCATCCCATCCCATCCCATCCCATCCCATCCCATCCCAGCCCATCCCAGCCCAGCCCAGCCCAGCCCAGCCCAGCCCAGCCGCACCATTCCCAGGACCCAGCTCATCCCGGTCCCAGGAGAGCAGCGTTGTCCCTGCTTCAGCAGCAGCAGCAGCAGGCTCCCTCCCGCGAGGAGGCAGAGAGGAGATGGATGCAGCAGTCAGGAGCAGAGCGCCAGCTAATTACCCTTCCGAGTGTGTCTTGTAAATTAAGGGCTAATTAGAGGCAAAGTCAGTGTCATGGTTTTACACGTGTTTCTGTGGCGCTGAACCAGGGGAGGGAGGGGGAACATGCAGCAGCCAGGCTGGAGGCAGGCGACGTGGTGGGGCTCTGCAAGGAAGGTCCTGGCAACTTGGGGTCAGGGTCGTAGGAGCACAGGGTGCAGGGTGCCAGGGTCTGGCAGTTTCAGGTGCAGGGTCCTGGCAGCTCGGGGTGCGGGGTGCTGTGTCCCAGCAAGCCTTCCATCAGCACTTCTGGCAGGTGGGATCTGCAGGCGAGGCTTGCAGGGGGTCCTGCACAACCCTGCAGGGAAAGAGCATTTTGGTCCTGGATGAGTACAGGGAAGAGGAGGGTGGGAGGTACCTGCCATGCGGGTGATGAAGGAGTGGTGGTGATGGTGATGGTGGTGGTAGGTGGCAGGCATGCCTGGTGCAGGGCTGGTGGCCATGTCACCCCTCCTTTCAGCACTTGCCTTTGGAGTGGCTATTTGGACTCTTGAGCTGTTCTGTCAGGCACTCGGCAGCCCTGGCTATGCTTGGGCACATCTAAATAGCAACACCTGGGTTTTCATGGAAACAGCAAGGACAAAAACTACGTTTATGAACTCTGGGGCTTCACATGGGATTTTGTGGGGCTCTGCTCTTTGTAGAGGGTGGCCCAGCACAAGGATAGATTGCCCAGGGAGGTTATGCCATCTTCCTCCTTAGAGATGCTCCAAACTCATCAGAAGCAATCTAGGGCCACTGGCTCTGGGGGGCCCTGCTTGAGCCAGGCTGTACAGGATGATTCCAGAGCTCCCTTCCACCTCAGCCATGCTGGGATCCATGAGAGCCAAGTGAATATGGTTTCACATAGGAAGACAGGTGAGCTGTCCTGGCTGTAGCAGCTCCCACTGACGACCTGCTTCCACAGGTGTTCATTTGCTTCTGTGGAAGGCTCCCACTTGTACCAGTCCCATGGGATCAATGGCTCGGTTCCTTGCAGCCCAGCTTCCTCATGACTGCAGGGCTGGAGCTGTGGAGGTGCAGCATCTGGAGCTGTTCTTTGGCCCTGCCCTGGGCCACAGCCAGGTGGGCTGCAGTGAGAGTCCCAGCTCAGTGTCTGTGCCTCCGGGCAGGGAAGGAGAAGATGTAGCTTTGTAGTAGGGACAGGGCCCCTTCTCTCACCCCTGATCCCCCAGAGCACTTGCTCTGCAGTGGCTCGAGCAGAATGGCCTGAGGGGAGCGTGGGAGAGGGCTTGTGGTGGGTAGGTGCAGTGACATCCTCGGGCCACTGTCCTCTCTGTGGCAGATCGCCTGTGGACTGAGCGGGAGCATGTGAGCTCCCTGGCAGAACCATTTTGTTTGCTATTCTGGACATTTTGGGTATTCCTGTAATCCAGAAACACTTGACCCATTTTGCATCACTGAGTGATCTTGTCCTCTGTGGCAGCCTCTAGTCCCAAAACCACTCCTCCCTTGGGGGTTCAGGCTCCTGGGCTCAGCCGCAGCAGTTTTGAGCTAGTGGAAAAAGGAACTTCCACCTGCCATCCCCACCTTACAGACGTCTGTTTTCCTGCTTGTTTCTTTGACACCCTCCTTGTGATTTCACGCTTTCTCCCAGTGCCCCCAGCATGGCTGGATTTCCTGCCGGGGACACACAAGAAAGTGAAGTTGAGAGATGAAAGTGGGTGTGCTGGTTATGGGGTGGGTTTGGGTTTGCCCAGGTGCCAGAGGCTGTAGTGAAAATCCTGACTGTGAACTCCAGCTGTGGGGAAACTGTGTGCCAGAGTCCCCAGCTGTGCATCCCGAGGTGCTACACTGCAGCCCACTAGGCTGGGGGCCCCTCTGGGAAGTGGTGTGTGCTGGGCTCTTCTGTCAGCACCTTTGGGGTGATGCACCAGCACCTCTTGGGAGAGGAGAGCTACGGATAGCCTGTCCTCATGTGGAGCCACCCGAGGAGTGTGACATCAGGTATGGGACAGCTTTGCCTTCTCCCACCGTGCTTCCAGGCAGCAGTCAGTCCGTGCTTCGTTCGTCTCTTGCAGGTGCTCCCCACTCGACCAGCAGCACCTCCCTGCACTCCGAGCGCTCCGTCAGTGGCATCAACCTCGTGGGCTTCAGCTCCAAGCCAGACGGGATGCACCAGCGCTCCTACTCTGTCTCCAGTGCAGACCAGTGGAACGAGGCTGTGGCTATCCCCGGCAGCTGCCCCAACCCCTGTGAGTAGCCCTTCTGGCCCTTCTCCTCTCAGCTGCAGCAGGTAGGGGGGCTCATTTCGGCAATGGGGCGGTTCTGAGCTCTGCCCTATGGTTGTGAGCCCAGAGTTTGCTCGTGAGTGTCAGACACAGCCTCTGGGCCTCGTTGGGGCTGTCCCCCTTAGTGAGGGTCAGGTGGCAGTGTCCCAGCCAAGGAAGAAGCTGTCCTGCAAGGCATGGAGAAGCTCCAGACAAGGGACACTGCTCTGCAGCAGGATGACTCCGAGCCCTCTGCTCTGACCTTGCTCTGAGCTCTCCGTGCTGGGGTACCACTGCTTTCCCTCATCACTGCACCTTGTTGGCACCCCCATCTCCCAGATTTCAGGGCAGTTGAAGGAATAGGAGTGATTCCTGTCTCTGGAGCACACACTGAGCACGGCCCGCCCCCTCCCCCCACGCTCACTCGCTCTCAGTGATGTTTCAGGACAGTTGAGTGAATTAAAATAATTCATACATTTCCCAACGTAGCCACTTTGCCGAATTGGAAAATAAATGCTTTTGTGCTGCATTCATCACTCCTTCGTTCCTGGCTCTGCCGCCGCACTAAAAAAGCAGTTAAATGCACATCAAGAGTGGAGGAGCCATTTCCATGCCTGCTCGCCCCTTGTAGTTCTCATTAGCGCGGCAGCCGCCCCCCCGCCCGCTCCCAGGGGCTTTCGCAGTTTAAAGGAGCCTCTTTATGATCATTACCGGAGTCCGACTGTGCGGGCGCCATTTGCAGCTGAGGAGGCTCCTCATTTGTAACTGTGAAAAACTATCAATTTCAGCGCGCCTGATGCAGCGGCTCCATCATTGGCCCCATCAGCTCCCTGCTGGAAGCGAATTAATCAGACTGTTACTGCTGATGGGGCAGCGCGGGCGAGGGGAGCGGAAGGGCGCAGCACTGAGCGGGGATGTGCCGGCAGCCCCCTCGCCTTGGCCACGGGGGCAGCGGGGCAGCCCGCGCCGGGGGAAGCACAGCGCGAGGGGGCCCGGACACGGGCGTGTCTGCTTGTCCCGTGCTGGGAGAGGGTCCCCGCGGCAGGCGGCACAAAGGCAGCGGGGGCTCCGAGCCCCGGTGTGCCCAGCAGCAGGCCTGACGCCCTCGTGCGCAGTGCGGGGCGCCTGCCTTGGCACAGATCGGTTCTGTGGCGCGGGCCCTCTGGAGAGCAGCTCCTTGCCCCAGTTCCCTCCTGCCCCAGGAGCTGCCATGGCAGGTCTCATCCTTCCTCCCAGCAGCCCCCCTGCGGAGCTGGGGGCTGGTGCGGCCATGCTGTGGGTTGCTCTGCCCTGCCCTTCCCTGGGTGGCACAGGAGAGCAAGCCAGCCCATGCCCCCATCCCTCTGTCCCTTGTCCTTCTGCTCTCCATCCCTCTGCTCCCTGTCCTTCTGTTCTGTCCGTGCTCACAGCACCAGGACCAATCTGCCTCTTCTATGCACAGTAACTGAAATGAGAGCTGATCTGCCACTGTCTGTTGTAGCAGGAAAAGAAATAATGTTTTTAAACTAAAAATGGGTGGGTTTAGACTAGACATAAGGAAGAGGTGTTTTATTGAGAGGGTGGTGAGGCAGCAGGGTGCCCAGAGCAGCTGTGGTTGCCCCCTCCCTGGAAGTGTTCAAGGCCAGGTTGGACGGGGCTTGGAGCAGCCTGGGGTAGTGGAAGGTGTCCCTGCCCATGGCAGGGGGTGGGACTGGGTGAGCTTTGGTCCCTTCCAACCCCAGCTGTTCTGTGATTCTGTGCTGCTGCTCCTGCCAGTGATGTGGAGGGATGAGATGTCATCTCAGTGCTCACTGTTGTCCTGTGTGCAGGTGGCTGCTCAGCCACTCTCAGGTCCCACCGTGCTGTGCTGGACCCCAAGCCCTGGGTTAGGGCTCCACAGACTCGGCACAGGGCCAGCTGTTCCGGAGGGCCTGCAGCGCACCATGGGACACTTGCCTGGGTGCCTGGCAGTTCCCAGGACTGCATCTCTGCTCTGTGTCCCCCACAGCCACAGCTGACAGGAGTGGATACTCAGTGTCATGAGGGAGGGGACATTTGTTGAGTGGGCAGCGCTTTCCACACGGCAGGGCGTGCCCCATCAGGGAGCTGAGCTGAGTGAGGCTGTCCTGCACCACACCTGAACCCCAGCTCTGCCAGAGGCCAGGCTCTCTGCTGTGTTTCCAGTTCTGTATGGCAGGGCAGGTGAGGAATTTTCCTGTGCTCAGAGCTAATTTTGGGCACGTAGCAAGGCTGTAGGCTGCCATCCCAGCTCCTGGGGACAGGCTGTTTGCTCTGGTTGTGCCCTGGACAGTACATGGAAGAGCAGTGGGATGGGGCCATACGGTCATATAAACATGCTCCAGCACATTCTATATCTGTCCCTTATGCAGGAGCTCTGCAGCCCACCTGTGGGGTCCCAGGGTCCCCCCCTAAGGCTGACTGGTTTGGAGAAGGGCCCAGGCGGTCCCAGGTGTGCCTGTGAAAGGTTCTCTTCGTGAGCTGGGGCTCTGGAAGTCCTTGGATGGGTCAGAGGGGTTCAGTTGTCCTACTGGGGAAGGAGAGAGTGAGAATTGCCTGATCTAGCAGAGGGAGAGTGTTCCATGTGCTGCTCCCACCCCATTGCCGTCCTGTCCCCATCCCACGGGGGCCCTGCAAGTCCCGAGCTCTGGTGTTGGCTGCTGGGCATTAAGAGCAGGGATGTGGGTGATGATCCCTCAGGAGCTGCCGGGCTCATGGCAGGCCACAGGAGTGGGAGTGCAGGAATGTGCAACCCCTCTTGCTGAGCCTGGAGCGGGGCAGGGTGCCAAGGTGTGTGATTTGGCCCAGGGAGCATCCTGGTGAGCAGGTGGGCAGCAGAGGGAGGATGGAGGCACCACGTGTAGCCACTCACGAGAAAGTTCAGGTCCCCTGTGACATATGGCTGGGAGCTGAAGGTGCTTCACACTTGCTTTAAGCACGGTCCTGTAGCAGGATCAGTAATTTATATTTAGAAAACTGGAGTCTGATTTTATTAGATTTATCTCTCTTAATTGTCAAGGGTGAGCTATTTCCCCATGGATAAATAGCAGCAGAAACACCCTACTGATGTGTGTCAGTGCAGGAGAAACCAGAGCTGGGAGAGCTCCAACGCTGCAACCTTTCAGCTGTGTGAGAGGGACACCAGCAGCACCTTGATCCCTGCCTGGGGCAGCTCCTAGCCTGTGACCCTCTGTGCTTCTCTCCACCCCACTGTTGGTGTTTGTCGAGACAGACCAAGCCCCAAAACCAAGTCTAACCAGGATGAACCAAGGGAGCAGAGGATGGGCTGGAGTGGGAGAAAGGCTTGGCAGGTCCCTGCCATCCCACTGCTGGAGCTGCTGCCCTTGTGCATTGCTGTGATTCCTTTCTTAACTCCAGGTGCCACAGCACATGGAAATGCGAAGTCAGGACTTGATGGGAGACACTGGACTGGCAGAGAGGACGGCAAGCTGCCTTGGGCAGAGGTCCTGGGCATGGAGGTGCCATCTATGCCCTGGGGGTGGGTGGACACTGGAGAGGCAGGAGTGGATTTAGGAGAGGGTTAACAGTGCAGTGAGGGCTCCTGCGCCTCGTTGCCTTCCCCGGAGTCTGCATTTTTATGCTGATTGGAAGCCTGCGCTGTGTGTGCTGCTGAAATTGAATGTCAGGCTTTTGATTTTGTTGCTGGTCTCTAATGAAATTTGACATTTAATGGTGAGTGCAGCGGCAGCGTGTGTGTGTGTGATCGGAGCTTGATTAGCGCACTCTAATTGACAGTAATTAGGCAGCTCCCTGATTGTTTCTAATTCTGCTATTAATTGTAAGGAACAGTATGATTGAGGATAAATTTGGTGCGTTGCTGCTGGGGATGCAGCTTCTTCAGCTCCGTATCGGAAGCCTATTGAGCCCATCATGCTCAGGTTCCTGAGTGTGGCAACCCCAGTCACCTCGTCTGGCAGAGCAGTGCTGGGAGGGCAGTGCTTCTGCAGAGGCTCTGCAGATCCTGGGGCCTGGATCTGCCCCAGAGAGGCCAGGACCACCTTCTGGGCCTGTCCCTTCCCAAAACGCTTGTCCAGCCCTGTGAGGACACTGCCCTGTGAGGGAACTGCTTCCCCAGGAGCATGCGTTTGGGGGTGGGACATCGGGCTGCTCCAGAGGTGCTGCTGCGCGTGTCCGGCTGCGTGGGTGCCAGCGCTGTCCCTGTGTCACCACTCTGCGTGGATCCCAGTGCGGAGCGAGTCCAGCCTGACTGCCCAAGGAGCTGCCAGCCCTGAGCTGCAGTGGGTGTGGGAGTGGCTCTGTGCCATTCAGCTGGGCAGGTCCTGCCCTGTCTCGTGGGGTCGTGTGGGTCGAGCCAGCCAAGTGCCAGGGCTGGCTCCAGGACACTTTGGTGTCCAGGAAAGAGGAGAGTGTCACTGTCCCACTGTACATGACCTGCCTTATTTTTGTCCCCAGCTAACGGTACTGCCGACTCCCTCAGCTCCAGCCCAAACATTTCCAGTGCTGCCAGCCCAAAGCTGGAGCCGCCTCCGTCACCACATGCCAACAGGAAAAAGCATCGCAGGAAAAAGAGCACAGGGACAACTCGGCTTGATGGCCCCAGCACGGCGGCAGAAGGTAGGAAGGGTCTGCCTGGGGGGCAGCTCTGCTGGCTCAGAGGGTCCTGCGGTGCTCTCTGGGTGCCTGGGGCTTGGAGTGCTTCTCATGCGGAGCTCCATGGTGACCTGGGGCTCAGAGCACTCCCTGTCCAAGCAGCTTGGGCTGAGGCAGGAAAGGGAAGCCAGCCTCTCTGATGTGCCTTTGCCTCCATTCCCCACGTGCCGTGCAGAACCATCATCATGCCTGTGCGTGTGCAGTCACTGGTAATTAAAATTGCTAACTGTAGCAGCAGACCTGAGAGCATGCCATATGGTTAAGGTGTGCTGTCAGACACTTTGCACCACAAGGACCTAATTCCGTTCACTTGTAAATAGGCCAGACTTTCATGATTTAGAAAACCTGTGCTGGGCACCTGCCTCAAGCCAAGGGTCTTCTGGAAAAGCTTGTCTTCTTCAGGGGACCAGCTGAAGGCATGTGCCTTGCTTTCCCACTGCTCAGAGTACTGATGGGTTTTGTGTTGAGAAATTCTGGTGTCTGTGGTTGCTGAAGAGGGACCCAAAGCTTGACAGGGAGGCTGCAAGGCACCAGATTTGTCCAGGTAGAGATGAGCCTGGCAACCATGTCGTCCAAAGCCTGCATCTGTGGTTAGCTGCTGGAAAAGTGAGATTTGACTTTATTCTTGGGCATCCTGTCCCACGGCACTCAATAAGCTTCTGTAGTGAACCAAAGTAAGGATGTAATTCAGAGGGGATGAGGGTTCAGTACAAGTGTTTGAAGCTAACAGTTGCTGCAAAACAAACCAGGAAATATTAGTCTGTACCTGAAGGTGCTGCAGCTGTCCTGGCACCTTGCTCCAAATCACATGTCTGCCTGCAGTCCAGCAGCCCAGGTGTCCCATAGCGGAGCTGCTCAAGTTTTTATTCTTGGAATCATTGCTTTGATGATGTGCAGAGTTGGGCTGCTCTGTCGTTCCTTTTTTTGCTGTTGTAGTTGTCTGCATCTGAAATGCGCCAAGTCTAAGACAGGCTTCCCCTCTGCAGTGGCTGATAGAGGAACCTTGAGCATTGTTTGAGTCTGTCAAACTGGTGTCCCATGGATAGCAAGAAGCGTTGCCTGTATTTGCACTTGGTTCTTAGCTCTGTGTGTATGTTGCCTCCTCAGACTCATTGTTGCCCTTTCCAAATTGATTTGCAGTTCTCAGCCCAGTTCTTGGCAAAAGGAGAGGCTCATTCTTTGTATGAATAGTGGGATGGTGGAGGGGATGATTTTGCACCCCCTCATGTAAGACTGAGAAAGCATGTGCTGAAGTAGTGTGTCCTATCCTGTAAATAAAATGCTAAAAGAGTTGTAAAGGAGGTCCCAAAGCTGACCTCGGTGTGGTGATTGGGTTTGTGATGTGGACATGGCTCTCAGCCGACCACAACAAAGACCAAGAAGCACAGGACTGATGTGTCGGTGCTTGCAGAGGAGGTCTGGTTCTGCGGCTGCTCTGCGCAGCTGACCCCGTGTGAGAGGTGCAGATGCTGGCACCTCACGTTACGCAGAATGTGATGCAATTTTGTAGTGGCAAAGGGAAGTGAATGTGGGAACACTTTCATGAAGCAGTAACACAGACTAACCACTGCTTGAAGTCTTAAAATTTGATTAGTTCCTTTCCAACAACACATGTGTGCTTGGCAGAATTCCCAGCCCTCTCCTCCCAGATGCACTGGCTGGAGGGCTGTCATCCTTCTCCTTGTGTGCCCAGGACAGGAGTCCTTGAGCAATCCCAGTTTTTCAGTCATTTCATAGGGATGTTTTTTCAGATGCACGCTCACTCTTTTTGTCCTTCCTGGTTTGGCAGCACCCCTGGAAGGTGGAGTGATGGGGGTGGAGACATGTGGCGAGCATGAGGCCATCAGAGTTTTTTTGCTGTTTCCTGCACTGGTCCTTGGCCGTGGTGGTGAGCTGGGCAGAGGTCTGTCTTACCTGAAGTGTTACCCAAGCCCTGTCTCAGGTTGATATGGTTAATTTAAAGCCCTATCAGGTGTTGTAGCAATGTAACTTTTTCCTACAATGTGCATTCCTTGGCATTTTTCAACACAGAACTTCATTTATGACCGAAGTGTCAGTTACCAAACTTCATCTGTCACTGCACAGACCTTGCACACTGTGGGTCCTCCTGCTGCCAGAGCCTCTGGCACCAGGAGCAGGAGGAATCCCCCCTCTGTGGTCTGCAGTGCTGCTGGTGCCAGAGTGCATGGCAGCAGGTGGCTGAGCTGCGCCGGTGCTGCAGTGGGAAGGAGCAGTGCGAGCACCGTGGGAGGGGTGAGGAGCGCACGGCACAGCAGCAGGGGCATCCCTGACCCGCAGGCACCCAGCCAGCCCACCCTCCACGTCTCCAGTGTGAATCCAGGCTTTCCAAGCCCCTCTGTCCTTCTCCAGTGGGTGTACGGGTGCAACACCTGCCGGCTCAGTGCTGTGGGCGGGCAGAGCTGACAGAACCAGCTGCTCCCAGCCCTGTGCTGGGGCACAGTGGTGATGTGCGCTGCTGCATGGTGAGTTTCTGGCTTTTGGTCAAGTATTGACAAACTGAACTTGCTTTTATTTTTTAAAAGAATCTAGTATATTAGAAAATTGATCCAATTGCAAAATTGGAGTTCCAGAGGCTGGGTCAGTTCTGTCATGCTCCCAGCTTGCCCTGCATCAACAGAACGTGCTGCTGTGGGCAGCGTCCATGCCTGCAGAACCATGCTCCTAGTCCATGGGAGTGGCCACTGTTGCTGCACTTAGAGCTTCCCAGCTTGGTTTTAGCCAGTTCCAGCAGCAGTGAGCTGTGTGCCCCATTTTGGCGTGAGTGGGACATCCTGGTCAAGAGAGGACCATGTGCATGCCTGTGCTCGGTATGAGCTGCGGAGCTGGGCCGCACATCCTTTTCATCCCCGCCCGCCACGTGCCTGCTGCACAGCTCCTGCCCGTGGCACCTTTGTGAGTGACTTGCTTGGTCTCTCTCCTGCTCTGAGCTCCGGGACTGTTCCAAGAACCGGTGCAGCTCTGGACACTGTGGCAGCTTATCACCAGGACCAGCAGGCCAGGGCAGAGGCAGAGGACCGAGTGACTGTGGGACTGGTGTTCAGGTGGCCACCCATGATGGGTCACTGTCCTGTATGACAAGAGGAGACTGGCAACAAGTACAAGGAGGTGCTGAGTCTCCGCTTGAGGTCCCGTCCCAGTGTCTGAATAGTCCAGCTGTGAACCCTGGGCTGAGCATTGCCCCACACCATGGGCACGGCCGATGGTTTGTGTCATGGACTGGTGTCCATAAGTATGACTGATAGCCCCTTGAATCTTTTTTAGCTGCTTTTGAACAGTTATGGCAGTTTTTTTCAGAGCAGGGTAGTTTGAGGTTTTTGCTTCTGCATAGTCAACATGGTGAAGTGTGAAATTGCTGCGCCAGGAGCGGGGCTGCCAGGCCCTGTGGCAGAGCTGTCATCCCTTGTGGCCGAGCTGCTGTCCCCTCGTGGTGCTCATCCCTCTGTGGAGGGTTCGGTGTCCTGGCAGGAGGATGGGACAGCCCAGTGAGGAGCCATGCTTTCCATTAGCTCACGTCAGTGGGGCTGTGCTGGTGTGGAGAGTACTGTGGAGGGACACCCCCCCAAAACTTCCCACCCACCAGGAGCTGCATGGGGCCAGGCAGGGTGCCAGGCTCAGCCTCTGTCACAGCATCCCTGCGGGCAGGAGCAGTCCTGAGGGTATGTGAGGGAGCAGGTTTGGACTGTGCTCAGGCTGCCTGCACCTGCCTCCACCCGCCCCAGGCTGGTGAGCTAGGCACGAGCAGCTCAGGTTAGCATCCTGGGAAAGTTGGTGAGGTCTGGGGATAAATTGCCATCAGTTTATCTCATTTAGGAGGTAATCAGAGCCAGGGACGTGCAGAGCAATTGAATCTTAGTTGTTCTGAAGTATCATAAATCAAACGAGCTGTTGCTTTTTTACATGGGCTCATGTTAAAGAGAGCTCTGTGTCAGGCTGCCAGGGAGCATCCGCAAACTATGGCAGGCGTGGGATTGGGCTGCCGGAGATGTCACCAAAGTGGGGAGTGCAGCTCAGGCTGTCAGGGAGCACCCATAGGCTGGCAAACGTGTGTCAAGTTGTCAGGGGACGAAGATGCTCATCCCCATGGTGTAAGTGCAGTGTCATCCTGCAAGGACCATCAGGAAAGTCTGCTCTCATCAGAGCCCAGCAAAGCTCTGTGGCCAGGAGTGCCACATCCTTCCATGGAGCAGCCCACAGCCCCCCTGCATCCACACTCCTCTTTGCCTGGATCCTCGACCCCTGTTCAGGCTGCCAGGAGAGCCAAAGAGCCACCAGACACGGGCTGAGAGCAGCAGCACCTTTGCGACGCTCCCTGCTCCAGTCTGCCCATGGCTGCCAGAGCTCCGGGGATAATGAACTTCTCATGTGCTTAAAGAGTGATGCAGGGTGCATGGCGAGAAGCTGACAGCCCCTTAATGTGCTTCTCAGTGGCGGCCAAACGACGCGGTTTTGTCTTTGTTTTTTAGTTTTAAAACCCACAGGAAATTGATGGCCAGTAAAGAGTTGTGTTGGGGCGATGTGCGTGATTAATGCCAACTGTCAGGGGCTGTCGAGGCCGATCGTGGCAAGCCAGGAGTGTGAGGCTGAGCCGTGCTCACCAGATTGCTGGGGATTCCAGCTGCTATCGCTCAGCTCCCGCCTGCCCCACACAGCTTGTGTCACCCGCGCTTCCTTCCACCAAGCCTCTTAATTCAGTGCTAACAAGTCACTCCAGCTCATTATGGACCCTGGAGCTCCCTGCTCCATCCTGGCAGGAGGGAGGCAGACTCTGCTGGGTATCTCTGTAGTTCAGCTGGTCCCTTGTCTCCATCAGGTCCTACCCCCTCAGTCTGTGGCTCCTGGGGGACCTTATACAGCTCCGTGTTACCCCTCTGAGAGACCTTCATGTGCACCCCCCTGACCCTGCCACAAGCCTCTGCTCACACCATGAAGCCCACACTGTCTGTGCCCTCCCTCCTTGATGCCTGCACACACCCCCTGGCCCTTCTGCCACCTCCCAGGCCTGCGCCCACTGTGTACACGCTGCACCCCACGTTGCATCCTTCCTGCCATGTATGCAGAAATGGCACTCTTCGACCCTTACATGATCCCCCTGCACACCCCTGTGTACCTGTGGTGTCCCTTGGGAGCACCTGCTCCTCCTGACACACCGTGTCCTTCCCCACATGTGCCACGTTTGGGACCCCACCGTATGCCCGCGTTGTGCAGCTCAGTGTTCCCATCCAGGCTGGAGCCATCCCTGGTGCTGCCACATCCCGGCCCCCACGCCGTCCCTGGTGCTGCCGTGCCAGCTCAGCCTGGGCACTCCGGGCCCTGGGGGCGCTGGGACAGCAGGCGCTGGGGGGTCTCCATAGCGCCGTTCCTGCTGCGCTCTCCTGGCGACTGTCCCCGCGGAGGGGCCTGTCCCCGTCGCACTAATACAGGTTGGGAATATTGGGTTTAATGATCTGCAAAATGAGGAGGTAGCGAGCTGACATTTACGAATGGTGCTGCATCCTTCTCTTCCCAGATGCCTGCTAATTTGTTGATATCCCAAACACCTCATAATGATATGGTACAGTCGCAGCTTGCAAACAAGCATCCCGAGGCCAGGGGCTGCCAGCTGCCCTGCTCCAGGACCCTCCTCACAGGCTTGGCATCCAGAGAACGGAGCTGCGGGCCAGGGTCTCCCTGCATGTCTGACAGGACCTGCCCTGGTTCCTGCTGTGTGCCCCACATGCTGGAGGCATCCCCCCACCTCCTCCTTGTGTGTCTACCCACTCTCCAGGGCCTCTGGAGGCACTTCTTCCAAGCCAGCAAAAAGCGGGAGAAGGGATGGGAGTGGGCGAAGGACAGCACGGAAGGAGAGGCTGGATGTGGCTGGGAGGTGGTGAAGAGCAGAGCTGACAGAGGAGACTTCTACTTCACGAGTGGGCTCAGTGCCATCTCTGCTTCCTGTTCTGCTGATGTTGAGTGGAATCCTGCTCCTCTCTGCCAGACCTGCTGGGATGCAGGGAAGGTGTCCTGCACTATCCTGCACCCATCTGCTCAGGAGGGAGCCAGCCGGGAAGCTGTGCGGCTCTCTGCCTGGTGTGCTGGCATGGAGATGCTCCTGCCATCCCCTGTGCTGAACTCACCCTTCCCACGGGGGGGAAAGTGCAGCCTTTGGGCTGGTGTGGGGGAGCTCTGGGACACACTGTTCCACTGGGCACCCCGCCCCCAGGGCTGCCTTGAGCAGCAGATGCAAGCTCCCTTGCATCTTGGTGGGCACTTCGTGCCTTCCTGCCGTCCCTTTGGTCTGGCTCCCGGCCGGACACGGGATGTCTCCGCTCCCTCATTCTCAGCAGTCCCGTGGTGCTCCTCTGCTGTCCGGAGGATGCTCCCTGCCGGGGCTGGCATGTTGGCAGAGGGAGGGAGGGTGACTGCCCCGGGGCTGCTCATCTCCCTGCGGGCCCTGCCCATCATCCTGGCTGCCCGTGGGGTCTGGATGCCGTGCGGCCCTGCTGTCCCGGCCGTGCCCTCCCTAATCCTGCTCCTGGTCAGAGCCCTCGTTCCTGGGCAGTGTTGGAAGCGGGGTCGTGGGGTTAACACCCATTAGCAGAGCCGGCTCACACCAAACTCTGCTCAGCAACTCTTCACGGAGCTCAGTCTTTAAAACATCATCAAAAAATCATCAAGAGAGAGAGAGGCAGCGCATTCATTTCCACTGCCCACTAATTCTAATGGATCTAGTGTAATGGGCTCCCACCAGCACACTGGGGCAGCCGCAGGGCTGGGGGGCCAGGCTCTGCCGTCTGGCCCCCGGATAGCTGCTCACTCGGAGGCAGCTGGGAAGGGCTCCCCGCTCCTGTAGGAGTGGCTTCCTCTGAGGTCTGAGCCCTGTCTAGTTGGAGCTGACAAGCTCTGGGACTTCTCTGGCCTCTGAGAAGGAGCCTGTGGCAATGTGTGGAGCAGGGGAGGGAGTTGTGCCAGCTCTGCTTCAGCAGAGGTGTAGTCTAAACCCTTCTGTTTATGTCATCTGCTTGGTGCTACCCTCTCATCTAACCAGAAATGGCCCTGCCACACTGGAAACCTGTACCTCTCCCTAGAAGAAGCTGAGAATGCGCAGTACTTTCCCTAAAACAATGGTTCGAGTCTGATCCAACTTGTATGGGTGCCCTGAGGGGCTCAGGAACTGGTCCTAGACCATCCCACAAGGTGGGTCTGCTTAGTGTTCAAAGCTGTTGCAAGTCCTTGATTCCCTTCCCAGCTCTGCTAATCCTCTCATGTGAATGCAGGGGTGTGATCCCGCAGTGCCACACTCTTCTGTTGTAGTCATGCTATGCTGAGGCCTCCAAAGAGACCCAGCCCCATGGTGCCATCCTGCACTATGAGGTGGGGAATTTGCCGTAGTGCAGCAGAAAAGCTGTGGTCCTTTGTTAGCTCTTTGCGGGCTCCGAGAGCAACAGGGCTTTTGTTCGGCATGAAGCTGGAATCCAGGAGGCACAAAGAAGGAAGGGAACAGAGGTCCTGCATCTTGCAGAGCTGGCACCAGGGCTTTGGTTGGACTGTGACTGCTCCCACGGCTCGGACTGGGCAGCCCCAGAGCTCTGGGATGTTCCTCAGCTGTGGCAGTAGGAAAGTCTGTCTGAGTCAGGTTGGAGCCCCAGAAATTTCTGTCCCAGAAGGAGGGAACCTCCTGCCCTACTGTGAATGTCCTGAGCAGAGTGCTGGGAGCCACATGGAGCCCTCTGCCCCAGCATGGTGCCCCCCACACCAGAGCCCTGGGCAGGCAGAGCAGGCATTTGCTTCCCTGGGAAGCATACAGGTGCAGGAAGGCTGGGGCTGGGATTCCTGCCTGCCTGCTTGGTGGGGAGGTGCTGGGCAAACAGGAAACAGGAACAAGGAAGATGGAACCATGTGAGCCCACAGCAGGAATCCTCACTGTGTCCTGTTGAGCATGATGACCTCTTCCTGCTGTGCAGAAGCGGCTCGGCAGCAGGGAGGGCTTTAAGTGTATCCAGTGCTTCCCGAGTCCGGGCAGCTGGCCTGGGCTCAGCAGCACAGCGGCAGCAGCCACAGGTGGCTCAGACCAAGGCGGGATGAGATTTGAGGAGAACAGGGCCTGTTCTGATGTGTCAGGGTCCCCCAGGAGCGCTGTCTGCAGATGCTCCCTCCAGCACCTGGGCAGCCTCTGCCCCAGGGGGCTGCTGCTCATTCCTTCCTGGCTGGTAGTGCTTGGCCCCAGGCAACCACCAGTCCTGCGGCTGTGGGGGGATGGTCCTGGCTCCCCTGCAGTCTGGAGGCTCCCTGCCGCTGCCGGGGTCTGGCAGCACTCGCAGAGGCTGGTGCCAGCAACCAAAGGAGGCAATGCCTGTTAGCCTGGCTGTTGCCTGGTTATTTCCTCTCCCAGTATTCACGAGCTAGCAGCTGTATATTCTCCAAGAATCTTGTTCTTGAGCTGGGACTTGGTGTCTGTGGGGTCTCTTCTGCGGCTGAGAGCTGGAGGAAAATGCTGGACAAGTGGGATGTCCCAGTTACTCTCATGCATCACAGAGAGGGGAGAGTCCAGCAGCGTGGCTAACTACCCGCTCCCTGCAGTCTGTCATCCTCCTGAGGGTTCAGTCTCCCATCCTAGCAGGAGAGAGGCAGCTGCAGAGATCTTTCCCCAGAGGAGTCCCAGGCTGATTTAGGGTGAAATGAGTAGAAGAGCCTTGACTTCCTATCTGGGAAGGGCAAGCCAGGACAAGCCCTCATGCTGGATTCATTCCATCCTCCAGGCTCTGATGGTGTGGAGGCCCAGCCTCGTGTTCCCGCACCAATTCACGAGCACTGGTGGTCTCCAGGCCGGGCACTTGTCAGTGCAGGTGCTGACCACAAGCCTGGGAGGAAGGGCTGTGCACTCCCATCATGCCCAATGGACCTGGCTTTCCTAAGGAGGCTTCCCAAGGCTGCACCATGTTCTGGGGATGTTCGTGGGCACAGCCTGGCTCAGATGGGCCCAGGCAGCCCCACAGTAGCTGAGGGTGGCCGTGCCCTTCATGGGACCCAGCCAGGGGCCTCTGCAGCCATTCACTGCGGGCTGCGGCAGCTCCTCAGTCCCTGCCTTTCTGCTGCTTCCCTCCTCAGTGAGGGGCTTCTGTGCTGCAGAGAAGTCAGGGAGAGGAGGGGACCTCCCTCAAACCCCTCCAGACTCCCCTGCTCACCTCCCCTTATCATGCCTGGTGTGCACAGACCCTGCCGGGGTTGAGGCCAGCGCAGCTCTGCCTTGATGTGGACCGGAGGGCCCTCGGCCTCCGTGCTGTCTCTGGAGCTGAGCAGTTGACTCCCTGCTTTTAATAGAGAGCTGGGAAGGCACATTATGGAGATGAGGGTGTTATTTGCATAACGCTAATTAGGTAATTACAAATCATTTTGCTATGAGCTGAAGCGTGTGCTGTGACATAACGTTTATTAGTCATTCCATTCAGGCCCCGCTTAGTTAAGTCATTTACTGCACTAACTACTGAAGTTGGCAATAAAAGGTAAATGCTGGTGCTGGGTGTGAGGCTGACACGACGCCCCATGAACTGCGCCCGTGGGGGGCCGTGTGAGGCAGAGCCAGGCTGGCAGGTGTTAGCAGGGCAGGACACCTTTTGAGCCCTGGTGAGGAGCTGCCTCTGAGCCCACTGCACAGGCCCCTCTTGGATCGCCTCACTCCGTGTGCAGGCCCGTCGCTGCAAAGCCAGGAGGGCCCTGAGCACTGCTGCTGGGGCCGTCTGCAGGCACAGTGGAGGAGCTGATTTCACTGCTCCAGAGGCTGGCAGCTTTCTCTGGGGGTGGGACACAGGGCAGGGAGAGTGGGCATGAGCCAGTGGAGCTGTGTGGGGCAGAGGGACTGAGGACTGGCACAGAGCTCTGATTCTTCTCTGCAGGCACTTGCCTGTCCCAGCCTCCTGGGCTCTGCTGCTGCCTCGACCCTGCCATGTGGGGATGGCAGTGGCCTGGCAGGATCTGTCCCATGGCAGACCCCCTCCTTCCCAGCCCCGTGTTAGGCACACCTTTTTCTTCCAGAACCAGATGAGCCATTTGAGTTCATTATCGTGTCACTGACGGGCCAGACGTGGCTCTTTGAAGCCTCAACATCAGAGGAGCGGGAGCTGTGGGTGCAGGCCATTGAGAGCCAGATCCTGGCCAGCCTGCAGGGCTGTGAGAGCAGCAAAAACAAGGTAAGAGGCCCTGGCAAACTTCTGTTCTGTCTTCTCTGGCATCTGCTTTGCCACATTCCTCCATGTCCCACACTTGCCTGTCTGTCCATGCTGAATCCTGCCTTGATCCCTCTTCTCACAGTGAGAGTTCAGTCCTGTCTCTGGGACTGTGCAATTCCCCCAGGTTTCTTGTCACCTCTTCCCCTGTCTCTCTGGCCCCCCAGAGTACTCTGCTTCCTATGTGGCTAGATCCTGCATGGTTCATTCCCTCCCTCGACATCTCTGCCCTTTCTCCCCGCTTTGGCCAGCTGTCCCCTGCTCCTCTGGCGCACAGCTGGCCACTCCAGACCCTGTTGTCAGAGCCCCCATGCTGGCCAGCCTCATGGAGCGTGGTGTGGCATGCCAGGAGGGGTGCAGGATGCATGGTAGGGCAGCTGGCCTGCAGTGAAGGGGGCCTTGTGGGGTTCTTTGCAGGCTCGGCTGGGCAGCCAGGGTGACGCGCAGGCCATGCAGGCCGTCCGCACCGCACGTGGGAACAGCTTCTGCGTGGACTGCGATGCCCCGAGTAAGAGATGCTGTGCTGGGTGGGGGGCTCACCCGGGGGGGGAGGGGGCTCCAGCCACCCCCTCTCTCAGCCCAGAGAGACCTGCTCTGTGTGTCTGTCCTGTCCTCTCCTGCAGTGGACCTGCTCCTTGGGGTTGCGGTACAGACCACACTGCCACACTGGCCTGTGACCCCTCACTGGCCAGCCTGAGGCCCTGGTCTCTCCATGCCCCCCTCTCCCAGGGACACTGAACTGGGAAGGGCTCTGGTGGGCAGGTGCCTGCAGATACGAGTCTGAACCACAGGAGACGGGCTGGTGAGTCTTGGAAGGTTATTAACTCTCCCCCACTGATCCTGCTGCCCTCAGATCCGGACTGGGCCAGTCTGAACCTGGGTGCTCTCATGTGCATCGAGTGCTCCGGGATCCATCGCAACCTGGGCACCCACCTGTCCCGTGTGCGCTCCCTGGACCTGGATGACTGGCCTAGCGAGCTTCTTATGGTCATGACGGCCATCGGCAACGCACTTGCAAACGCTGTCTGGGAGGGAATGGTGGAGGGGTACCCCAAGCCCACGCCTGAGAGCAGTCGGTAAGGGAGGTGGTGAACCCCAGAGTTGCTTCTTGGGAAACACACCAGGAGGGCTGGGGGACACTGCAGGGGTTGGGAGCAGCCATTGAGGCAGGCAGGATTCCTCAAGATGCTCCAGTGCTGGGGGTCCTGCCTGCCTGCAAGGCACTGGCCACCCTCTCCTGCCATCCTGGTGGGGCAGTGGGGCTCTATGGCAGCCACAGCCGTGCAGTGACTCTGAGAGCTGAGGTTGGCTGCAAAGCTGAAGGGGTTAACAGAGATGGCTTGGCAGCGCCGTGCAGGTCTCCAGGGTCTGTCCCTTTCAGGCCCTTGTCTGTCCCTATCGGAGCCACTCTCCTGTCACTCATCCCAACAAGAGCCCATTCTGCGGCTTATCAGCGGCTGAGGCAGGTCAGGGGGCGGCGGGAGTGAGCATGCTCGGCGCGGGGCATTGATGGCCGCCCGCCAGATGCAGATGGAGAGAATGGCAGCAGATAGCGGCGGGACGGCACGCATCGATCCGCCGCCCCGCGGCCCCGGCGGGACGGACGCGGACACAGCCTTTGTTTGCACCAGGCGAGACGGCGGCAGCGATAAGGTGCCTCCCCTGGCACTGGGCTGGCGTGTGCAGCAATAACCTTTTCCTGCCACTGGCCACGGCCCGCACGCAGGCACGGGATAGGGACAGTCCCTGAGCTGCCACAGCCTGGGCACACAGCACTCGTGGAGGTGCTTAGAGACAGGTGTGGGGCCTGGGTGCAAGACGCTGCTACAGGCGTGGATGTAAGCACACAGTGTCCATAGGGAGCTGTAAGGAGGTGCAGTGAGTCAAGCAGGTGTCAGGCAGGTGTCCAGAGTGGGATGACAGAGCCTCAGTGGCAGCTGTGGGCACAGGGGCACGGCAGGGGCTATGCAGAACGTGCCTGGGTGTGACAGATGTTCTCTGCTCACACAAGTATGTTCACATGGCAGTGCTGATACTCATGTCCTTTTGTGCATGGAGCCCAGGCAAATTGTCTCAACTGTGACCATGACAATGTCCTGTCTGGCAGGGAGGAGAAGGAGCGCTGGATCCGGGCTAAGTATGAACAGAAGCTCTTTCTGGCCCCACTGCCCCAGTCTGACATCCCGCTGGGGCAGCAGCTGCTGCGGGCCGTGGTGGAGGATGACCTGCGGCTCGTGGTGACACTCCTGGCCCATGGCACCAAGGAGGAAGTGAACGAGACCTACGGAGATGGAGACGGGCGCACAGCGCTGCATCTCTCTTGCGCAATGGCCAATGTAGTCTTCACGCAGCTGCTCATCTGGGTAAGACAGAACCTGCAGCCTCCACCGCAGTGCTTCGGTGCTTCCCCACCTCCCTGCTACCTTTATCCATCCTGCTTCTGTGGGTTCCCCCACATACCCACTGGCACTGACCTGCGCACCCCCGCAGCTCCCTCCTCCTGCCTTCCCCAGAGCCCCTCTGCTCGCTGCCGCTCCCGTGCCCCGGGGCACACCGTTCCCAGGTTCCACTGACCAGCTGCTTCTCTCCTGCGCAGTACGGTGTGGATGTGAAGAGCCGGGACGCTCGGGGCCTGACCCCGCTGGCCTATGCCCGGCGAGCCGGCAGCCAGGAGTGCATCGACATCCTGCTGCAGCACGGCTGCCCCAGCGACAGCGCCGCCACGCTGACCCCCAGCCTGCCCCGCCGCAACGCCAATGCCAACAACAACGCCTGCGCCGCAGCGCCGGCTGAGTTCAGCACCAGCCCCAGCACAGTCTAGCCCTGCACCGGCCCTCTGGTCGCTGCACGGCTGCCCTCCAGGCCTGCCGGGGAGCAGGGCTGCAGGAGTGGCTCTGAGAGCAGCACAGATGGGCCCCCACGGTGCTCGCCCCCACCAGACCCCCCGTTCCAGCCGGGAGGAGGCTGGGAGCCAGCTGGGAGCCAGCATCCTGCTCCTCTGCGCTGGTTCCAGCTACCTCTCGCCATGCAGCTGTGCAGACCCAGCGCAGGCAGCTTGTGGAGGGGCTCCTGCAGAACCACTGGGGTGGCTCCAGCGCGCCCCATTCTCGTGACCGGTACATGGATGGGGAGGCAGTTTCTCCTGCCCTCCCTCCACATCTGTAGATACAGCAGGGGCTGGGGGCAGTTCAGGTGTGTAGTCCCCCCTGCACAGCAGTACCAGGGAGGCTGATGGCTGCACCTGCTCCCTCAGGCAGGTCTGTTTGGACACTTCCCTCCTGCTCTCCCTTCATGTTGGCCTCGCCACACTCCCCAGTGCAGTGGTGAGCTGGGGGGCAGCAGGAGGTGCATATTTCTCCATTGCACCCCCATGCTCCTCTGCTTCTGGCTGGTGCAGGAGGGATGCACACACCCATACTGCTCCCCATGTGCTGGTGCAAGGGTGGCATCTCCCCAGCGCAGCCCCTGGAAAAAGTCCTCCCCAGCCTCCCTGGTGACCTGGAGGGGGAAGAGGATGGTCACCTCGGGATCCCCAGCTCTGTCTGTCTGTCTGTCTGTAGAGTCGCTGTCCTTCCAGGTTAAAGCTCCAAGCCATATGCAGTGTCTCCATCAGAGCCTCCCGCTGGTTCCCGCTGCTGCCCAGGTGGGGCTGGTCTCCAGCTGAGCAAGAGGAGAGGAGAGGAGCATCTCTCTTTGCATTGGGGTCAAGCCTCTAGCTGAATGCTGGAACCTCAAGGCTTTGGACATTGCTATGGAATGTCTCTGTCACTTGTGTATAAAATGTACATTGGAAATATTTATATGGACACTCTGTATATACGGTTTCTTTTCCATGAGTTGCCCTGTGTGTGTTATCTGCAGCCAAGGAGATAAAGGCCAATAAAGCAACCCACCTCCTGCCAGGCCAGCGTCTCAGTGTGCTGCCTTTGGGGCCTCCGATGCAGCCCTGGTTTGCACCTGGGTCTGGTGACTCTCCAGCCCACACTGACAAACGTTCAGCCTCTTCTCCGCTGGCTCGGGCTCTGATAACAGCATTGCTGTGCCAAACCGGGCCCCTGGGAGACGGCAGAGTGCTGAGGTGTGGAGGGCAGATGCGCCAACTCTGGGCACTGAGGGACAATGCCAGAACATGGCCCCGGAGGAATGCGCAGCTCTGGCGGCATGGGAGATGGGCACAGCAGAGGGGTGTGCTGGAGAGGGGACATGCAGGGCAGGAGTGCTGGGCCAGCTGGTCCCTGTGCACAGGACTTGAGCAAGTGTGGAGCTGGGCCGGGGGAAGGCAGAGATGGACAGGGAGTCACGGGCTGCCACAGCGAGTGAGGAGTCTGCTACGGCTACAGAAGACTGGGGATCATCGAGTCCCAAGGCCCAGCCCAGGCAGACCCCTGAGCAGTGAAGGGAGCTGAGTGTCTGCTCTGCCAGCCCTGACCTCGCATGCTTCTCACAGCTGTGGGCAGAGCAGCGCCCCAGTGCTGGCTGCACCCCAGGCCACACCACAAACAGCAGTTTGGGGCTCCAGTGTCTCTTTGTGTTGTGCTGGAGTCCAGGCTCTGCTGCACTGGGACTGGGCACAGGCCTTGGGCCCCAAGCCTGTATGGCAGTGCTGCAAGGAAGGGAGGTGCCAGGACACCCCCAGCTGCCACAGGTACCCTCAGATGTCCTTGTCAAACCCCTGCTGCCTCCTCCTTATGCCTCTCCCAGGGCAGAGAGCTGCTTTGCTGGGGGCTGCGGATGGTGGCCCCAGCCCCTCCACCAGCCCCTCCACTCCTTGATGTGTTCTGGCTGTGTGTGCCCACGTCATCTTCCTCATCCTGGTCCTGGTCCTGGTCCTGGTCCCGGTCCTAGTTCCAGTCCGGCCCCCGCACCCGTGTCACCCCTCATTCCCAGCCCCTCGTGGTGCCCATGGGTGTCCCCACACCGGCCCTGGCCCCAGCCCAGTGCTGGGTTTGGTTAATTTCCTGGCGACTGCATTAACGGGAATGGAAGCCGAGGGACGGCAGCTCCTCTGGGGCCCATTAATCATCCCCCTCAGACAAGCTGCCTTGATTACAAGTGGCAAGAAATTCATTAGGGCTGCGGCTCTGACAACTTTTATCTGCGCGGCTGGATCTGACTCATTAGGCAGCCAAATTAAAGCCATGATGGGCCCTGATGAAATTCACTGCTTGTTTATCTTGTGCGATCTGATACATCTGCCCATACATCATCTCCCGCGCGGGATCCCGCCCTACCCAGCCCTGGCGCCTCCCTTCCCAGCCCAGCCCTGCCCCAGGCCCCCGGGTGCCCCTCCTGGACCTAGCTCTGACCCCAGGAGACCCCTCGCCTGCCCCCACACTCTGCCCGTGGCACTGGGGCTGGAGTTGGGGCTGCGAGCGATGACCGTGCCACCAGGAGCCATGCAGGGACAGCTCTGGAATCAAAATAATGCAGTGGTCTGAATTGGAAGGGACCCACAAAGATCATCAACGTCCAAGGTCTGGGGCCACGCAGCCCCTTCAGAGCCCCCACGGCCCATGCAGTGCCCATGCGGGTGCAGCCCCCTCAGGACACCCAGAGCCCTGGCCAGGTTCTGCTGGCAGTGGCACTGCTGTGGGCACACAGCCCCGTGGGGACATGCCCTGTGCCCTGCTGCTGCCCACAAATTGCAAACAGGTGCTGGGGATTCCGGTGATGCCCTTTTGCTGTCACCTGGGGGTCGGGAATGCCACCAGATCCCTGCAGGCTCTGACACCATCCCAAGGAGCCAAGAGTGGCAGCAGCAGCACTCGTGCCCTGTCCTGCCTTGCCCCAGCCCGGCATTACTCCAGTGCTGGAGCACATCTGGGTGCCAAGGCGACCAATGTGGTTTCAGGTGGCCCCGGACCAGGACAGGCTGAATGAAGCAGGAACTCCATGTCTGTGTTCAGGGGAAGAGGTGTGTGTCCATGTTTAGGGGCAGGAGCTGTGTCCGTGTTAGGGGCAGAAACTGTGTGTCTGTGTTTAGGGACACCGTGTCTGTTTTTCGGGGCAGGAGTCAGGAGTCTGTGTTCAGGCTGATGCCAGGGAGGGCACAGGCCAACCCTCTGCTCTGCTGTACACCAGAGGACCGTGCCAGGGCAGCAGCAGGGGCACTGTCCCCGAGTTACACGGCCCCGAGCAGCAGCAGTGACCACTGCAGCACCACGAGGACCCTGCCCCAGGCAGCCAGCAGCACTCACACCATCGAGCTGAGGCTGGAGCCAGGGGGAGGGAGGTGAGTGCCACAGGACAGGAGCCATGGGATGCAGCCTTGTGCCATGAGTAAAACCATGGTATGCAGCCTCAGGCTGGAAACCAGCCATACCACAGGTTTGCAGCGCTTCCCAGAGAGCCTGGGCACAGCCAGAAAAAGCCCCACAGGGTACAACTTACAATCGAAGCCCCACGGGCCTTCTTGCAGCCCCAGCTGAGCAGGCACAGCCTCCTGGGGATCGATCTGTAGGTGGGCGCAGTAGGGGATGGGGCAGCACCGCTCACCCTGAGGCTGCTGAGCACATGCAGAGGCACTTTTATGAGAGATGGCCAGAGCAGAGATCCTGCCACAGGGCGTGTCCAGTCAGCCTTGCCTCTGGGGGAAAAGGCGCGGGTGTGAGTGCCCCAGCTCCCTTGGCCTGTGCTCACTAAGGTACAGCACCAACACACTCCACTACAACACCTGCACCCTGTGCCCATTCATGGGTATCAGGCCTGCGGGTGGGTGCAGATGCCCGCAGCACAGGGAGTCACAAAGCCCTGAGCGGAGTTCCAGCTTGGCTGATGGGGACACTGGACAAGCTGGCACAGGTTGCAAAGCGGTTGGGGAGGGTCACGACCCTTCCCAGGTGCCAGCCATTGGGACATTGTTTCTCTCTTGCCCATTGTTTCTCTCCAGCACCTTGAGCTAGTCCTGGAGCCACTGGCTAATGAATAGTGCCAGCACCATATTGTGGGCCATCACATCTTCATACAAGCCCCTTGTCAGGGAATGCTGAGCACCAGCTTTGTTGTGCCGAGTGAATAAACACTCTGTGGGATGCAATCCCTGCTCCTTTCCCAGTTCTTTAAGAACCACTATACAGATAGACAAGTGGACAGGTTTGGGTAGGGAGAATTCCCTTGTGAATGCTGAAATTGCCTTCCTTAGGGCCAAATAAGCCTTGTTCATATGAATGTGTGTATATATATGTGTGTATAAACATATTTATATAAACAAACACACGGCCATGTATATGCACATGCTATGTATTTATGTCTGTGTCTGCACCTATATCTACCTTTTACTCTGTGTGCACACGTGTGTTTGTGCACATGTGTGTACCCGCGCACGTGTGTGTGTACCAGTGTGGGTGTGGGGATTCCTTCCCCAGCAGTTCCTACTCCAGGACACAGGTAACAGCCAGAAGCTGGTAGATGGGAAATTCCGAAGAGATGCAAGTGAAAAAACATACCAGGAAGGTGGTTGGGCAGTGGTACAGGGGCCCAAAGATGAGGGGTTGCCCACCCTTGGAGATACTGGAAGTCAGATGGGCAAGTTCTTCAGCATCTTGAATGGGACAAGCTTCGAGCAGGTGTTGGAGCAGAGACCTCCCAGGGCCCCATCCAGTTTCATGGCTCGCTCCAGCTCATGGGGGCCCCCACAGCTTTCCCATGTGGGGAGGGGCCACAGCTGCTTTGGGCACTGTGGGCAGTGCTGTGCACCATGCTCACTGTGCAGTGTGGGCAGTGCTGGGCAGTGCCCTCACTGTGCACTGTGGGCAGTGCTGGGCAGTGCCCTCACTGTGCACTGTGGGCAGGGCCCTCACTGTGCAGTGTGGGCAGGGCTGTGCACCGTGCTCACTGTGCACTGTGGGCAGTGCTGGGCACTGTGGGCAGGGCTGTGCACCATGCTCACTGTGCAGTGTGGGCAGTGCCCTCACTGTGCACTGTGGGCAGTGCTGGGCAGTGTGGGCAGGGCTGTGCAGTGCCCTCACTGTGCACTGTGGGCAGGGCCTCACTGTACAAAGCAGGCAGTGCTGTGCACCGTGCTCACTGTGCAGTGTGGACAGTGCCCTCACTGTGCACTGTGGGCAGGGCTGTGCACCGTGCTCACTGTGCAGCGCTTTGCTCTCCGCTGTGCAGGAGGCACCAGAGCTCTCACAATGCTCAGGGTTCACAGGGAGCTCTGCTGTGCTCTGCTCAGTGCCAGGAACACTCTGCTGCTCTGCAGCTCTCTCCAGCAGAGCTGGTGACAGCATGAGTCTGTCACCTCCAGCAGCACTACACAGAGCTGCACCTCTGCAGCATTTGTGGGGATTTTAACATGGCTGTTTGTAGGGTTGCAGTGTGTATGGGCTCTAGGATTGGTCTAATACTACAACAATAACAACAACAACAAAATCTTCCATGCAGCTAAAAACTGTAGGTGTTGGAACCACCTCAGTGGCAGTCCATGGATGAGCATGCAGTGGATTGGGAGTGCTCTGCACACGGATTTTGGGTGGGCAGTAGCCTCTACGGTGGGGGAGGTGGGTTAAAGACACAATAAACCAGTGCTGCCACTGGGGCAGGACATATCAAGCCAGTGTCAGTTAGAAATGCCCGGTAGGAATAAGGGAGTTCTTGGACCTTAAAATAAAATTTGACTCCTTTTAATGTCACTGCCCCAACCCTGGAGCTGTGGACACTTTCTGGAGCGTTGTGGTTAACGTGCACTGCTGTGCTGTGACCGGCTGCAGTGGCACAGACCCCTCATGTGGACACGTTTGTAGTGGCAGAGCCCTGCGTGGAGCTGCAGAATGGCTTTACCCTGCCCCCTGCCCTCCCACACAGAGGTGAGTACCAGTTCATGTGCCAGAGCCATTGCAGTCGCTGCAAACAGCTGTGTCCCCTTTGCAGCCACGGAACACAGCTAAGGTCGGTCCCTGTCTCAGACCAACACCCACCTGAGGATGGAGGAGTGCTGCAGGTGCAGGCAGCTCTACCCCAGCCTGTTGAAAAGGGAGCTGATCGTTTTCCTGAGAGCAGGGCACTGGGGGCTGCTGCCAAAGGACATTTACTCCCCTGATCTAGAGGGAATGCCAGCAGGTGTTGCTACCTGAACAGGGCAAATCCATGCTGGGAATGTTGAGAGCAGCACCAAGCCAGGTATTTCCTGAGGATGCTTTCTTGTTTCTGGGTCAGTGGTGCAAGGACAGAGGCAGGTGTCCTGCAGTGGAAGCCAGCTGTGCTGAGAAGCCAAATCCTGAAAGGATCCCAGAGAACCCTCTCGGGACCTGCAGCAAATACTTCTGGAAAGAGACACCCAGCAAGGACATCTAGAAACACAGCTTTGTCCAAATGGTTGCTCTGATCTGAGCTGTGTCTGTGTTGGTTGGCCACACAAGCCAACTGAAGCCAACAGCCAAGGGGCAGGGACAGCCACCCTCCAGTGCTCTGAAGCTCCAGGGCACTGCAGGAGGACTCAGGCTGAGCATGGACCCCACACTCCAGGTGAACAGAATGTACCTGCCAAAGAGGGAAGGGACATGGGGAGGGAGCACTGCTCCCCCGGCAGCATAGAGATGGCCCAGCCCTTGCTATGGCATCAGGGAGGCCGCTCCGGAAGGTGGAGTCAGCTCTGGCTGTCAGGGACAGTTCCTGCTCTCCCAGGCTGTGTCTCCCAGGGAAGGTGACAGCGGCTGGCTGGACCGTTAGTGACCCAAACTCCCTATCAAACCTGTGAGCAATTGGTGCCCCAGCAAAACCTTGGCGAGAGCCCTCCCCCTCTCCAGGAACCTCTGGTGGCACTGCAATGGGTGTTGCTACCACAGCACAGGCATAGGAGCTCCCTTGCCCCACGGACTCAGTGATGTTTGTCAAACCAGAACAGAGTTTCCCCAGGCTGGACACCCAGGGGGCCACACGGGCCCTTATGCTGTTGACTGGGCATGCAGCTGTGCCCTGCACAAGATTGGGTCTTCATGGGGTTCTGTGGCTGGGCTCAGTGTCTGAGTGGCTGGCTGCGGAAGCAGCATCTCATGCCATAGCTCTCAAGAGCAGGGAATGGCTGGCCTGCATGTGCGAGCCCCTTTTGTTGTTGCTCCTGTCCCAGGGCCTCAGCACCAGGGAGCCGGCTGTCCCGGGCTAGGGCAGGGGCCGCAGCCGTGTTGGGAGTCTGCAGCAGCACACACATTCCCCCAGCCCGGGATGAGCTGCGGAGGCGGTCCCGAACCAGTCCCGGCCCCGGCTCTGCCGGCGGGAGGGCCGACCGGAGGATGCTCCCGGGCGCTTTCCCGCCCCCTCCTCTTCTTCCTCCCGCGGCTCGGCACCGGCACAGCAGCTGGTGCAATGGAGCCCGCAAGGCCACCGCTGCTGCTCGCATAGCCTCCGGCTCCGCGGGCCCCGGTACCGGCACCGGCCGAGGGGCGGGTGAGCCCCGGAGCCTCCCTTTCTCCCCGTCCGCTTGCCCTCCCTGACCTCCGCAGCCACCTCTCGGGGTCGGCGGCGCCGCCCGCTGCCCGTGCCCCTGCCCGTGTCCCTGTCCCTGTCGCTGTCCCTGCTCCCATCCCTCTCCCTTCCTTGTTCTCCTTTTCTGCCCGCGCCGGGCCGGGGCCGCAGNGCCCGGCTCAGCCCGGCCCAGCGGGCGGCCAGGGCCCGAGGGCCAGGCGGCCGCACTCCCCATGGCACGGACAGAAGGACACGCTGCCATATGTACAGAGTTTACACGGAATAAATAAGGGACATGTACACAGGAGTGGGAGCGGGCGCTAGGCCCCCCCCTGCGCCGCCGCCACCCGCCCCAGGGTCCGGGAGCCCCGCCGGGCTCAGGGCCGGGCGCCCTGCTCGATCTGCTGGTGCTGGCTGCGCACGGCGAAACGATTGACGTGCACCGGGATGGGCACCACGATCTTGGGGTTGCGGACGGGCTCTCCCGAGCGGTTGCTGACATTGCCAGCCTTGATGCGTTTCCACTTGGCGCGGCGGTTCTGGAACCAGATCTTCACCTGCACCTCGCTCAGCTTCAGGGCATGTGCGATCTGCGAGCGCTCCGTCAGGCTCAGGTACTTCTTGCAGTGGAACTCCTTCTCCAGCTCCAGCAGCTGCTCGCTGGTGAAGGCCGTGCGGCGCCGCCGGCTCTTCCCGGCCCCGGAGCCCGGCGGGGGCTGCTCGGCGGCGGGGCCGCCCTTGCCCTTGCCCTTGGCTCCCAGCGCGGTGCCGGCAGCCGCCCCGTCCAGGAAGGGCTCCTCCTCGCTCTCGCCCGCCGAGCTCTCCTCCTCCCGCTCGCTGCACGGCGTCGCCGCCGACTTCACCTCCAGCTTCTCCTCGTCTGAGCTGTACGCCTTCCCGTCTGCGGGGCACACAGCGTCAGTGTCCGCCGCCCGCACCCCGCCCCGCCGCCCGCCCCGCGCCCCGCCCGGGGTCCCCCAGCTCCCAGAGCCCCCGCAGCCGCGGGGGAAGCTGTCCCCGCTCCCTCGGCGGGAGGCTGCAGCTCCTCCCGCTGTCTCGGACCCCGTCACTACCGCGTCCCGCAGCCCCGGAGCGGCCGAAGCAGCAGCCCCGGCTCCAGCCCCGCAGCGGCAGCCCTGTAGCGGGTCCTGCTGCGGGCAGCGCCAGCCCCTCCACTCGCGGACCCCAGCGCCCTGCTCCCCGCAGCCTGCCCACCTGCAAGGGGCAGCACAGACAGACCCGGTGGCCACCCTGGGGCCTGACCCCCACCGCAGCTGCCCCATCCCCATCTCACGGCCCAGCCGTAGCAGCATCACGGTCTCAGTCTAGCAGAGAACAACACAGCACTTCCGGGCTTGTCGGGACCTTGGCATAGGAAAGAATGCCCATACCTTGTCTCTCAGCTCAGACCTCCCTGTCCCTTCCCAGTGCACCAGACAATCGATGCTGTTAGAAAGTAGCCAGCCAAGAGCTGAAGAACTGTCCTGGAAACAGCATCCACAGCCAGCTCCAGCCCAGCAAACCTCTCTGCGGGCTCTACAGGACGTGGGGTAGCCCACTCCTGGCTCTCCCTCCCTAATCCAAGGATGCACCACAGCGGACTGTGCAGCCAGGGAACAAGGTGCTGAGGCAGCTGATGCTCAGGGCTCAGCTACGCCCAGCAGTGGGCAGAGGGGCAGGACAGACCGTGCCAACATCACACAACAGACAGCACCTCATCCCAGGCCACCAGGCAGAATGCAGTGCTTGAATTACGGCAGACGCCTCTGATAAGATGCCTGTGAGGATATTGATAGGGTACTGGGGTATGAATCTCTTCCTTGCAAGCTTCTTGTGTCCCAAACTGCTGCCTGAAGGATTAAACAGCCATGGAGCAAGGGAGGACACGGTGGGAGATAGATGGAGGAAAGAGGTCTGGAAGATGGTCGCTTCCATAGTAGAAGGGCTCAAACAAAGTGAGAAGATGCTCTCAGCCACAGACAGGGGTAATGAAGGGAGGAACCACAGCTATGCACAAGCAGGTGAAGAAGCTTCTCTGTCATGCTGAGGCTAGAAGAGACCAGAAAATTCTTCAAGTCTGACCCGAGAGAAGTAATCTCTGCTGGAAGGAGTTGTCCTGAAGCACTGATGCTCTGTATAATCCGACATGCACAAGGAGAAGCAGCAGCTCTCCAAACTTTTAAGCAGTGTCCAGGTACTGGCACATGCAACCTGGACCACTGGCCTGAGATCACCTCATCTCAGTTGGAAAGGTAGAACAGCCCTCAGAAGCCTGACAATGCAGGGTTTAAGTACACAAACAGAACTGCAGGAGACTACCTGAGCCCAGAAGACATTCCTGGTAGTCTGGTGACTGTGGAGCTCCCACATCCCTTGTTAGTCCTGCAGCAAGCCTGCGGCTTCTTGGGAGCAGGCTTTGGAGGTGTGGAATCTTCTCCCTGCTCTTCCTGTTTCCTACAGTGGGAAAGAACACCTTTGTCTCTATCCTGCTGCAGAGTGATTTCTTTCTTCCTGAGGGTCAGGGGTAGGGGAAGAGATTTCCCATGTGCATAGGGGGTAAAGACCCAGAGAATTCGTGCTTGTGGGGCTGAGGATCAGCAGCAAGTGGCAAGGAGCACTTTGGTGGCCGTTGCACAGCCTCACGCACGCACTTTGCTGAAGAGAAGAAGCACTTTCACTTCTGTGTACCATCTCTCTCTGGTGGACCGTGGGGCCTGACAAGCTAAGAGGGCTCTTATGAGGAATTCAGTGCCTTCCCCAAGGGCTCTTTAGGTCCTGGCCTGGCACTGCAATTCCCCAGGGATGGAGGATGGCAGCCCAGCAGCCACACCAGCAAACAGGGCTGGTAGGGCAGTTTGCTCCTGTCAGCCCAGGCTGTGCCCCTGGAGACTGGAAGAGGGCTGAGCAACATGATGGTTTGCAAAACAGGTGCTATTTCTGAATACTCTCTTCTGAACCGGACTCCAAATTTTAAGTGGAGCACTCTCACATTTGTGTCTTATAAAAGGGCTGGGTTTGCAGTAAGGAACTTGGAACTATTTGATAACAGAATCTAAATTGGATGTGTTCACAAAGGAAATTGGGATATTGGTCTATTACTCACCTATTACGTCCCCAGCAAGGGAGGAATGAAGGCAGGGGATCCCACCCATGTGGTTGGGGTATACTGAGACTTTCAAGGCCTTTGAACATGAAGTGAATCTGTCACGAAGCAAAGCATCATGACTGAAAAATCAACGACAAGTAGTACATGAAAAACAGGGTTGACCCACTGGTTTGTTTTTCAAAAAGTCACAGCTGTTCGTTGATCTTGTCAAAGACATTGAAGAGAGCCCAAAGGGGATCCCAAGAATGCTCTGAGGGCTGGAGCACCTGTGCTGCGAGGCCAGGCTGAGAGAGTTGGGGTTGTTCAGTCTGGAGGAGGCTCCAGGGAAACGTTATTGCAGCCTTTCAGTACTTAAGGAGAGCTTATAAGAAAGACAAAGAGAGACCTTTAAGTCTCTTGTGATAGGACAAGGGGTGATAATTTTATCTAAAAAAGGTCGATTAAATGAGACATAAGAAAGAATTATTCACAAAGAGTGTGGTGAAACACTGGCACAGGTTGCCCAGATAAGTAGTGGATACCACATCCCCAGCAACACTCAAAGCCTGGTCAGAGAGGGCTCTGAGCAACCTGCTGTAGTTGAAGATGTCCCAGCCCATGGCAGGGGGTTTGGACTAGGTGGCCTTTAAAGGTCTTTGGCAACCCAGACCATTCTGTAATTCTATGATTATGGATGTGGAAGAGATCATGGTGAAGAGACTTGCGTGTCACAGGTGACAAAGCTATTCAAGCAGCATCAGGAAGACCTGGGTCAGGAATGGGTGTTGTGATGAGCCCTGTATTGGTAAGCACACAGGGGAACAACAGAAGCTTCACCCTGTCCCTGACTGAATGTGCAGTCACTACACCAAACCAAGAAAGAGTCTCAGACTACTGCCTGAATCTCAGAGGAGATCTGTACAGCTCAGGAACAAACTTGCTCTCACGAGAGGTGTGGAGAGCTAGGGATGTTAAGTGCCCTTACACCAGGGGTCATACCTTTGTGGCAGCTGTAGAAATAAACCAGACTCCAAGCTTTGCTGCTTCTCACCACCAGTTTCCCTACATGCCTCTCCCTGCTCAAGAAGGGTGACAATTGCTGGAAGCAAGTTTCAAACCCAGTGGATGCAGAGAGAAGTCCTAAAATAGTGCATTGATTCCTTTGGCTGATCCAGGAAGCAACTGGTCCTGGGTCCACAGACACCTGCATGATGGAGATACTGACAGAGCCTAGGGACAGCAGCAGAGTATAAGTTGCTAAATGTCAGCAAAACTATCAAAAGGGGGCATTTATTCTTCACAATGTTCTTCTACAGGTAAAAAATCTGTGGAACATCTTGCCATCTTGATGTGGCTGATGTCAAGGTTATCCCTCCTTTCTGGTGGACTCCAGGGGAGATTAGATAAGGCCACAGAAAACAAATTAGTCGAAGTTTACTAAATGTACAGAAACAACACTTGGCACAGGAAGTCCCTGATGTGCAGATGGTTGGATGTAAGGGAAGTATCATTTTAGAATTGACCATTGAACAGGTTGTGCTCTCTTGCTCTTCCCTGGACAATTGCTTTTGGTCAGGGCCACGGACTGGATGTGAGTGCAAACTGCATTATAGATAGTTTTTGATGACTCCTGTTGACATGAATCATCTTTCTATTCCTTAATACTGAAAAAAGCTCACAACAACCCTCCTGAGCTTCCTCTAAGGCAGTTGTAAAACAAACCCCACTGTCCATCTCCAGTTTTGTCCGGTACAGCCAGGAGAAACATTAGGTAAAGGAGAAGGTAGGCACATTTGGCCTGACAAATCCTCTTGGACCTGGGCAAAGCAGCCCATAGAAGTGGGTTCACATGGGCATATGCCTATGCAGAAGGACAAGCATCTCTCATGGCTCCAGAGCAAAACCAGTGCTCAGAGGCAGCAGGGGATGAACAGCTGTAGCAAGACATCGTCCCTTCCATCATATGATCCACTTGCAACAGGAAAAGTCTTGGAGGTAGGAATTCTTGGATTCAGAAGCGGCCATGGTCTGGGACAGTTCATCTGAGTCCCTTGGGAGGAGAGAACATATTGGGCTCAGTTGTGCAGGAGCCATAGAGGGAGATGAAGCACAATGCAGTTTGTCTGCTGACAGACTGGAAAGATGAGGTCATATAGACCTGGTTTTGGCCAGGGCAGTGCTGCCCCCAAGAAGACTTTCACAAAAAAAGTAAGATTGCATTGAGCTTTTGACTCAGCACAGAGGCCAGGGAGCACCGGAGGAGCACCCAATAACCCACAAAGGCAAGGGGGAAGCAGAATGCCCCCAATGTCTGACTTGGGGTGACAGGTCTAAGGGGTACCTGAGTGAGTGAAATGCTCTTCTGAGGGACGAACAAGGCAGGGCAAGGAAGACACCTGGGCTTACCCAGGAGAGACTAAAGAGACGATGGAGAATGAACAGCCAAGCACTGCAAGAAGCAGCAGAGATTCTCAGCACACATCCATGTCAGGAAGCCTGTGAGACAAAGGTGGATCCCAGGAGTGGCCAGGACAGACAGCTCAAGGGAGGCCACGCCAGAGAAGCAGCAGCTGGCTCATCTGTGTCTTGCCTCAGGGACCCCTCACACCCCGTGCTGCAGGACCTAGGGAGAAGAGGTCAGTGCTGGACCTGGCTGAGAAATATGGAGCAACAAGTCTCTGAAGCTGGTGCTGGCGCACTCGGGGAGCGGTCGCAGTGCACAAAGGCGAGGACCCCGACGAGAGCCGTTCCCGTCCGCACCGGGGGTCCCGGGAGGGGCGCTGCTGCCTGCCCGCGCCGTCGGGCTGAGCCGGTGCCGAGACGGCGGGCGCGGCGGCCAGGACGGAGGAGAGCGGGACTGCGGGCGGCCGCCTCGGCGCGGGACCTGCTCCGCCGTTACCCCTGCGGGGCGGGCTCGGGGGAAACTTTAGAAAGCCGGTAGTCGCAGCACGGCGACGCCGGGAGGCACCGGCCCGGGCCGCGGCACCATGCTGGGGACAAGGAGCAGTCCCGCGCCGCACCAAACGGGACCGGGACGGGGACCGAGACCAACATCGGTGCAGGCGGGGAGGGCTGCGGCCCGAGCCGTGGGACGCCCCGCCACCTTCCGCCTCACTCGCCCCGGGCCGAGTGCCAGGACCTCGGAGAGCTCCGCGCAGCTGGTTCGGCCGCGGCGCTCCAGTCCCACCGTGGCGTCCCCCATGACCGGCCGCTCTCCCGCCCCTCCTGCCCCGCAGCCCGGCCGAGGCAAGCGAAGTTTGACTCCCATCCGCGAAAGCTGCGGACCGGGCCTGGGACGGAGGTGAATCGGTTCGGTCCTCCCGGCTCGGCCGGGAATACAGCCGTGGGCAGGTCCCGCCGCCGCGACCCGTGGCTACCCCGCCGTCCTGCCCGCCGCGCCCCGGCCCCAGCACCTCCGCTCCGCGGCTGCCGTCCTGGCGAGCTCAAGACCGCCTGTCCCCAGGTGCCGCTGGGACGGCGGAGAGGACGCGGGCAAGTCTCCCCGGGGCTGCGGGGGTCCGGGTGAGGCGAGGCGGCTGCTCTCCGCCGGGCAGGACGGGCCCGCGCCGCTCTTACCTGCAAGGCCGGGGAAGGGGTCCGGGAAGTGCAGCGGTGCCTCGGCCGGCCCCTTGTCGCGGCCCGGGGGCAGCTCCTCCGCCTCCAGGCCGTCGGCGCCGCGCCGGCAGCCGGCGTCGGGGGTGGCGCGCGGC
>VZSE01008607.1:128842-169568 GCA_013398275.1 Promerops cafer
GCCGCGGGGCGGGGAAGACCGCCGGGCCTCCCGCAAACGCACTCGGGTCAGGGTGGGAGGGGGGGTGTGTGTATCCTGAAATGCCCCCTCTTGCTGCTCCCCGCGACCCCGACACGGCTCGAGCCCCCCCCTTCCCCCCGTACTCCGTGTGTCGGACTCGTCCCCCGGGTGACGGCCAGCGGCCCTGGTGCGCCTCGCTCCATCCGCAGAGCAGGCGAGACCCGTGCGAGTCGAAAGCTCCCGAGCCGCGGCGAGAACTGCGCGGCTCCGCTGTGCTCTCTGTGTCCGGAGGAACATCGCCTGCCCCTTGTGGGGAGTCCCCACGCTAAAACAGAGGACTTTCTGCCCCCAGCTCGGCATTTGGGTTGTCCTATGTCTATGGACAGCCGCTCACCAGACCTGCAATAGGCAAACTGAAGCCCTGCTTCAGAAGAGTATTAGGATTTTTAAAGTGCTTGGAAGCCAAGAAATGCAAGCTGAAGTCATGTCTGTGCTCACTCCAACTGTAGTTTCAGTGGCACAGTGACACTCCAGATCTCTAGCTCTCACCTAAGGGTGTTCCCTTCTCAAGTTCCCTGTGTGTTCCTGCCTGCATTCCCCCTTTGACAAGGGATGCAGCACCCCAGGCTGCTTAGCTACCCAGGCTCCCTGGTGGCATCGCTATCTGTGTAAACACATGGATTTCTCCACCATCACCTTCTGCTTTGCCTGTGAGGAGGTCTGGAACACCACTTTGAAGTGTGTGTTTTCTGTGGGATGTGACAGCCCAGCCATGGAGCTGGACACTTGGATCCTGTGTGGAGCATTTAAGTGAGGCAAAATGGGCCCACTGTGCTGAAAGTGGGGTACTCAGCCTTCCTCCTAGTGGAGGCACAATCTGAATCCCCAGGGCCCAGATATGACATCACACAGCCCCCTCTTTCTTTCATGTCTTTTGTGCCTTTTTCTGTGGTACATCTTTGTGGTCCCAAACAATTATCCACAGCAATAACGGCCTTGCTCCAAGTCAGGGAAATGGGTGTGGAGAAGTCAATGGCAAAATAATCATCCAGGCTCAAATATTGCATCATAAAACTGAGGCCTGGCATAGGGGATCCCTGTCACCACTCTGATGCAGACAGCTCCTGCTTTTGGATTGCTGAGAGAGTGAGAGATGCTTGCCTTTTCAGGTCATTGACTGGCTGTGGCCCCTAGTCCAGGATTAGGGCCCAGATTCCATGCTGGGAAGGAACATGGCAGTGACAAGTATTTGGATGAATCCCACCACAGAGACCGGTTGTGACAAAACAAGGGACATGGCTCCAGATCCGCTGGTCAGCATCTGTGTTCTGTCTGCCCCAGCTCTCCTGTCTCATCCACCAGATGTCTGTGGTAAAGGAACCTTCAAGTTGGAGTCATCTTCAATGCACAGAGCCTGGGTCCATTCCCTGCTATGAAAGCACCTTAGACCATGGAGAAAGTGAAAGCATAGCCATGTGTTACTGGATCTCAAGATTGTACTCAAAAGGGCCCAGATCCAGGCTGTGCAAGCAGCTTTCTGACTCCTGATCAAATACAATTTGATTACTTGTTCGATGAATCTTTTCTGTGTAACCAGCCCACACCTCACACCTACAGATAGGTTAGCAAGATATTTGAGAGCAACAGGAAACTGCTCTCTTTAGTGACCTTGCTGGGGAACTGAGCGAGCTGGGGGTGAACCGTGTCTCCCATGAGGGAGGTTGGCAGCCTGTGCCCACAGCGGCAGCTCCTGCCTGAAGACAACAGCACAAGCTCAATACTGCCCTCTGCACAGCAGCAGCTAGCACCCTGCAGGTCCCCACTGATGTCTCCAAGGTTAAGGTTCTGCTTACCTGATCACACACTCGCATTCCTGCAGCCCCCATCTCCCTTCAAACACTGAGTCTCTTCTGTTCCATGCTAGGAGCAGCAAGGAAAGGCTGCTTCCAGAGGGGTGGGAAGCCTGGCAGGAAGGGCTGTAGCAAGGCAGGGGCTTCACTGACCAGGGTGCATTCCCACAGGAGCTGAGGAAGGTGAGCAGAGCGGGTCTCATGACAGATGGCTGCATCCTCTGAGTTGGCCCTGACCCTGGAGAGCCAAACCTCCAGGAGGGGGGAATGTACTCAGGGCCCCAACAATTTACTCCACTTCGGTTTACTTTGTCTCATGAGACTTTGTAGTAGAGGTAGAAACTCATGTTTCTGAAGCAAAGATTCAGAGAAGCATATGTTGAAGGACTGCAGAAAAAAAAAGGTTGTAAGAATAATAAAGCAAAGACGTGCTGCTATCTCATGTGGATATCAAATGGGACAGAGCTCCCACATCCACCATCCTCGCAGGGTGAGCCAGCTTGGAATGAAGGTCCAGGTTGCACATCCACCCATTGGACTTCCATGGGCTTTCCCAATTTCAATTGTGTAACCCCTGTAGAATCTTCCACAGCTTCTTGCTGCCTAGTGAAATGCAGTTTCCATGGCTTCCACTTGAGGCTCAGACCTCTGCTGCTCAGATGCTCCCTGGGCATCTTTCCCTCTCCACATACCTCTGCAGAAAGCCCCTTGATTCCAGTTTAAAGGGCTTCATCCCTCCCTCTCAAGCAGCCACTGTGTTTCCTTAACGTGCCTGAAGATAGACTGTCCCACACGCCAGGTACAGCAGAAATATTAATTGTGTGTGCAATTTGTAAAGCCCCATGTCTCATTGCACTCTCAGCTGTTGATGGACATCTCTCAGGACCTTGCTAGGTGCATTATCAGACACTGAGTTAAAAAAGAGTCTCAGGAGGAGACCTGCTGTCTCCTGGTTTGGGGTCACTGTGTCATGGCTTGTGTTTTTCAGTCTCAGCAGGTGGTCCTGAGTCTCACCAAGCTGGGCCCTGAGTGCTGAATTCAAGTCCAGTCTCTGCAAGCAGCTCCTTCAGCAATCACAGACCAGCCTGGCCCATCTCCTCCATCCTCAGTCTGCCTTTGCTTACCACCTCTCTTCTCTGTTTTCTGCATTAGAACTGCCCAAGCTTCCTCCTCCTCCTCCTCCATTCCTTGCTGCAGACATGTGAACATGGACAAGTCCATTTGCCTGCTTTTCTGGGGTCAGTAGGAAAGACTGGAAAATGTCCTGCTCAACATTTGGCACCTGAGACAGTGTCTGTGCTGACGATGGTGCATGACCTGTCTGGTCAGCACAGAGGATCCTGGGAGAAAACCATCAGCCTCTAAAAATGCCCTCGTTCAGAACCTGCAAAGTGGGATCCTCAGAGGCTGTTAATTGAGGCAAATTTGATCCCGTGCTACTGGGCAGAAAAAGAACCACCTGGGCCAGCTCTCCTCTCTGAGGTGGAGAGTCTGGAGTGTATTCCAGATGCACCAGCTGTTGGCCAAATACAGGCCAATTAATTTTTGCTGTACCTGTAATGGGTAAAGTTCTGAGTAACACAGCATAGCAACCACAACTGCAACAGTTAAAGCGTAATGACAGACTGGGAAATGAAAGCAGGTCTTCCTAATGGAAACTGCTATGCAGTCTTAACTTTATGCCTCTACCTGCTCCACTTACTATCTCTGCACGGAATCTAGCACAACGGGACTAAATCTAGTCACAGCCTCTAGGCATTCTTGCAATATAGCTGCTAAACATATTAAAAGCAAGAGTAACGTTGTAAAATTATTTACTCAAAGTTTGGGAAGTCTAGAGAACAGGCTGGCTGTGGCCATGACGTGGTTTGACTGAAGCTGGGCTCCTGCCAGGCACAGATTCTGCTACTGGATGTGCCCAGGACATGGTCCATCGGGCTCTGCAGCCACACACTGCCTGAGGTGGGCAACAGCTCATGTGCAGGGGGCACCCAGGAGGTCCCAGCTGGCTTCTGCAGACATGGTCCCACAGGCTCTCCCTGACTGCAGAGCTGCCCCATGTACTTCTGTCTTCAGCTTCTGACAGTGAAACCTATCTGCGTGTTCATGCCTGGGGAAGGAACTTCAGAGCTAGACCTGGCAGAGCCATAGCTAGAGCAATGAGAATCAATTAATAAGATTCTCATTAACAGTAGCAAGGGCATTGTCAGGTGCATGGGTTTGCTGCTGGCAAAATCTCAGACCGGAAGTTTTTGTTTCTGTAGTCCCGGACAAGGTTCACATATTCCTTTCACATATTTCTTTGAGGATTGTTCTGCTTAGGAGAGCCAAGCCCTCCCTCACTCCTGTGTTTGGATCCTGCTCAGGGAGAGCGATGTTAGCCAAATTCTTTAGATAATTTATGGGACTTCTAAGGCACAGGGCTGGTACCTCTTGCATGTTTAGCCCTGAAGCAGCTCTCTCCAAGTGCACTGCTCTGCCCCAGCATTTATGTGAGCATGGCACTCCAGAACCCTTCTTTCAGAAGACATCCATCATCTGCAGGTCAGTATATAGACATATATCTCATGGCTCTGTGAGAGCCTATGAGCAAAGCTGGTGTTCTCAGAGTGCAGGATGCAAAATGGGTTGTGCAACACTAGGCAGAATACAGGCTGGCACATGAACATCGTTTCTTCAGCTGGGAGCACAGTCCAGTCAAAGGCACCACTGAAAACAGCCTGACTCCATCGCCTTTGTGCCCTCCCCTCAGCTATTTATCCACACTGATGAGAGCCCCTGGCGCCTTCCCTTCTCCAGGCTGAACTGTTCCAGCTGCCTCAGCCTTTCCTCACGAGAGAGGTGCTCAGGTAATTTTTCCATGTTAAGATATTGTTCTTTTGTCACTGCTCGGGTTTCTCCGGCTCCCACTGCAGCCCATGGCCCTCGCATGGTGCTGCTCTGAACCCCTCTGCTCTCTCAAACTCCCTGGCACATGGACCCCAGAGCCGCATGCCCCTGCAGCAGAGAACCCAGAGACCTGCGGGCACTGGGCACCTGCCCCAGGTGTCTGTGTGCAGCACACATTCTGCATAATGAAAACCAGTAACTCAGTAAATATTTCTGCTCTGCATTTGAAACAACTATGTGCAATATTCATATTTTACAGTGGTAATGAAATACTTTCTATTCCATCAGTAATTAAGGAGGATGCTAAACTGTGTAAGTAACAATTTTTATAATGTGCAGGAGAAGAACTTACATCCAAGAGTATTTAATTGGCTAATGAGTTCACTGAACCATTTATTTTTTTCTTTATAACAAATCATGGCACACTGGGGAACTTAAGATTACTAGGGGGAAAAACACCAATGTCTTGTCAGTATTTAAATGTGTTCACATGGATATCCAAGAAACTACACAGCAGTTAGTTCGACATACCTCCCAAGCAATCACAGACAAGCAGTCAAAGGGTGTCCTGGGTAGCTAGTAAAAGCTAGAACTAGAAAGTAATTTGAAAGAAGTACTTTCAAATGATTTTATGTAACTTTTTTATAAGCCTACAAGTTTGATAGAGCTAATGGGAGAGATGGGCCATGCTTAGAAGTCTGTAAGTCATTTGACTAAGTTCTGCATGGCATTCTAATAAGAAAAACTAGCTGTATGCTGCAGTTAGCGTCCTCAGTATTAACAGATCCAAAAGAACTTGGTGACTGAGGAGGCTTACCTTACACAGCCACTTGACAGGTGTATCTCTAGCTCTATTCTCATCGTATATCAATGCTATATACTATTAGCAATCAGGGAGAAATAAAAAACAATTGCTGATAAAATTATTGGAATGGATAAAAATGAATTGTTGGGATCGTAAAAGTAACAGGTGGCACTTGCTGAAGAGAACCTGATCTGGGTTGCTGCAAATGCCAGGTTGAGAAACAGCCTGGTTGGTTATATTAAAGTATAAGGTGCAATATATAAGTAAGAAGAATGGGGCTTCACTCTAATTCAGGGACAGCATCATGGATGTAACAAGTCTGAAAAACATTAGAGGCTGCAACATCTGCTGTGGGAGCACAGAGCACCCTGACTGGAGGGCATCAGTGCCCAGGCTGCACAAATGGTCAAATCGCACCAAATATGAATCCAGGGTTCCTGAGCATTTGTGTGGATCTCAAGTCCACAACAGAACAGCCCCCACACAAGCTCAGCTGTCCTCCCTCCATCTCAAGGGATGCACTGCAACAAGTAAAGGCCCAGGGAAACCCTGCGTGTGGAGTCAGGGCTGGGTGACAGCTTCCACACAGGAACAGCACAGCTGAACACAATTCCAGCCCAAATAAGGAGAGAAATAGCCCAGATCTGTATAGTTTTAAATTATATGATGAAGAGAAACAGATAATTGTTGCCCATATGTTCTTACATGGCATCAAATGAAACATGACAGTGACGGCAGAAAGATAAATAGAGGGAGCTGATCAATGCACTGTGCAATTCTTCTCTCCTTCCCACAAGGGCATCAGAATGCTCAAATATACACAGGTCCAAAAAGTAACTGGTCAAATTTATGACAGAAAAAAAAAAATCTCTCCAAACCAAAAAATACAAAGATGCCTTTTGGACTCAAAACTACCTAAGAAGCAGGTTACAACTCGGGGTGGGGGGACAGACATGCTGGCAAAGAGCTTTTCTCTACTTACTTTGCCTGTAAGTACCTTACTGTTAACCCCCATTATGGCCTCTCATGCTCTTTACTGAGGAACAGGAAAAACTGAGTGAGAGTCAAGCAGGTGCTTGAGGCTGGGAAGCCTGCAGAGAGTGCTGGTTGTCTGTCAGAAGGGGTTACCAGGGATGGGCAGGGCTTTGGCTACACAGGCAGGGTCAAAGCAGGATCCAGTGGCTGCAGCTGGGATGGAAAGTTCTGTCTAGAAGTGGGATGACTCTTTCCCAGAGCACGTCACTCGAATGGCTGCACTGAAAATGCAACAGTGGACTCACATCTCTCCAGCCACTTCTGAGGGTGCCTCATGCCATGACTGCTCTGCTGACAAACCCAGGTGGATGCTGAAGCAGGAGCACCAGCCTGTGCCCAAGAGCCATTCCCAGCAAATCCAGGAAACAGAAGTGACTGGCAGCTGCCTGTGCCTGCAGCAGCTGATAAAAACACACCAGAACCGAGTGCCCCTGTGCTAACAACCCCCTACGTTTGGTGTTCTCAGTGGAGACCACAGCCCTCCCACGCAGGATGGTTAAATTCCCCTGGCAAAATTGTCCCTGCAAGTACATCCAATGCTGCATTAGGAATTTCCTCCTCAGAAACCTGAGAAAATAGCAAAGCTTGTTAAGTTGCCAGAATGCGCTCTGGAACATTAAATCTTTTAAAATCTGTTCTTGTAAATGTTTTTGAAAATCAATTGCTAATTAATTAGCATAACTGAGTTGAAGTCAGAGCATTTGCACTCAGCCTGCATCTTAGCTTGGACCTTTCTGATTGTTTCTGTTTGCCAAAGGGCTGGAGTTCCCAGAAGCTTTTCTGGTGGATTGGTTTGATTTGGTTTAGTTTTTTCCCCACCAGTTGCCTTGGTCATGCTGTAAAAGGTTCTCCCTTTTTCCTACCAGCCTCACATTCCTTGCAGAGTGTTACTCAGTGGTGTCATTATGCGTAATGAACTCATGCCCTTCCAATTTCGGTAGGGCCACAGACAAAACTCAGTTTCTGAAGATGTGTGGCCATGGATGGCCTGTTCCTCTCAGCCACCCACCTGACCTCAGCCCTCCCAGGCACAATAGGATGCTCTGTCTGCAAATCTGTTGGCTCTGAGAGAAGCCCTGGAAATGTACCTGCAGCCCCGCCATGGGTCCTTTGTTGCAGCAGGTGCCTGTCTGGGCCACAACACCTTTGTCCAGGAGGGACTAGGATGTGCCAGAGCTCCACCTGCTCCTGCATTTGCAGAAGCCAGACCCTGTGGGTTCACCTCTTCCCACTGGAAGAGCTGGAGCTGCCCTCATCAGCCAGTGCAGAGCAGCCTTAGAACTGGCAAAAGCAACCAGCAAGACCCAGGAAACAGCTATAAGCCTAACAGTCACAACTACAAAATAAAGCAAACCATTAAATTCAACCCTTCCCTCTTTTAAAGAGATATTATTATGGCTGAGCATAAGTTACTGCAGGCACAGGGACAATGCTGGAGAGAAGGATGACCAGGGCACCAGGTCAGGCTAAGGCAATCCCAGATTGTGCTGCCACCAAAAAGGACAGACCTTCCTGTTTCTGTTCTTCTTTCACTCACGGACATCATCTGGCTAAAAATGAGCTCTCTAAAGTGGTGATTAGACTTTGAGAACAAGATCATTGGCCCTGATCACATAAACAGATCACCTGAGCAGACAAGCCAGTTCAGCCAGCAGGAAGGAGGTAATGTCAGACTCTGTTCCTACACTGGTGCAAGGGAAATGCACTACTGGTCCATGGTGAGAGGGCAGGCCATCATCCCTGTATTTTTAAACCTTTGGCTCCCCTGTACACTTCATCCCAGTTTTGCAGATCGTTGTGGTCACCTCAAGCCAATGCCTCACCTCTCTGCCCCTGTATGTCATAAAGCACATAGCTAAGCCTTCCTGAGATATACCACCTCTGTACTGCAATAGTTGCTACACAAAGGCAGGCACAAGCACTTTCCAGACACCTTGTGTGCACCTGTACCACATAAACACATCCCTCTCATACCCTGTTAGCCTTCCTGCTGTGGCACATCAGCAGTGCAGGCACATTAGGAACAGCACCATCAACCTCTCAGTGTGATTTTGGGCTCACGTCCTCAGAGCAGCAGGGCGTGACAATAACTGAGGGCACAGAGCTACAGCCCATGTGCCCAGAGAGGCAGGAATGGACACCACCACTGGGTCTGTCAAACAGCTTTTTCTTCAGAGCTGCATGCTGCAGAGTCCTACTGTTGCCATGGCCGTGAAGAGAGGCCAGGCAGAACGAGTGCAGCAAGAGGAGAGACCCACAGTCTGCTGCCCTGGGTACCTGTGCCAGCCACAGCTGTGGTGCTGAAGGTACTCCTCGAGCCAGAAGCAGTAATGGAGTTTGCTTACAGCAGATCTTTAAAGGATGGATGGTGCTCTCTTTTCTGTGTCCTGATGTCACAGGATAAAACATGTCCCTTTACCTTGTCAAGAGTGTGGTGCAGCCCAGGCCGCAGTGTGACCCTGCACAGTGCTCTGGGTGCTGGCTGCTCTCTGCCAGGGGAGCAGCATTCTCAGGGCACATTCCTCCTCTCCCAGCAGTGAGGTCCTCAGTGCTGCACAAGCACGGCCATCCTGCCCCAAGCTCCTGAGCCAGGTAAACCAGACATTGTGCCTTCAGGAAAGGTGTTTGATTGGAACACCTACCACACATTTCCCTCTGAGAAGCAGGTGGGTGCACAGGTCTGAGTGCATATGCCACCACCCATGGCATGTCAGGGGAGCTCCGTCAGGACAGTCTTCAAAGAAATGTAGAAGTCATGCTCAGGTGGGTATAAAGGACAGGATTTATTCCAAACACCTTTGGGTACAGACCAGGCAACTTAACTAAAGACAGGATCACAGCAATTATCCAGGGCACCAGAGTTGCCTAGGACAGGCTAGAGTATTTGGATTTGGGGTGGGGAAACTGGTATCCTACTACTAAGCCTGTGATCCATGCAGTGTCTTTGCTCTTTGTACCACAAAATTCCCTAATTCCCATACCTCCTTTTGTAAGTCTGGAGCCTGTCCGGATTAGTATGGACAAACAGAATGCTCCAAAACAGGTGCATGATGCAGAGCACAAGGCTGGTTGGGACTGGGACACAGCGACAGGCTTGGCACAGGGGGCTGATGTGGCCAGGCAGGAGTGGGGAGAGGGGAAGGGGGTAGCTGGGAAAGCACAGACTGCATTGGCAGGGATGGAACATCTGCACGGAAAGGAACAGCAGGACTGGAACTGCCACCCCTAGTAGAGAACGTCCTCGAAGCCGAGCAGCAGGAACTGGTGCAGGGCACTTGGCAGATGTAGCTGGGACAGGACCAGAAGCAGCCGGCCCTCCAGGAAGGTCCTGAGAGTGCAGCGAGCCAGGTGCTGCAAGGAGCGAGGTCTGTGCCCCAGGGAGAAAAGTGACTGGTAGAAACATGGGTATTTCTACAGAGAGAAAAAAGGACCATAGTCATGGAAAACTGAAGATATCACCTTGGGATCAGACGTAGAACCAGACATCCACTTACCTCACTATGGAACATCCTCTCTGTCCCCAGCAGCACCATCCCTGTGCCTGCACAGCCCTAGCTCCACCCAACCCCCTCCAGGCCCAGATGCCCCTGGCAACCCATCAGAGCCTGGACATGTGTTCTTCAGCCAGCAGTCAGCGTTTGTTCCCTCACCTGTACAACCTCTGCTGGAACCGCTTCCACCCAGTCCTCAGAGACGCGCACGTGGCTGTAGCTGTTCACCAGGGCCTCGATGACACGCGGGCAGCTGTGGCAGTACCGCAGCACCTGGCCAGGGAGACAGTGATGCCTTGAGGGGCTACCGGGAACAGAGGCTGGACAGTGCTAAAGGAATAAAGCTGGGATTTATTAAAAAGCCTTCAAAGGATACGCCTTGGGCAGTACAAGAGCCCGGCCGATGCTACACCCAAGATGGACTCTGAGTCACAAGTTTTCACATTTTTATAAGTTTTGGTCCATTTCCATACTGGGGTTAATTGTCCAATTACAGGTTCAGGTTATGCAGTCCCATCCTCCCAGATTGCTCTCCTCAATTCACTGTTGTTTACACTTTTTGGGCCCGAGGCTGCAATGGTGTCCTTGGTTCTGGGACTGGAAAAGGATTGTTTTGTCTGACTAAACTGTGAGGAGAACTTGCTAACATTTTATATGAAGTTCAGAATGATATACTAATGCAGTACAGAATCTGGAAAATATGAATGCTAAAACTTCAGGCATCAAGAACAGGTGGCCACCATCATTTGGCAAGATCCTGCAAGCCCCACTGTCACCTCCTAAAGTACTGCTCAATACAGATGTGGTAAATCTGGTGAACTCCTGTCCTTCCCTCATGCTGACCCAGCAGAGAAAAACCACTGCAGATATGAAGCACCAGGGCATCCCTCCTTGCAAAGAGGAGGACTGAGCCATCTCTCAACATGCACAGCACGGCTGCCTTCAGCACAACCGGGTCCCCGCAGCTTCTCCTCTGACACAGGGACCATCGTACGCAGCTGGGGTGATGATCTCCATCAGCTTCACTGCAGCACGTAGCTCATGAACACCAACACTCTACTTTACACCAGGCTCCTTACCTCCTATTCTGGTAAGCTAGAGCATGAGCCATTCCAGGGCAGGGACTGGCACTCATTTTGTGATCAGCCAGAGCACAGCACACTATGCCTCTGTTGAGGGCCACACCAGGGTCTCAGGGATGCAGGATTGTGCCTGTTTGGTGCAGGGCTGCAGAGACATCTGTACCTGTGTCTAAAGCAGCGCTGTGCCCATGTCAAGGGCGGCACAGAACTGCAGAAGACTTCACAGGTGATGTATTTGTACATCATCTCTGTGTCCCACATTCGTGTAGGTGCAGGTGACACACCAATGTCGTGTACCTAGCAACAGTGCAGCCTTTGGAGCACACCCCACCCAGGCAAAGCCACACAGAGGCAGATTTCCCTGGCTCCGGGCTGCCACTCCCTATGGCCCAGGCCAGCAGTAGCTGTCAGAGTCTATTCTGGCTGTACCAGTGATCCTCATTATCTGGCGTTAATAGGAGATTAATTAGTGTTAATTGTTGATTTTCCTGTATTTTCCCAAAGGGGAGAGCAATCTGCTGATCTCCGGGCTGGGTAATTATTGCACTGCTCAGGAATTAAGGCAGGAAATTAACCCTTTGTCTGCTGGTGTCTTGCAGAGACAGCAGGAGCTGGAGGGTGTGCCCCTGAGAAGAAACACCACCGAAGGAGAAGGACCAACACTTTCCAGAGCTAGTAATTATGGAAACTGGGTGAGTACTGTCCACACACCTTAGCAGACAGAAGCAGGAGAGTCCTACAGCAAAACACACCCCAGGAGAAAACATCAGGGATTCTCATACCAATACTGCCAGTTCTCCCTTCCCAGGCCCTGGGTAGAGCAGGGCAGGGCAGCGAGCAGGCTGCCATGGAACAAGTCCTGCTGTGACCAGAGGGCCCACTGGGGCCCTGATGTTGCGCACAGCCTTCCCCCCCACCACACTCCCGGCACCGCTGGAGCCCCTCACCTTGAGGAGGGAGCCTGGCCAGATGCGGACGGCTCCGTGGTTGAGCAGCGCTCGCACCACGAGCTCTGGGTGATGCTCCAGCTTGTAGGCAGCTACTTGCAGGATGTTGTGCAGGGCCGTGTTGCCGCCATAGTTCATGACATTGACATTGGCACCCCGGGCCAGCAGCAACTCTGCGATTTGAGCATTGGCATTCTTGCAGGCCAGGTGAAGTGGGTGCTGCCGGTCGCGATCCGCAGTGTTGATACTGGCACCGCTCTCCACCAGCAGCTGGCAGACTCGGTAGTAGCGGTCCATGTCCTGGGGCTTATGGTGCTGAGCGCAGGCAGCATTCAGTGGTGTTTGCCCCTCCTTGTTCTTTACCTCCAATTCAGCCCCGTGGTGCAGAAGCAGCTGGACATGCTCTGCCAGGCCATGCCGTGATGCCACATGCAGTGCTGTGTCGTTCTCCTCCTCCGTCTGACTGTTCACACTGGCACCATGCTGCAGCAGCTGCCGGACACACCTGTGTGGGCCAAGGTGACTTGGTGACCATTTCTCATCCCCACCTCCCAGCCCACCTCCCAGCCCCCACACCTGTACCATCCCAGATTTTCACCAGAGTCCAAAAATCCCTGCTCCTCATACCCTGGAGCAGTGGTTTTAAGCCAGGATGACTGGTAAGCAGAGATACTGTCACCCTAATTTCAGCTAACTCTGCACAGAGCTCTTAAAGTGTTGTCACACCTGATGCCTGCTCGTATACACAGTGGATCTGCACAGGAACGCCCTGAACATTACAGTGTGACCACTGGCTCCTCAGCTGCATCTGCTAAGGACACGAGCTTGCAGTCACCTCTCTGACCTCAGAGGTGATCCTGGTCCAGGAACAGGCACCAAGGCCACCCCCATTCTGCACCCACCAACCCACCTTCAGGGATGAGGAGGTACCCCTCCTACATGGGACTAGGCTTGAGAGGGAGGGAGGCCGGCTGTGCCCCACCCCGAGCAGAACTCACTCGATGGAGTCTGAGCTCTTGCAGAGGTGCAGGGGCCTGTAGCCATCCTCAGAGACAGCCTCGGGATCAGCTCCGGAGCTGAGCAGCAGGCGCACGCAGTCGGTGCTGGCAGCCGCACAAGCCTCGTGCAGGGCTGTCTTGCCCCCTGGAGCAAAGTCGACGGCAGCGCCGCGGAGCAGCAGGAGCCGCAGGCAGTCGGTGTAGCCCCGGCTGGCTGTGATGTGCAGCGGCGTGGTGAGCTCCTGCTCATAGCTCAGCGACCACAGTCCTGCAGGGGAAGAGAGGTCAGGGAGCCGCATCCAACCACGGTGCACAAAGATCTGCCCTTTTCCTTGAAGTACCTGAGGTACATCCCCCTGAGAGACTTGTGTTTCCCCTCAAGGGACTTCAAGATCCTTCCCTGCAAGATCCCTGCATTTGGACTGGCCCGCCAGAGGCAGAGATCCCCGGAAGGCTCTGAGGCCACACAGCCATGCAGACAGGGAGCTCCAGGGAGCAGCAGCCCACAGCAGAGGCTGTTCTGGGCAGTGTGCCCTTCACCTGTGGCTCAGGTGGGGTTTCTGTTGTCAGGAGCGCAGCGGATGAAGGGTCTGGGGCACGAGCAGGGCTGATGGCAGCGAGTGGCTGGGCCAAACACCATGTGTGAAGCACCACAAACACAAGGAACCAGGCAGTAGAGAGGTGTCAGAGCCAACTGCCACACGCAGAGGGGACTCAAACAAGCCCTGAGCGGGGTGCAGACAACAAGCTACAGCAGAGATGGACATCTAGAGCCTAGGAGAGAGCAAGGGGCTGAAATGTGCCAGCTCTCAAAGATGCTGACCCAGCACAAACCATCGCTGAGCTGGTGATTTCTGTTGGCTAACAGCCTGCAGATGCTACAAGAAAAAAGCTCCTTAAACTGTGCTTCTTGCTGCCTACCCAGACTGAGCTGGAGGACACCCCAGACTGCATGGCGTGTTCCACACTACATCCTCTCAGCTCCTTCTTGCAGAGGCAGTATGTGGTCATCTGTGTTCTCCAGGGCCAGGTTCAAACTGCACCATCTCAAAGATCTAACTCATGTTGTGACAGTCTGGCACAACCCGCAGTGGGAGCCAGCAGCGCAGTGCAGGCTGCACACAGAGCAGCTCCCAAGCACTTAAGACAATCCCTGTGAGAGGGACCAGGTCTCCTGCATGCACCCTGTGCTCTCTGAAACAGGAACCCCTTCCACAAGGAACACAGGAGAACCTGACCGCATCCTCATGCTCTTGCTCCCATTCCCACTGCTCTGCAACCCGAGTAGCACCCGTAACACACAAGCCCAGCAGCAGCCACGCCCCGCAGCACACACCACAGGCTGAGCCCCGGCGCTCCCCCGTACTCAGCCCGCGGGGGTTGAAACGGTAGTTCTTCCACTCTTCCAGGTCACTGGTGTCAAACACAGCCTTGGGGCTCAGGTTGTTCTGAGGATCTCTGAGGATCTTGGCTATAGTCCCCCGATCCCCAGCCAGCAGGGCCTGCCAGAACACCTGGGCAGGGCCATCCGCCTGCTGTGTGCGGATGGGCGCCCGGCTCTCATCTCTTCCGCCTGTGATGCTGCCCATAACAGCCAACCAGACCCTCCTCAGAGATCAGGACAGGACCTGCTGGTGCACCCCGGCCAGGCTCTGAGGCACAGCCCCACCAGCAGCCTGTGTCTGGGCCGAGAGTCTGCCTGCCAGCCCAGGGTGTTCCACGGGGGGGGAACACATCACACCGCTCTCTTTGGCTCAGGCTGGGCACAGCTCAAGTCTCAGCTGTTCTATTCTGGGAAACCTTGTGACCAAATGCTGGGGCCAAGAGGCTGATAAAGGCTCTCCACTCAGGCAGCAGTACCTCAGCAGTGCCCTGCTGTGAAGGGAAAATCCTCAGGAAGGGCAGCGGAGCTTGAAGGGTAGAAATGGGGACGGGACATCATTAAGACAACAGAGAGGGAAATGGTTTCGTGCCTACTCAGAGTGTTGCCCACTGTTGCCCAGACCACAACGGCATAACCCCAACAGCTCCACACACATCTCCATCCCTTTGTTCACTCCTTGGCTCCACACACGTCTCCAGCACTGCACACCCATTTACCAGTTGTACCTGAGCCACTGGCACTAGAAAGATTTTTTAAACAAGCTACAGGACAAGCTATTAAACAAGCTATAGGACAGCTATTTTTAATCAAAGCCAAAGAAGTGGTAGAAATAGGTACAAGGATGGGAAAAATTGGAGGTAATTATCCTTTAGACCCTCCCCACTTCCTCCTTTTTCTTGATATGCAGCCCTGCACAGAGCTCCCGCATAGCTTTAGTGTTCCCTTTCAGTCCTCAGACACTCCCCTGACTCAGCTGCTCACTGCAGTCCTGTCACCAGAGGTGGTGTTTTCCCCTGAGCCCACGTGGCTGCATAGAGCCAGCCCTGTGCCCACCTCGGTCACAGAAGAGCACGCCTTGCTCACTTGGCTTTAGCCCTGTGCACATATTGTTCACACCATGTGATCTAGAGAACATGTCAAACTGCATGGAAGGCTAGTAGAGTTCAGCTTAATTTAGGGTCATGGAACTACTCAGATCATGCAGCTAAACACCAGTTAAGTGACCCCAACAGACCACCAAGCAATTACCAGGGGACCAGAGCAGAGTGTAAGACAGGGAACTTTACCCTTCTCAGTAATGAAAATAAATGAGCAAGTTCTATGCTGACAGTATCCAGTTTGCTCTGTGTGTGCAGACTTCACCTTGTCTAACTAAAATGTAGCCTGCAAAAGGTAAAGAAAGGGAAGCCCCTGGCAGACGTTCTCACCTGGTGGGACCCTCTATTTGCCCAAGGATATAAGCAGGTATCCCATGAGAGCTTGCTTCCCAGTCATGCACCAGGGAGGCAGAAAGCTGTGTAAGTATCAGTGACACCAGGCAGTTTACACTTCCTCTGGGCACCTTAAAATATCAATGAGATGATCTGGGAAAGACAAGGTCACTAGAACCTACTGTGAAGGTCACTGAGTCAGTTTTAAGAACCTGTCCCTAAACAATCAGTGAGATACAGAGACAAGCCTCGGATAACATGAAGATTTGTTTTAGTTTTTGTTCTGTATTCCTGTCTGATCATTTGGCAGCACATTTTTGCTCTGTGCTTGATGAATGATCTTGTTTGGTTGGGTTTTTCATGTCTTGAAACTTTGTTGATTAGAGAAATTTCTGCATGAGGTTGTTTCACATTGTTCCATTTTCTCTGGGGCACAAACCTTTACAAGCAGAGACTGGCTGCTCCAGTGTCTGTCAGCCTAGCATAAGACAGGAGTTACAACACCCAGTTCGTATTTTACTGACAAATGGTCTCAGGGTAATACCTTCAGCGATTTCATTCCTAAGTAGACTGTAACAATTCAAAACCTGGGTCGTACAAATCTTGAAACTCAGTAGATAATCCTCACCACTCTCAAGTAGCAGCACGTGCACCTGCAAGCCCACACACCCTGTTTGTCTCTCGCTGGAGTGGATCCCCACAAAACGCTGCTGTCTGTCTAAGCACTAGGACACCTGGCCTGCTCCTCTGGGAAAGCAGCTTCATCAACAGCTCTTCCATTCTGGTATGGGTGGCTTTTGCCACCAGCCTTCTGTAGAGGAGGGTGGTACAGCTAAAGGCCTTTCCCACTTGACACTCTTAAGTTCTGGGAGTCTGCCTGCCCCACATCACTAATTGACAGCAGCAAGAACAAGGGCACGTCCAGGCTGCCCAGCACACCTCTCCTTGAACACGCCAGCTGCACTGCCTACTGAGAAGCTCATAGATGATGTTGATGAGAAGGTAAGTGAAAGGGACCAGAGAGTGTGGAAGCATGTGTGGTAGCCCCAAGATGTGCCTGGACAAGGTACAGCGAGATGTACAGATGGAAAGAAACACCAAGAATGATCAGCTCCTACCTCCTGTCACTGAGGAAAGTTTGCTTCCACCATCTTTCTTGTAGACTGGATTTCTGCTCCCCTTGTCAAATCTGTCTCATGGAACAGAACAGCATTCTGATGACTCTTCACCCATGCACGCTCCTCGCCTCCGTATTTCACATCCATCCCAGCAATCTCTAACAGGACAGTGCTGAGGATGTGCTTCTCCAGCAACTCTTCCAGGGGCCCTATTCTCATTATTTCCCAATAGATCTGCCTCATGCCACCTTCAACAAGCCTGCTACTATTTGTTGTACAGCCTTGGAAACATCCTTCCTCACACTAAAGCAGTTCTTTCCAAGTCCTTCTTCCCTCACCCTTTTTCCACCACTGGGGAGTCCGTTCAACATTTTTCTCAGGTGGCTGAGCCCTGTCTTTGGACCCCTGGGCATTTTCTATCCCCCCCACATCCCAGTCCCTCATACTCACCACGTTTACTGCTAGTCCAGCGCAGCACATCGCCCCTGGTCTCAATGATGAGATTGATGGCTGCACTCTTGGTGAAGTACTTCTGCACCATGTCCAGATCTCCAGTGAAGAGTGCATTCTGGATCAGCAGATCCTGGCACTCCAGTGGCTCCAGGCGGCTCTGCTGGTATCCCCACCCATCTGGGCTCAGGCTGTGCTCACTGTGGTGGGACCTCACACTGCGAGAATACTTCCACTGAGCCGGCTGCAGCAGACGTTGTGTGGCAGAGCGGAGAGGGAAGGTGCAGTCCATCACAGGTAACTAACCTGAGAAGCCTCAGCCACACAGTAAATGAGCTATTGCAGCAAAGACCCTCTTGTCCAAGGGTTTGTCCTTTGCGCCTGGGTTCCAGCTCCCCTGCATCTGGCTGGACTCAGGCACAGGCCTGAATCACCCAGTATAAATAGCCTGGCTTGGCAGCTCCTCATCACCACCTCCCCTTCTTCCAAGAGCTTATTTTCAGCTGCTAGGTGCAATCACCAGCACAGACTAGGCACAGGAGAGGGGTGGCCGGCAGCCTGGAAACACTCTCTTTGTGCTTGTGTGCTCTGCAAAGAGCCCCTGCTCCGCTCCCACTGAGAAAGAGGCAGGGCAAGGTGGGGCCAACCATGGCAGGGAGGCAGGTGGGTGAGGCGGAGCTTGGGAAAGGCCTGGATCAGACTCGGTGTCCGAAGTCATAAAGGACTAAGGATGGGCTCTTCCCCACGGGCAGCTCCACAGGGACCAAAAGACCGTCACAAGTACCCACACACTGCTCTGGGAACCAGCCCCTTCCCTGGGGCAGCAAGGCTGGCTGCCCACGGGGCTGGGCAGGATACAGAAGGGCAGAGAGGTGAGCCCTGAGAAAAGCAGCTTGTGCAAAAGTGTCACATTGGTTCCAAACTGTGATCAAGTTCTTTGTGGTGTGGCTGGAGGTGCTGATCAAACAGGGAGCCAGACTTTGCTTGTGTTCCTTCTGGCAGCTGTTTCCAGAGCAGAGAAAACAGTGATGTAAGAACCTTGAAGCTGAAGAGGGTCCATGAACCAGTCCCAGGGCTGGGATCATGCCAAACACTCCCATTGCCACAGCACAGATGCTCGGTGCCAGTGAGCAGCACCTGCAGCATCCCACTGGTGCTGGGCTGGGAGCACCCTGTTCTCCTGAAGGATGCAGCAGCTGTATCTCCAGCTCCACTGTGGAATCCACATTTCAGCTTCACTGAGTCTCCTCCAGCCAGGTGAGGGGCTCATAGCAACAGCCCTGACTAGGGGAACTTTGAGTACAGGAAGTCTGGATTCCCTAAGAGGTGAGGAAAAGGACAAACAAAGAACTCTTAGTTCCTCTCCAGCCTGTCTTTACAACTTGTGCTGTTCCTACCACTGGAACCAATGCCATCATTCTCCCCCAGCTAAGGGCTTGGGAACAGAATCCCAAACTAACCCCTCCCACTCAGCACTATTCATGCACCCAAGGCCATCCAGGAAAGGCCCCTGGGAGGAACACCGTGACTGCAGGTGTCCCCCACCCCGTTACCCCCTGCATGCTGGCTGAGGGCAGGCAGTGTCTTCACACTCAGCATTTCACAGACCTGGCTCTGCATGTTCCTGACTGCACCAGCTACCCTGGACATTTTCTCCCATTCCCATGGCTAACAACAAAAAAAATCCTTCAAACCACTTCAAGCAAACCAGCCAACCCAAAACTACAAACAAAAAACCCACAAAGAAAAGAAAAAAAAAAACAAACCCAAATCCACAAAACATAAGCAGCCACCTTCAGCATCTCCAAGCCCAGCACCCACAGGTGCCAAGCAGGAAAGTCCAGAGGGACATTGAGGGCATGGAGGGCCCTCAGCTGCAGATAGAGAAAAGGGTGTCAGAGCCACCCATTTCCTATCCAGAAGAGCAGCCAGCTGGGTCGCTGAGCAAGAGACAAGTGTCAGAATGCAACATGTCTTTAAGTACACCTGGGGCTTTCATCCTTACCCCACTAATGTTTGGTCACAAGGTTGTACTGAGAAAAACCATGGCTGGGAGACCCTGGCTAGGAGGGCCTGAACATGATCAGGAAGATGAGGATAAGGACTGAATACTGCCTTGTCCTCCCACATAGGATTTCTATCTTGGATAGCTTGAGGGGACAGCAGAGGGTGCCCACACAGCAGTCAGAGAGAAACAGAAAGAGCTGCAAGGCCACTCTCCCAGCCACTAACTAACTAGCACCCACAGAACCGCTGCTGACACTGCTGCTGCTGCTCCATCAGCTCCCTCACACCTAGTCCCTCCAGCTCGTGCTTCTCCCAGGGACATTCAGGAGCATAGGCTTGTCCTCAGCTTCAGAGCCAGCCTAGGATAGCTGACACAACTCCTCCCACAGTGCCCAGAGCATAGCAGCTGAAAGCCCTGGGGCTTCAGGGTCAGGAACCTGTAGTGAGACAAGTCCAAGGGCTGGGCAGAAAGTGACCACAGGTGAAGGCCAGGATGCCTGAACAACAACAGTTCCACCACCAGGCATGCCCCACACACCTCTATTCCCATGGACAGCACCCAACTGCCATGACCTGGCTGTGCTTTGTCTCTCACCCCAGAGGACACCAGGTCTATCTTGTCAAATAAACGTCTCCATAGGGCCAAGAACTGCAGCCATGGTGGGGGAGATGCATTTGGAGCCTCAGAACGAGGTTGTGTGGGGAGGGAGCAGCATGCGTGGAAACGAGCCTGTAACGAGTTTGTAATATGCATGTGTGGCACGGCCCGCGCAGCGTCATCACAATGGCACAGGCACTTTCCCGCCTCATTGCCTCCCAAATGGATTTTAAATATCATTCCGAGGACACAATTATTTAAAATGCTGAACTAAACACTCACTAATGGGAAAACGGCGTGTGGCCTGCAGCAGCCATTCCTCATGGGGCCACTCTGCCCATGTCATCCTCTTCTCCAGCCCCACACCCTGCATGGGGCCACATGGGAGCATCCTCCTCCTCTTCCTTGGAGGCCAAACAGGGCACCACTGGTACCCATCTTGGGCCCAGGCCGATGCACATTGCTTATGTGAGAACACACCTTGTGTCCCCATCCCAGTGACCTCCAGCCTCAGAGAAGCTTCCAGGCACCAGGGGCACTGCAAGTCAGCCCCCAGGGCTCCATGTCAGGGAGCACCTCACCAGACAGCAGGTCTTTCTGTCTCTCCCCAGTTTGGCACCAGGTAATGCAGGGCTACACAGGGAGAGGACAAGGATGAGAACAAGGATGCCTCCTGACCCTCTTTGTATGGCCCTGGAAGTTATGGTTACAACATAAGATTTACTTTTTCACTTAGTCTGAATACCTCCCACACCCCCAAGCACAATCCTGAGCAGGGGAGATGAAGAAAGCAGCATTATTCTTGGTTACATCCAAGAATCCAGAGCACACAGAGCATGAAAAGAGAGAAAAAACCAAGGAAACAAACTATTTGTAGCAACCCATGCTGGGGAGAACACAGGTAGAGACAGCTCCAAGGATGCTGTGGCTGCTCGGTCCCATTACAGCACTGACAGCATCAGGGATGACAGAGCTTTGGACAACAGTGCATCTGCTGATGGGGGAGTGCCTGCCTGACCTTTGATCATCACCCCTCTCCTTTCCTCCACGCAGGGATTCTAAGGCCACCACAAGCTGCCAGCGCTCAGAGGCAACAGCCAGCCTCAGACTAAAGAGAGAAGGGAAGTGACACAGGCCAGCACCATCCCGGCACACTAGCAGTTGAGCACAGAGAGGATGAGAGTCCATTGCTGGAACCCCGGCTGTACATCAGAGGTTCATATTTTAACAGCTTTGGCATCACCAGGGCTATCCATCACTAGCTCATTTTCCTCCATGTGCTGAACGGCTCCAGCCTCTGCTATTTGGAACAGTGTCTAATGAGGCACCGGAGCAGCCACCTGGCAACACGGCTGCCAAGGGACACAACATGGGAAGAAGAACACACACAGGTCTGCACACGGCTGCCAGCCTCCACTGCCCAAAAAGCTCCCTACCCTCAAACCTGCTCACTCATAACACACCTCAGGGATGCTCTGCCTCCTGGTCCTCCTCCATGTGAGACAAAGAGCACATGCTCTTAAGCCATTGCTCTCTTACAGAACAGAAAACAGAACACAGGCAGTGGTGACATTTTCATGAATGCTTATTCAGCACTATAGTGCTCTTTTTGAGAGGTTGAAGAAAGAAAAAAGAAACAAAATTAATTGTTTCTAGCCCAAAGACATGCCTTAGTCAGAACATAGACGTGGGGCCAGGGACATGCAACATGACAGTGATGCAGTGTTGCAGCACTAAAAACTTGCTGCGAGACTTGCGAAGACACTGGACAAAGACAGACTCATAGAGCAAGGCAGCCCCAGGACACTTCGGAAGAGAGCCTACACAGGCTCCAAGCTTTGCTTTTAGTGTGGCCTGGGTACTTCTGAGCTGTTCTCACAGTGACCAGTGCCCTGTGAATCCCCACTGGGTGGCAGAGCCTAAAAGCAACTTTGCCCACATCTCACAGGAGCCACAAGCCAAGTCTGAAAGCAGCTGAGCTGAGGCATGGTCCTCAGCAAAGCTCATCAGTTAAACACAGGGTGAACCCTCAGGAAAAGACAACCCTGTATGACATCCTGTGCAGGCATCCCGGGCTGCAGGGGGACTTACTTTGAGGAGATGAGCAGCAGGATCCCTGCAAAGCAAGAGATGAACCCGCCCCGCATACGGGAAATATGAAAGGGACAATGTGGGCAGGTTCAGTGCAGAACTCCCTCATTCCAAGAGCAACCTCCTCCTTCTGCTCCTCAGTCTTAGTGCATCTGCACTACTTGTCACATCTCTGAGGAAATGCAGGGATCTAGTAAGAGGAATGTGAGGCCAATCTCTAACTCCATTCTTCAAGTCTTTGTTGGGGGTGGGGGTGAAAAGGGGGACATGACATGAAGCAGGATGCAGAAGTGGAGTATTGGAGAATCAAGCACCTAAACCTTTAAATCCTTACTCTCTGGGGCTCACCCGGTGCTCGATGCTCTATCAGACATCTCCAGGAGACAGCCTCTCACTACATAAATCAGCACCTTATCCACACAGCCAGCCAGGTACCTGCCAAGAGAGCTGGGGTACCGGAGGAGGAAGCTGCACGGTCTGCAGGCAGCCTGCTCCGAGCTGGTAGCGCGGGGCTCCTGCTCATGCCGCAGAAACGGATCTGAGATCAGGTAGTCAGAGAGAACCATCTCCAGGGCAGGAGCAGAACTGCAGCTCCAGGCTGCTCTCAGCATCCCCCATCCCTCAGAGAGCATGGCTGCACACCCCGCAGCTGGGAGAGCTGCTGCAAAGGCGAGTAAGCTGTAGTGAACGAGTAAAAAGTAAGGAATGTTTCTCCATTTCCTCCTCAAAGATAAAGGTTTGTAAGTTAAAGTTTTGAACTGCCTCCACCAACGAACAGAAACTGCTTTATTTTGGAAAATGAGGCGCTCTCTTTGAAGGCCATTAAAAGAGCTTGTAGGTGATACATCAGGCAACCAAGTAATAAACTTTTGATACATCAGGCAAACTTCGCCAGCTACTAAGGAGCAGCCAATGAAATTTGGGCAAGCAAAGATGACAGTCGCCACACCCCTGCTGCTGCTAGGAGGTGGCTGTGACGTTGCCACTTTCAACACCCTCTGTAAGCAAGTACCTAACTTGCCGCAGGGGCTGCAAAATCTACAGAATGTTGAAGCCTTTGCTGTCTTTAACTGTCCTGGCTGCTCCTACGAGGCTTTTCATGCCCCACCCTACTGGCCTGGCTGCCATGGCTCTGCTTCCTCTCTGGCTTGCTTGCCAGCTCTCAGAGGGAGTTCACCAGGGAAAGACCCATCACACCCAACACAGATCTCCCCTATTGCACTCTATAAGCCAGCTCTGGACCCATGGTCGTGGTCAACCCTTTCCTGTGCTTTTCATAATTATTCTTGGCATTTTCCTTCTTTTCTATTTTCTTTGCTTTTCTCCTTTATGAAGAAAAAAAAAAAAGTTGAATTATCGCTTTGTATTCCAACATTTAACCTCATTTATGTTTTAATCTCACTTTCAGGTATGTTTAGAACCTAGTTCCTTTCCACAATTATGGATCAAAGCAAAACTTGCCTCTCCTCACCTTAGGCGGATCAGAACACAAGCCCAGGCACATGGCCTAGCGGGCAATAGAGCAGATTCAGCAAGGAGAAGAGCTGCTCACCTGCTCGATGCAAATGGAGCCTGCTCAGCCTCCCACTCTTTGGCTGGACTCTGCCAGGCCTGCCTCCAGCCCAGGCACGCAGCTGAGCCCTGCCTCTAGTACCAGCCACACAGCCCCTCCCCACAGCACAGCCACCTGTCCTGGGGTGACTTTATAATGCTCGCATCCCCATTCGTCTGCTTAGCCCAGAAATAAGTTGTCACCTTTGAGACCGGTTCTGGGAGCGAAGCAGGGAGAGAAGAAGCAGAGTTTGTGTTCAGACACTGCACTCACTGCTCCACATTCCAGCTCCTGGACTGTGCTGTCTGCGGACGGACAGACAGCAGGACAGAGCTCTCCTTTGCTGTTAGCTAGTTAGTTTTAGCTAGCTGAGGCAGAGAAGTTCCCTGGAGTGTGGTTTTTCTTTTCTTTGGACCTGTTTGAACCTGCTCTGGACTGCACACCCCGCAGAGCACCAAGAGCTCGCCCCTGTGGCCACCGGGCCGGGCCTGGGCCGTGGCATCTCCAGCGCCAGAGGGACTGATAACAGACTGGGTGAGTGAGCTACAGACCATGAAGGGACTTTCTGAGCTTGTCATCTCTTTTGGAGTGGCAGGAGGTTTTATTGTTTAATACTGTTCAATTTTTGTGCTGGTGAATGCTTTGCCTGTTAAATAAACAGTTTTCTTTCACTTTTCCCCAAGGAAATATTTTCCTGAACCAGCTGGGGAGGGGCCAATTGAATCTGCTTTCTGGAGGAACTCCTTTTGGAGGTTTTCTCCCAAATTTGCCCTAAACCAGGACACACCACAAGGGTTAGAGGGAGGGAAGGAAGTGCAGCCCACACCTCTGCTCAAGTCCAGTTCTGGCTTGCAGGCCAGACACAACGAAGAGATCGCTCTTCAATGCTGTCCTACAGTCAAAAGGAAACAGAGCACCCAGTACAGCCCCTTCACTCCCTCCCCCAGCCAGCCCCACTCTGTAGCAGCAGGGATGGAGCTGAAGGCGAGATGCTCAGTGCTGCTGCCTCCTGTACTCTCCCCAGAAGCATCACATACATCTTGGCTGGCCCACACTACTGAGCCAGGCTGGCCCCCATCAGAGATCAGCATCTAACATAGCTCATGAGACTCAGCAGCACCTCACAAGCTGGTGAAATCCAGGATTGCCCCATTTACTGTCATCTTGGAACTTAACACAGCTCTGGTTCCTCCTGGTACTCCCACCCTGATACTGGCTGTGAAAATAAGACCTTAGAACCAGGCATCCAGTCTCAGCCTGAAGCCAGCAAAAGGCAATGGAACAGGTTGTCCAGAGAAGTTATGGATGCCCAAGCATTCAAGGCCAGGTTGGACAGGGCTTGGAGCAACCTGGTCTAGTAGAAGGTGTCCTTGCCCATGGTGGACCTGGATGGGCTTTCAAGTGCCTTTCAACTGAAACTGTTCTATGATCTCCACCCAGAACATGGACCACATATTTTCTTCACTCCACCATAGACCCTGAGGCAGCACCTCTGTGCAGGAATCCAGGACAGCTCCACACATCCCAAGAAGGTGCTGTGCTTACAGGGCAGCCAAGCCATCCACCACAGGGTCATAGCTCTGGACACAACACTCAGCCCTGTGGGTTGCCCAGGCTCCATGTGGACAGACAGAACATGCTCATGCATCCCCCCTGTAAGAAGCACCTGGAGATACAAGGAAAGGCAGTGAGGGCCAGTCATTATTCTAATGATCCAAGGCAGAACACAGGACACCCAGTCCCAGCCCACATTTAGAGCCCTGCAAGATAAAGTTCTCTTTAAAGACACTGGAAGGAAGTAGAGATGATAGCCACATGTCTAGAAAGAAAACAGTTTGTTTTTTTCCTGTCAGTGAAGCTCATTTTGCTTCAGTTCTGCCTCTCCCAGAAAAGGAAAGTCTTCAACAGAAGGAAAAAAAAAAAAAACCCCACATGAAACCAACAAAACCCAAACCAAACTACAGCAAAAACAAAAGACAAAAACAGCTAAAAAGGAAAAACTCTCATTCCCACAGCCCACCAGGAAAAAAACCAAACCAAACAACCAAAGAACGACAGCTTTGAAAATAGTCTATAAACATTAGAAAAACTCTTCATCAAGTGCTAACTTCATCCCATTGACCCAGGGAGATTTAGCATCTACTCTAACCAGGATGAACTGATAACTTGGGCAGAAAGACCCACCACAGTTAGGAAGCAGTTGAAGAACAGCAGGAAAGTCAAAGGCAGCAGAAGCTTTTAGCAGTCAGGAATCTGAAAACCATAGCAAAGAGTTTGGAGAACTGCAGAGAACCCACTACGCTTCCCATAATGACCCCAGCTTTCCCCAGGCATGCCCTGTGGTCCCTGGTCCTAGTTGCATGTGGTTATTTTCAAACAGCAGCTGTCCTTCCAGCCCTACCAAACAATCCCCATGACCACAGTTTAAACTGCCTCACAATTTGTGATGCAAAGATTAAAGACATCATCTGTGTTTCTATGCATTTTTTATTTGCAGGCAGGCAACATGAGGTTTTGCTTTTTCAGTTGAATGAGACCAAATACCAACTCCTGCAGGAGAAGGCGGCGGGCCCGGGCTGGTTTCACAGGGGCCCGGGTGGTCACTTGCTACTGGTGTACTTGGTGACGGCCTTGGTGCCCTCGGAGACCGCGTGCTTGGCCAGCTCGCCGGGCAGCAGGAGCCTGACGGCCGTCTGCACCTCGCGGCTGGTGATGGTGGCCCGGTGGCTGTACTGGGCCAGGCGTGAGGCCTCCGAGGCCAGGCGCTCCAACATGTCATTGACAAAGGAGTTCATGATGCTCATGGCCTTGGAGGAGATGGCGAGGTCGGGGTGCACCTGCCAGATGGTAACCAAACACCGTCTCAATCTCACACACCCATCATCCTGGAAGGACTGAGAGCTCCATTCCCCATCCCAGACAGGGCACTCTAACTCCAAAAGCACCTGTAGCTGCCCCCCTAAGGGTTCCAAATTGTGAGCCACTTTAAAGTCAGGATAGGCTCCCATAATTCTATAGGAGCATTGTGATTGCCCTGGCAGAAGCCTCCTCACAATCCCCATGAAAAACATGTCTGCGAGGGGTGGAAATACTCCAGTTCCCAAATCCTATCTACAGGCTCATGCTGACAACTGTGGCCTACAAAACTCATGGCCACTTCCAAAAATGCTCTCATCTCCCCTTCAAAAATCACCAGACATCTACTCACAGGGCCAGAAGCAGCTTTTTCTACAATACTGACTTCCATGAAATTACTTCTTCAAGCAGAGTTAAGCACCAGAGCTCATTCCCTCTAGGAAACACTTTCTGCTCCAGGTCCATCTCTACTACCCCTAGAATCCACCCCCTCAACTTCTAAGCTTCAGCTGGGGCTCTCCTGTACCTGCACTTACACTTTTTTTCTTTCCCTATCTCTCTAGAAACCCAGATTTTTCTTCCTTACTCTTATTGTGTTAGCATACAACAGGCAAAAGTTACTTTATGTACAAAGCAGTTTCTAGCAGAAAAGAAAAAAAAAAAACCAAACCTAAAAAACATTTACTCACCTGCTTCAGTACTTTGTAAATATAGACTGAAAATGCTTCCTTTCTCTTAGGCTTCCTCTTAGATCTTTTTTCCCCAGAAGCAGCATGACCATGTTTCTTCAAAGGTTCTGAACTCATCTTAACCTCCAACAGAGCAACCAGCAGGTGCTGTGGGCCTGGTTATATAGCACAGGCAGCAGAACTTAACCTGCCTCAGTTGCAGCCCCCCAAGGAGCAGGACAAGTACACAGCTGTGGCTGATGATTCCACTTTGCACTAAATGAAAAGCAGCTGGCCTGAGAGGAGCTTGGAAGTGACAGATCAAACTAAACTTTCAGACCTGAGAAGTTTGAGTGTAGCCGGGGCAAAGAGGGGCAAGAGCAGAAGCATCTGATTTACAGGGGACAGAATTACCAGAGAAAGGCCATTCCCAGGTCCAAAAGGGGCTTGGTGAAAGGAGGGATCTTGCTTTGGTGCAAGGCTGTGAATTGGAGTATTCAAGGTACTCCAGAATCAAATGGAATCACATCTGTGCTATGGAACAGGTAATGCCATCAAAGGAAACCCAGTAACTGCAGGAAGCATTGGTCCAGAGATGAAACGATGGCACTGTAAACACCCTACCAGCCAAATTTCCCCTGCTACCTAGCCTGCTCTTCGGATCCCACCTGCTGCACACAACAGGGCCTGGAATGTCAGGAGAGGGGCAGTGGAGGGCTGACACCCCAGGAGTGGATTTGATCTGTCTTGGAAACCAGTGATTAAACTAATGAGGGTAAATGTGACACAGGATCTAGGCTCAGCCAGGAAAAATGTGCAGCAACACAGCAGAGGTGTGAACAAAACAGAGTTTTCTGTGCTTTGGAGAGAAAAGGAAGCCTTTCAGCAGACACCACTACAGCCGTTCCACAAAAGGGTGATGCCAGTATGCTTGTTTGGTGTGGGAACACACCGAGGTCTCTACGCTGCCATGTGGAGTCTTCTTCTCAGGTACACACATCATACTGGCACATCCTGCGCAAATCACATCTTCCAAAGAGTGAACTTGGGAGACCTACTCATCAGTCAGTGATTCTGCTACTGCTTGTGCAGCCCACAGTCTTTCACTGAATTGTTTTATTCTCAGCCTGTCCTCAAGGGGAGGCACCTGATCACCCTCCCCTAGTGCAAATAACTGTCATAGTGACAAGGGGGGTCAGTGCCACAGTGAGGTTCTTGCTCCCAGAATCTGAAACATTAGTGATCAGGCAGCACAGGCTGGAAGGGCCATGTCAGTGCATTTGTGAAGGAGAATAGGCTTGTGAAGGTATGCGGTAGTGGGATCCTCTCGAAACAGCGGTGACTTATACTGGCAGTGAGGAGCAGGGAACATCACCACTTATGCTTAAGGGGCCATGCGTTGTCAAGGAACAGAACAGGGCTCCCTCCTCTGAGGGACATTCCATCACCCTCCTTGTAATGGGAGCTGTGTTATCTTGGTCTCAGGTCACAGCACACAGGGAGGGACTCTGGTGCTGAAGGAGTGGGGGGCTGTTGTGTCCCTCCCCAGCTGCCACCCTGTTTGTGATACACAGCATTACAGAGAGATAAACACACAGCTGTCTTTTCTAAAAAAACCCCATTTAGTTGGAAGGGAGCCTGTTGGTGGAGGAGCAGCAACTGGTCACTCAGCATTAGGCACAGGGAGCCTTTACACACCAAGGGTGGAGGCTTGTTCACTGAGCAGTACAGTCAGCTTTGAACCCTCAGGTTTGGAGAATTACCATCTGCTTCCCTGGACTGCATGTGCTAGAGGCTGTACACACTGCTGTGTTCTGGGCCTGCCTCATCCTGCTGCTGGTTTTGTGGTGTATGGATCTACTTGCAGCACACACACAAGAGAATCCCACAGGCCTGCACCTGCCACTTCTGGCTGTGGCTGTGTTAGAGCCAACTTTTCTTTTGGGTAACAGGCAGGTGTGACTGTGCAGGCGCTGGGTCACTTCTTTTACAGAAATGACCATCCTAGCAACTAAGGAGCAATTCTTGTAATTTATCAATAGTTTTGCTTTTCTGCAAAACCAGAAAATTCTCAGCTGGAACAGCTTGAAGTGGCACTGCCCCAGCTTGTTGCTGTCTCTGAGATCCGTGCTCCAGGACGTCCGTCTGCCACAGCTGCTTCAGCTCAGCCCAACAAAGTTGTTGCGGTCCGCAACAACGGACGCGGGCTCGGCCAGCAGGGCGCGCGGCTTCGGCCCGCGGAGCCATCCTCAGGGAGCAGCCACCGACGGCCGACACGGGAATAATGAAGCCAAGACGGGTCTTCGATGAGAGTCTCTTTATTGGGGGTGACAAAGATGAAGCTGATGAAGACCAGGACTAAGGAAGGGCCTTGGTTTTTATAGAGAAGGACATGGGAGGAGAAAAGGGTCGAGGTCTTAGGAGCTTGACGGAAGCAATGATGACACAAGGGGGGAAGAACATTCTGGGGCTGGACCTTAATAGTAACTGGGGGTGAACTTTCCCACAAGGCAGAGGGGCTGCGTCCTCTCTCCTCAGGACTTCAAGCCGCACCCCTCTCTCAGCATTGCCCATCTAACCCCTATTAAAAATCCTCACCCTCCCCAGAGCAGGGGCACTCTACAACACTCCACACAAACTGTCACCACAGAACAAACCGAGGTTAAATCAAGGCTGATAAAGCACGTTTATAGATTCCATTTTACAAATCCTGGCCTACTGTGACCCCTAGTGCAGCTACAGCTGCTTTTGCTTTAAACATGTATCTGTGGTCCTTGTTTATACATCAGAGATGTGTCTACATCTGAGACGTTCCTCTCTCTTTGCAGCAGCAGACAGGTAACTGTGCTCTTCTTGGCTCCATGAGCTACAACAATGCTCCAACTACTGCCTATCAGGCTGGTTGTCATCCCAGCATCCCCAGGCCATTCTCAGGATTTACCATTCCCAAAGAACTCACTGTAAGATTGTATCCTGCATTTATTACCCCTAGATCTGAAATGTAGTGAAACCAATTGTAGCCAAATCTTTGGTAAGGAAAAGAAGCACAGGACAAATAGCTCTAGCTTCAGTCAGGACTCTTTGACCTCACCATTCTCAGAGCTACTTCACAACCTTTTCCAACTCACCAACACTTCCTAAAACCTAGAGAGCACAACAAACAGACATACATTAATCTATTATTGTTTAACTTGTGACCCATCAGTCTTTTGAGTAATCACTTCCCTGTGAGATTTCACTCCCTCGCTCTACCTGGTAACTTCCAAGTCCTCCACTGTGAGATACTCATCCAAGTGACATTGACTGCCATCTAGACCTTTCTGCAGAAATAACTTGGAAGCACTTACACTAATTGGCATTATTTTCCCAGAAAACATTATTTTTCTCCTCTCAGATCATTGCTAGAACCGGTGAAAAACCTGAAGGGTCCTATTTGATCTACTGGAAGCAGCTCGCATTGTGACATTTGTCCTATGGATGGTACTTGGTGCTTCCACAGCAGCAGTCACAACTTGGATGGGCCCTTTGGGAAAGAAAAACAAGGAAATACTCCACTCAAGAAGTCAAAGCCAGTCAGTTGGCACCAAAGAAGGCACTGCATGGGAGCACACTCCTTCGTTTGTCCTGTCTCTCCACTCACCCAGCCAGTTGTGCTGCTGGGCTACACGAACCTTTCCCGTGACCAGTGCTGCCACTATCATGTGTCAGAAGTAATTAAAACAATGACTCGTGATCAAAAAAAGCTATTAGGTTTGATTTGCTACCTACCTTTTTCATTAGTACCCTTTGTTTTAATAATAAATTAAAAATGTATTTTATTCAAGCGTCTGTGGCTCAGGGTGAGGATTCAACACAAACTTTTCCAAAAATCTGTTATTGAGAACAAAAATAAAAGTTAAACTTCAATTCATTAGTCTTTAGTTAAACCTGCAAGAAAAACGGAACCGAGTCATAGTCCAAAATTCCTATATTACTGTCTCATTTTTAGACAACTCAAGGTGAAGCAAAACGCCACACCTGAGCCACTGTGTTGGTAAGAACGCACGCTGGTGTTCCACAGATCTGTGTTCTGTCTCTAACATTGATCTTCAGAACACTTTCAAACTGTGTCTGTCACTGTCTACAACAGAAGCATCCGTGGTTTGTTTTGAGACTCACTGGGAATGCAGCGTTCAGTCTGGCTGAGCAGAGGTGCCCCAGGTGTGAGGACCCTGCTGACTGCTTAGTGCCTCCACAGCTCAGTACTCACCACGTCTCTCAAGTTTAGGCCACAGCTTTGGTTGTACTGAGGAACTGAACATTTAGCAGGAAGGGCTGATCTCACTCAAAGCTCAGCACCTGCTGAATCACCCCAGTACACCCCAACTACCATGGCTCACAAAGCAAGACAAGATTGTTTTTCTCTCTTTATTGACTGATGGATTCTCGGGCAGACCTGTTAATTACACTGTTAAATAATAGTTAAAAACAAACCAAAGCCAGAGGAGTTTGAAGTGAAGTACCTAAACTGAAGCAGAAATTGGGAAGGAAAAGGCAGGAGAAGCTGGGCTGGGGTCTCCACTTGTGTATCACTGCAGCTTGGACACCTTGACAGCCACTGTCGTGACCCCAAGCCAACAGATTCCAAGGCCTGGCTCAGATGGGACATCGTCTAAATAAGGAAACAGCTGCCCAAACGTAGCCAGATGAGGAGAGAACAGCTCTGTCCAGACATAGAGGTGCAAGGCAAGTCGAGGGGAAGCAGTATTGCAGCAATCCTAGAAGACAGCCAGAGGAAGCAGCAGTTCCGCTCCTGCCGGCGGGCAGGTGAGTCGAGTGGCCACCGCCAGCCTCACGGAGAACACGGGCTGGGGGCTCCTCAGCTCACACGTTGTGGGTCCGTTTGGTGAGCTGCGGGTCCTCATCCACCAGCTTCGACTTGAGATGCTCCTTGTAGGCAAGGATGTCCCCTTGCCACTTGGTGATTGTCTGCTTCTCACAGACCCAGATCTCTTGTGCGACCTGAGAACAAACACATGAAGAAGAGGAGGAGGTGGAGGGGGAGGAGGAGAGAGGTTTGCAGTACAAAATTTTATAATCTTACAAAAATTATTAAGGTAACTAAAAACTACTCTCTGAAGTCTGGCAAGAGAAGTTTGATAACTTTCACATTTAGACTACCAAAGAAAAGTATCTACAGGGAAACATCTTCCCTGATGTTTTCCACATAATTTATACAAGATTTTAGAACTGAAAATCCTAGGCCCCTCTGTATTTCTGACTTTGTTCATGGACTAAGATGAAAAGCCTTTCTTGCTAAATTGGTAATTGAAACAAAAGTAGTTCTTGACCTGAACTACTTGGATCTATCGCAGTGAAAAATAAAATCTTACCTGAACTTGCAGCCAAAACTATAGCAGATAGATCAGCACTTGACATTTGAGGTGGTTTTTATTTTAAGTACCTAATGTTTTCCTGGGCTAGCTCAGTAATTGTTTAAAATGAACACAGTAAGGGAATCGTGATTTTTTTTTTTTTTTTTTTCACTCACCCATCTTTTTGGGATGAGTTAAGAGCCAATCAGTTGAAAACACCTTGTTTTAATTACTAAAATGTTAGAAAGGTGCTCTGACAAAACTCACAACTGTCCTTACCTGTTGGATGAGTCTGAAGTCATGGCTGACAAGCATCATTCCTCCTTCAAACTCATTGATAGCATCTGCCAGTGCATCTATGGTTTCTATGTCCAGGTGGTTGGTGGGCTCGTCCAGGAAGAGCATGTGGGGGTTCTGCCAGGCCAGCCAAGCAAAGCATACACGGCACTTCTGCCCATCAGAGAGGTTCCTGATGGGGCTCACCTGCCCAACACACACATGGCTTGCAGCTCTGCAGTGACCTGACAGCCCGCCACCTTGACCCAAACCACTTGGGTCTCACCTTGGGCTCCCAGCAGCTCCATGACACAAGAAGACAAATGTTCAGTCAGTCTTATACCTACACTAACCTTCTCCCACCCAGGGAAGAAGGGAATTCCAGGGGCTTCTGAAGGACTGTACACAGCAAGGCCCAGCTTGTGCCAAAGGTGCGTAAGGACAGTTAATTGGTCTGACTGGTATTCACTGACACAACAATCAAACTACTCTCGACTTCTGCAGTGACTAACAGGCAAAACCAAGGTAAAAATCAACGCTGAACTGCGCGATGTGAACAACTGTCACACACAGGATGTGTCACGTAAGGGAGCATGTAATGCCTGGACTTAGAGCACCATAGGTGAGTCTACTCTCTTGTCTGAACCAAGTGGACCCTACAAACAGCTGAAATCTTCAAGCACTTCTGCCTGGTATTCACCTCAGAAATAAGAGAGAAGCAACATAGTTCAAATTATAATTAAAACATGTTCAGGTCTAGCACTATACCAGAACTTGCTTTCTTTTCACCCAGAGTCTGAGGGAGTCACCCCTTCCAACCCACACACTGCTGTGATCCAAAGAAAGTTCCCATGAGCCATGAGTTATTTTTTTCTCCAATTTCAAAGGCAGAGATGGAAAAAGCATTTTGATGCTGCGGTGTACCATGCTGCATACTGTATCACACTGTCAGGTATCAGCAGAGTAACAGAAAACAGAGAACCTCTACTGCCCTAGTGAACAAAAACCAAACCTTAACAGGTCATACTCACCTGCTGCTTCCCTGTCAAACCGTATCTGCCAATGATTTTCCTCATCTCCTCCTTCTCCTTGATCTCTGGGTAGCATTTCAGCATGTACTCCAGGGGTGAGAGGTCTAAGTCCAACTGCTCTTGCAAGTGCTGACAGAGAAGAAGAGTCAGCTTCAGGCTGTGCAGGCCAACCACTTCACGGCCCTAAGCACTACTGCCCTTGCACACCTCTGGTACCAGGTGAGCGGCACAACACATGAGCCAATAATCCCACCCACAGGATAGCCTCTGTGCCGAACTATTAGGGAGTAACTTCCATTTCAGGAACAGGAGTGCTGCTTCAGAATAGGAGGCCTGTCCACCACCAAACACAAGGCAACCATCTCTGTCATAGCAGGTGGGAGACTGAACAGGAAGGACCACAGCCAGCCTCTTTGCAGGGTAAGAACATGAGCTGGAGACCATGGAACAGTTCCTCCCCCCACCTCCAGACACAGAAAGGCAGCAGTGGGAGAAGCCTTAGAAGCAGAACTAGAGGGGCAAGGTTCCTCATTCCTGACAGCTTTTTCCTCAGCATTCCCTGTCCCTGGGTGCTGCTGTAGGGAGTACCTGGTGGTATCTACCGATCTTCACATGTGAGTGCTTGCGAATCATCCCATCTGTAGGCAGCAGCTAGAAGGGGAAGATAAAATCATTTCACCAGGAAATCTCTCCTCTTGCAGTATGCCAGAAATACAGAATCTAGCCATCTCCAGCCTGGCACAGGGGAGACAGTCTGAACAGGTAATATGAGAGAAAAAGCCCTATGTTCCAACAAGGCCATAGGACTTCTAAGGCCTGACCAGGTGTTCTGGCAAACAGGTGCACTTTTTTGAAGACCATCCCAAAAGTAAAGGCCCAGAGCAGGGTAGACAATGTACGGAGCAAACCTCTCCTGTGAGTAGTTTCAGCAGTGTTGACTTTCCAGCCCCATTGGGTCCAACAAGAGCTACACGAGTATCCAGGTCAATCCCAAACTCCAGGTTATTATAGATCCATGGCTGCAAACCACAAAACCCACGAAACATTACGCTTTTTCAGTACCCTCCAAAACCCCCCCCTCGCACCTGTAATGCTCTTGTCCCCAGCAGGCCCAGCATTAGCATTGCCAAGAACTTTGCTCCATTAGTCATACACTGCAGCCCTCTCAGGAAGCTCAGCCAAAAGTCTCCCACTCCCAAAGAAGGCAGGAATACAAGTGATCTCTGCATGCATTCTCTCATACTCACTCCATCCTTGGTGTATCTGAAGCTGACATTCTGCACCATGATGACAGGAGGGGGAATTTTCCCACAGGGCGGAAAGTAGAATGATAAAGTCTGTTAACACAGAATATCCACCTGTGAGACACCCTGGATCATGGGACAGCCCAGTCATTCTGGTATAACCATGCCTCACTACCAATATCAGCTGCAGACCAAGGCACCAGATTATGACTTTTTATAGGCCCTTCTTGCAACTCACTCAGATTTATACTGATGAGCTGCTTGCAAGCTCATCTGCTGGCTAACGAATCCCTATTTCTTCCCCTTTGAAACAAATGTGGTTACACAAGTAAAAGCTGCACTGAACATCCTCTCCCATCTCCAATGAGCCCTAAGCATTCCCTTCTGATTTCTGTATCTGCAAAATAGCCTTATTGATAAGACAACTCCACTTCTCTTCCCTAGAAAATTCCTCCTCCTCTTCTCAATGTTCAGCATTACTCCATGCTGAGTACAGGGATGCTTGGCATGAGGAAGAGTAGGTATCTCGTTCTTGCTACCAGCTCTGTCAGCCATTCCTGCTGTCTGCTGAAGACCCTTCTACTCCTGGAGTCCATGTTTCAAATACAGATCTCTAGATGCAATCCCATGTCTGATCCTACCTTGTCATTCACAACTCTCTCTGTCAAGCCAGAAGCCATCATTTTTTGAAGGGTCTTCTCCTTGCTCTGAGCTTGCCTGGCCAGCTTCGCACTACCATGGCCAAATCGTGCAATGTAATTCTGCAAAAAAAGAGATAGCCAAAAGCCACAGTGATAAGGTTTTAGGGGCAGGGATGCCCACTAAAAGGGTAGGAGGGTGCTCATGCAGCTAAGGCAAGTACCTTCATATGAGCGATCTGATCTTGCTCCCAGTGGAATCGCTTCATTTGATTTTCTTCTAGTTCTAAGCGAGTCTTCACATACTGGTCATAATTTCCCTGGAAAAAGAGCATGGAGCATCAGAAGTGCTCAGAGAAGAGCCCCTGTTTCTGCTGGTTACATGGGGCTCTATTTACTCACCGTGTAGTACTTAAGTTTGCGGTTGTGCATGTGGATGATGTTGGTGCAGACGCCATTCAGGAAGTCCTGGGAGTGGGATATCAGCACAAGAATCCGCTTGAACCTGTGGCACCACATAAGTTATTAGAGACTAAATTAGGAAAAGAAATCCTGTTCATTGGCCCTGATGGTGACAAAGGCTTTATATGCATGCTCTGGGAAATTGGCAGTAGAGCAGCTACAATCAACTGCAGTGAGTAAATCCTGTCAATAGTTTTCACTGTAGTAAAACACCCTGTACCATTACACAGTCTTTGCCTGTTATCACAAAATGCCCAGAGCTGGCTGCCTATGTGGCAAGCGACTCGTGTCACTGATGCAGCTGACTCCACCGGCATCATATTTTTAAGAAGTTTCAACCTTTGGTGCTTACTTTCCCCTCAGTACAGACTCCCATCCGTTACACGTAATTCATCTGGCTCTGCGCCAAATCTGTACAACGAGGAGTTAAAGCCTCCCCAAAAGAGGTTCAAAGCTCTTTTCTAAAGCACCTCACTTCCAAAGCAAGGATGCAAAAGGTTCAACTGACAGACGTGATGGAAAAACCTCTGCAAAGGCAAAGCCCTTGCCACAATACAGTTCTTTTAATGCACACCCCATAACCTGAGCTTCCTAACTGTTCCTAAGCTTTTTGCCTTACACCTTAACATTTTACCTTCGTTATGAAAACCAGTCACCTCACACGCTAGCAAAAGATGAAAACCAACACACTCAGATACTACAGTTCTGTGAAAACAGAGAAATGGTGGGCAGGAAGATGAGCTGACAGCCAGGTCTGGAAAGCTCCCACTACTAGTACAGTACACAATGCTGGTACACAGGCTGCCAAGGCCTGCTCCTGGCTTTCAAGGAAGCACCTTTAACCTGGGAGTACAAACCAGCATTTCTCATTTCTTCAGTGCCAGGGAGACAGGGAGCTGAAGTGAATTCTTTACCCTTGCATCAAAGAATCTCACACAGCAGCTAGCACAAGGTGTCACTGGTACTGCAACACAGTTACGCACCCACAAGAACTATACAGTTACTCATGCAGAACTTGCTTACATGCTGACAAGATGTTCGTGCTCACATGCTGACAAGCAGAAAAGCACAACCCACAGAAGCAGCAAACTCCTCCATGCTTACGTTTTCAGCTCTTCCTCCAACCACACACAGGCATCCAGGTCAAGGTGGTTTGTGGGCTCATCAAGCAGCAGCATGAAAGGCCGAATGAAGAGCGCTCTGCAAGGACAGGGGAGATGACAGAATAGGGTAAGTGTAGGTAACCTAAAGCCTCTCAACTCTGCTCTGAGTTCTTAGAACTGTCTGTGGCTCTGCAGTCACGCATTCTCATGGGAGGCAGGCGGCACTATTCCACTCACCTGGCAAGAGCCACCCTCATTCGCCAGCCACCACTAAAGTCCTTCAGCTTCTTCCTCTGCATGGCTGGCGTGAACCCCAAGCCGTGAAGGATACGTGAGGCTCGTGCTTCTGCTTTATCAGCATCCAGCTCCTCCAGGCGTTCATATAACTCCAAGAGTTTCTCACATTCCGCTGAAAGAGAGCCTGCCGGTCAGCACCTCTGCCTACAAAGGGCTCTCAGCTGCACTGCTGCACAGCTGGGAAACCTCACAGTCCCTCTGCTTTACCCCTGTTTAGCCCTCTCCATATCCGAGCTCAAGACACGTCTTAAGATGCCTCATGGAATAATTCATCCAAAGAAGTGTCATCCGTGCCCATTAGTACAGGGCAGCTGGGGAAAACGGGTACCACAACATGTGAAGACTTCTCCAAGGAACACAGATTTTCTTTGGTAGGGAAGTGGAAGGAGGAAATGTCCCTTGGGACTCTGACAAGTTTTACCGTCTTCATGAGCTAAACGTTCCGCTTCTCGTTCCAGCATGGCCCTCTCTGTATCCACCTCCATCACACATTGCAGAGGGGTCTTGTCACTGGGAGGCATCTCTCGGGTCAGGTGATAGATGTCGATGTGCTCTGGGATGGGCACTTCTCGCTTCCCAATAGCTGACAAAAGCATGGATTTCCCTGTGTGCAGATAATCACAATTAATTGCTGGATTCAGTGAGATACAACGTCACAGCGAAACAGATGAGATACACTCAGATCCCACTGTGATTCCTTCCCTTTCCAACCTCAGAAAATCCTGGGGAATTTTTTTCCCAAGAGGCCAGAAGAACTGGAGGCACAGCAGAGCCCCCTGCCTCAGTAGGACAGACTGCCCTCCTAGCTAAGGCTCACCACCCCAAGGACAGGACTGAGACATGAAGAAGCTTTTTGGAAACCACTGCAGTTCAGCCCTTGCCCAGATTTGGGAAACTTCATATCTGTGGTACTTTCTGCTATCTAACCAGGTCTGACAGCTGGTATCAGGATGCCAGATTCCAAAGACTTCTAACATAGAGGAAAGTAATGCACTCATCTCTAAACAACCTGGGTTTTCCTGAAACTTAAACCAGATGGTCACTCTTACTAGCATCTCTCCAATCACACCCATATTCTGCATCTCTCGATGTAGCATTACTTTCTCCAGGGACCGTACACTTGTTTTCCTAGTCAGGCCAAACCACACGTTTTTTACCTGTCCATACAGTACAAGTTCTTAGACCAACACCATCAGCACTGGGTTTACTGGCTCTACTAAGCTAATCAGGCAAACAGGAACCAGGCAGACTAACAGATCCCAGACATCTCACCCAACTCTCCACAGAAACAAGATCAAAAGCAAATTCCAAATCTAAAATGTAATCTCAGACTTCTATCAGCAATCCTAGTAATTCCCCTTCCTGGGTGGAGATACGGGAGAACAGACACTGCTGGGTCCCAGCCATGTCTCTCTAACATGAAAACAAAAAAACCCTCCTTCTGGTTTCCAGCACTTCCCACCTGCACCTGCCCAGCTTCTCAGCAGAGACACCTTTACCAAGTTGCAGGGAGCCATGTTGCTTCCCCTCAGCTTACCAATCCCATTGAGTCCAATCAGGCCATAGCGTCTCCCAGAGTTCAGCTCCAGTTTGGTGTCACTCAGCAGCTCCTGGCCATGAAAGGTCAGTGAGAGGTTGATGATATGCACATCAGTGCTGTTGGGGTGGGAGGCCAGCACTCCTGTTACGGCTCGGGCAGCAGCTTTCTTTAACTCAAAGTCCTCCAGCTCCTTTGTAAGAGCATCCACCTCTATATGTAGAGAAGACCAGAAGTGTTACTGATTTACAAACACAAGGGAAGCCATAAGCCCCTGTACCAAAAGGCCCAGGACCACAAAAACAACTCCCATTTCTACGCAACTGTTGAAGAGACCCAGATGCAATGACATTAAGCTTTTCAGCTTAGCAAGAGGATATATATGGTCTAGTAGGAACTTCCACCAGCTAAATATGTAAATATCATCTAAATAAAACAGGGCATCAGAACTAAGTGAGCAGCCAGAACAGCGAGCCGTTTTCTGAACGTGATGGGACTAACCCCCCCTGCAGGAAGGACTAGACTAGGAATAGAGCGTACAAAGTATTGCCTGCAAACTTAAGAAAAGGCTTGGCCAGAAAACAAATGGACTAGAAAATAAACGAAGGGAAAACTGAGAACAGAGAAGAAGCAGCAGCACAGAAACAGTCCCTACTAATTATCTGAGAAGCTACGACGTCTGTCTGCATGTTCCCCTCTTCCTTTCCTCCTACAGTACAAGCAAATCACAGAATCATAAAATGGTTTGGGTTACATCTTCCAGAGCATTTAATTCCAAACCTGCTGCCATGGGCAGGGACACCTTCCACTAGAGCAGGTTGCTCCAAGCCCCATCCAACCTGGCCTTGGACACTTCTACGAATGAGGCAGCCACAGCTTCTCTGGGCCACCTGTGCCAGAGCCTCATCACCATCCTTCCTGTCATGCTGACCTTCTGTCACAGACCAGCTCCACTCTTCAGTGAGAGATGCTGCCCTTTGAAACAGCCAATGGCACTGGGGATCCTGGCAGGCAGACCTGATTTCAGATTGTGCCAGTGAGGAATGACACCCTGGTTGTCAGCATCCAGCACTCCTGGCAAAATCACTCAGCAAAATCACTATGAACACTATGGCAAATGTGCCTTAGCCAAGGAGCAAAAAATGTCACTGGCGACCATAGAGGACCCCTCTGGGCAATGCCACAGAGCAGTGACAACAGAGAATGAAACAGGTGAGCAAAAATGGGTAAGGGAGTGTTAGCCGATGCTTAAGTAGCTCAGCAAGAAATATGCCGGTACTGACCCACACAGAATCACATGATCTCCTGAGCCAGAAGGGACCCACAAAGATCATCGAGTCCAAGTCCCGGCCCTGCACAGACACCCCAACCATGCCGGCCTGCGTCCGAGAGAGCTGTCCAAAGGCTCCTGAGCTCGGGCAGGGCCGGGGCCGTGCCCTGAGGCGCCGCTCGGTGCCCGCCCGCCCCCTGGGGGAAGCGGAGCCTTTTCCCGACACCCAGCCGGACCCCGGCCCGCCCGCCGCCGCCCCGCCC
>VZSE01008610.1:0-60442 GCA_013398275.1 Promerops cafer
GCTTCCAGGGGCGGGGCCATTCCGGGGCGGGGCTGTTCCCTGGCGGTGGGCGGGGCCTGGGCTCGCCACACGTGTCCGGGGGCGGGGCCTGGCGGCGCTTCCGGTGCGGGCGCGGAGCGAGGGCTGGTGAGTGCGGGGCCCTCAGGGAGCGGCGGGGCCGGGCCTCGCTCCGCTCGGAGCCCAGCCCGGTGGAGAGCCCTCCTGGCCGCGGGGAGCCCGGGCCACACGGGGGCAGCGGGGCAGCCCTGGGCTCCTCTCCGGTTCGCGGTGTCTCCGCTCGTGGGGGCTCCTCCCGGAGACAGGCTGGGAGTGTTCAGCCTGGAGAAGCGGAGGCTCCGGGGAGACCTTAGAGCCCCTTCCAGTGCCTGAAGGGGCTCCAGGAGAGCTGGAAAGGGACTTCGGTCAAGGACATGGAGTGACAGGACAAGGGGGAACAGCTTCCCACTGCCAGAGGGCAGGCATAGATAGAAATTGTTCCCTGTGAGGGTGGGGAGGCCCTGGCACAGGGTGCCCAGAGAAGGTGTGGGTGCCCCATCCCTGGAAGCGTTCAAGGCCAGGTTGGAGAGGTCTTGGAGCAGCCTGGGACAGTGGAAGGTGTTCCTGCCCATGGCACGGGGTGGAGTAAGATGAGATTTAAATTCCCTTCCCACCCAAACTACGGGACTCCACAGATGTGCTCCTTAGGTGTTTTAGGTGGCTGTGGCATGTAGTCACAGGGAATGAAGGTATGAGATGTATAAGCAGCTAAAACAAAAACATTTTATTCTTTTCCTCCTTTCCAATCTGCTCGTGCCTCTCGTGTCCTCATTTTCCATCCCTCTGGAGAAGCCTCTGTGCCTGATTGGGCACCACCACTAAATCTGGCCTCCACGGTGTGCCCAGCTTCCCGCCAGGAGCATGTGGGACCAGCTGCCTCTGGGCAGAATTTTGGTCCCTCCTGACAGCTGACAAGTGTGAAAGCAGGCATTGGTAGGCTGTGATGGCCAACACGTCAGGTTTCTGGTGAACTGAGTTTATTATATTTATTTCTCATCACCTTTAAGACTGTTTTTTACCTTATTTGGAGCAAGAAACCTTGATATCTCTAAACAGGCTGCATTTCAGTCAACTCAGACAGGGAGTTTTATTAGGTCTGTCGTTCCTGTCTCTGTGTTCTGGATTTAGTTCTAAAATTCAAGTTTCCTTCCATATTTGGGAGGTGAAGGCAGGCTTGTGGTGTGGTTTACATCAGTGTGTTTACTTTTGTTGGGGGACAGTCTAATAATCTGTGAGTAACACAGTTTCTATGACAAATCACCCCCATGCAATTATAATCAGTTGGAGAAAATACTTTTATTTTCAGTCTCTGGAGATACAGCCAGAATTTTTCGTTCACATGGCAGCAGCAAACTCTTCTCCACCTGGTTCTTTGGATCTAAACCAGCCTGGGTTTGCAAGGGAGATCCTGGGAACTAAACTGGAGGTCAAATACCTGTGCTCTGATTGCAAGAACATCCTGAGGCGGCCGTTCCAGGCACAGTGCGGCCATCGCTACTGCTCCTACTGCCTGAAGAAAATCATCAGGTAACTGCTGTGCCTTCAGTGGGAAGGCAAAATATTTGAAAAGGCATTTTCATGAACAAAAGCAGAGAGAAGTGTTGTTTTCAGGACCTTCTCAGAAAGGGAGCTGTGTTCAACCACTGAGGTTCAGCATCATCTCTCCTCTAAGGGAATGTGTAATCTCTGACTTGCCTTTGTTGTTGCTTCAAAGTGCTCCTTTCCAGAATCCCCTGCATTGTTTTTGCCATTGAGGAGGCAGTCCAGGTCTATCACCCATCTCCTTCAGTCCTCATCACAGTCATAAAGTCATCATTTTGTTGTTGTGTCAAAATGGGAGAGGTTTAAGCACAAGCTGGCTTCCAGAGTAGTTTCCTTGTGTTCTGTCTCACTTGTACCTTTGAGTGAGGGAAACCTGTTAGAATGTTTAATTGGCAGAAGAAAAAAAATAGAAATAAGCATCAAAAATACACACAAGCAAAGTCTCAGTGTGTTGCTTTAAAAATAAGAAAACACTGTCATTTCATAAAGTTACCAGAAATCAATTTATTGTTAAATCATAAATTAATTTTTTTTTGTTGTGTTTGATGATTGTTTTTCTGTCTGATAGTGCTGGACCTCAAAAGTGTGCCAGCTGTATCCAAGAAGGAATATATGAAGAAGGAATTTCGATTTTGGAAACAAACTCGGTAAGGAAAAATGCATTGAAAAAAGCCTAACAGATCACTGGTATCAGTAATACCAGTTACAGTTTTTGTTCAAAACGGGAGCTCTGAGAACCCCTTATTCCTAGGAGCCCTTTTCTTCAACAGTGAGAAGGGTGATTACTGGGCTGGACTCTTCAGTGCTGAAATCCAGGTCACGTGTGTGTAGTGGTGCCCTGCTAAAAGCTGTCACAACGATTTGGTTGCTGTTAACACACTTCTGAGGGTCGATGGGGCAGCTGGTCTGGGAGGAGTTTCAGAAAGAATTCAGAGTCCTGATGAGAGCTGCAGCCCCTCAGTAGTACTTGTGGTTTGCTTGCTTTTTGCACTTCAGGCTTTCCCAGACAACGCGGCACGGCGGGAGGTGGAGAGTCTGCCTGCTGTCTGCATCAACAGCGGCTGCACCTGGAAGGGAACCATCAAAGAGTATGAGGTACGGGCGAAAGCAGGGCTTGGCACGTCTGCATCCTCCTCTGCTCTGCTTTTGGGGAAGGCTCAGGGTGTTGTCTGTGCCTGCTGACAGTGGGGGAAGGTTGTCAAACCCCTGGACATCACTGTCAGCTGGAGAGGTTCCCTGAGTGAGGGTCTGCGTGCCCTGCTGAGGGCACAAGCTGGACTGAGATCAGTTCAGGTTTGCTTGTGATCACAGGGGTTTGCTTGTGAGCATGTACCTTCCATGATGGGAACCACCTGCTCTCTTTGCAGCTCTTTTCTGCTATACAAGACTGTCAAGAAATTGCTGTGCCATGAAATGGTTGTGAATTTCTCTGAATTATGTGAACCTAAAACTCTTCAGACTCCATCAGCTCACAGAAAGTGACCTGATCCCATTTCAGCTGTCTCCAGAGCTACCAGGGCAGTGGGACTGGAAGTTGGGTACTGTCTGGTCACCCATCACCCCAGGCTGTTCTGGGACACAAGGCTGCAGGACAGGATGGTTTTTCCACCTCATTTCTCCCCAAGGAGCCTACTAGCTTTTTAATCCAGGTTTTAGTCATGGCTGTGGGTGCTTGGTCCATAGCATGTGATGAATGTATGTGAAGCTTTTGGCTCCTGAAAGACAATTTTGTCATCCCTCTTGGAATGGCCAAACCGCCACACAGGAGGCCTGAGATAAGAGGAATACATTTTATTTCCCTCTAGTACTCTCACCAGATAAAGATGATAGTCTGGTGATTCACAGAGCTTTGGTAGTGACTGAGATGTGTTTCAGGAACAGGTTTAACCTTGGTCTGTCCAGGCTAACATTGGGATTCTCTCGATGATGCCATTGCAAAATGGAAGGGAGAAGCAACAGCTGTGCATCAGGCCTGAGTGTTCTGCCCAGACTGTCTCTGCCTGTTAGCAGAGAGATGCTTCTGCAGCTCTGCTTCCTTGTCCTGCTGTCTGAACCTTCTGCTGTGTGCTCAAAGTTCAGTCCAGGAAATGAGGATGTCGGTGCTAAATGGTTCTGCTGCCGTGAACCCCCATTTGTACGTCTGTGAGAGGATCGTGGTGTGGATGTGGGACTGAGGAAGTGTCAGGTGAAAAGCTTAACACTGCCACAGCACAGAGTTTGGGGATTGCATTGTCAGGGAACAGGGTACTCTGGTACTGAGGATTCAGGTTTAGGCTGTGCTGGTGATGTCTGCAGGTTGTTTGCTCCGTGCTTTAATTTCTGCTGGTGCCCACAAGTCCGATGTCTTCTGTAACAATTACAGTGAGCTCATCTTCATTAGAATAAACCAAATTATATCTGTCAGCAGCTTCCAGTGCTGATTGTGCTGTGGCTGATAAGCTGTGCTGAACTTTTTCTTCTGGTTTTAAAAAAAGTCTTAGCATGTTCTTACAGAGCTCAGCAAAAATCTTCAGCTGCCAAAGGTTCTCCCTGTGCATTCTGACAAATGTTAGAGTGCTTGAGTCCGGCCAGAGCTCCTGCTGGGAGTTCAGGAGGGCAGCAGGCTGTCCTGGGATCAGGGCTGCAGGAGCATCTGATGCCCCAGAGCCTTGCACACAGCTGATGAAGAGCTCCTAAATGGATGAGCCTGTGCCTTGTTTTTACTCTCCACCTGATCTTCCCAAGCCCCAGTTTGGCGTTTGCTGGGACAAAGGATGATTGAAGAAGGTGTGGCCCTGGAGGGCGTGGACTGTGGGTCTGTGGCACACATCTTCCCTGCCAGGGGTTTTTATGAGTCTCAGGGAGTCCTGTGTGGTACAGGGGCTGTGGGGGTTTGGAGCAGTGCTGGCTGTTTCCTCTCAGGGGCTGAGTCACCTCTCCTGCCTGCCCTGCTGGTGTTCAGCCTAAGGAAGGAGGTTATTTTGTGCCCTCTCAGGAAAAGCTGACTCTTTCCTAGGAACTGGTGGGAGGAGGCAAGGTCCGGTTTGTGTTATCTCCTCCCATAATGCCTGCCAAAGAGGTATGGCATTTAATCTGGACTGGCTGTCCCCACGCTGCCAGGGCCAAGTGTGTGGCTGAGGTGGGCTGGGCAAGGAGGCATTGAATGGCTGCGTTAGTCTAGAGCCTCTTGGTACTCTTGGTACTCCTTGGGCCAAGATTAAACCCAGCCTTCAGGGCCACAGTGCAGAGCTGCCTGGTGCAGAAGAGCTGCATCCGTAGCTGTGCTGTGGGTAACGTCCTGCAGCAGCTCAGCACTCCCACTCTGGAAAGTCCCTCAGAGCTATTTCCGACAGGACATGGAAAGTCCCTCAGAGTGAATTCACTGCTAATTTAAAAATCCTGCTGAGAGAGGCTGGTCTCCCCTTGCAAATGAAGAGATACCGTCACTTCTGGATTGCTAATCTTATTAGGGCATGCACAGGGGGAAAATGTTCTGCAGCTGGAAAGCTTAAGCCTCAAAAAAAGGAGTAAAATGGATTTCAGTATTGGTTTCTGTTCAGGTGGACTAAAGTTTGCCTCTCGAAGGGAAACACAAGCTGAATGAGTGCAGTCTGCTTGGACATGACTTGCACTCTGCTTCAAGCTGTGTGGACCATATGAAATATTTAAGTCTGGATTTATGGCTGCATTTTTCAGAGTTTGTAAATATTTTGTGGCATTTGGATGAAGTAGTTTGTGGGGGGCGGGGCTGAAGGGTTTTTCCTTTTATGAGTGACCTTGTTTCCTGATGAGTCTGTCTGCAGGTACATTTGGAAAATCAGCATGTGGGCATGAGCCTTTAGATTCAAGAGCAAAGTCTGAGGAGGGCTGCAGAAACAAAACCCAGCCCATTAAAGCAAAAAGCTCAAAAACGGTTCTGGTGATATCCAGGAGAGGGAGTTTGTGGTTCCTCAGCTCTGGTGTGTTTTTCGTCCTGCCTTACAGTACCTCTAGCTGCCCACGAACCTCTCCTGTTTATCAACATATCGTTGTTAGTTTTCATACTTTCAGCCTTTTATTTATCCTTTTCATCCCACCAGTTCCCTTCCTGTGTCCTCCCCCCAGGACTGGGATGGGGGGAGGGGGCTAAGGAGGGGTATGCACAGGGTCAGCTTTGGCATTCCCCTTGGTTCCCTCAGACAGGGGATTTAACTCAGCCCCCTTCAGCTGGAAGCAGAATTAACTGAGACATAAGGAAATGAAATTGTCCAGTTTTAGGAAGGAGAACTAATTTTTAAGCTTAAACATGACATCAGTATTTAAACTAAGTTTTGTGGGGCTCAGATGAACTCAGCTCCTGAGGCTGAGCAACAGTCAGGTGTGGCAACAAGGTGGCTTACTCCATGCTGGAGGGAATGTGCTTTCCTCGAGCTTGTTGTTGTCACTTTGGTTTTAGAGAGTTCTTTGTAAGTAAAACCTTGGAAGGCTGCACAAAGTGCAAGACTCCGAACCCAAATGATGTTACTCAAAGGCCTGTGGTGTCAGAAAGGATGTCTGCAGCCCTTTCTGGCCTGTGTGGCTTCCTGGCACCAGAAGAACAGGATAACCAGGCATTCTTTTCTGCCCGCTGTTCCTGCTTGTGAGGTGCTACAGAACCCCTACCACACCTTATCTGGGGAAAACTCCCTCTTCAGAAGTGCTGCTGGGGGCCCTGAGCCAGGGGTTCCTCCTGTGCAACGTGTCTCGCCCCTCCTTCCCAGCTGCACCCTGGGAATGCCCCAGCAGGTTTTGGTGGTGATTTTCAGCTGAGGCTGAAACTTCATCCTCAGGGTTCTGCACGTTGCTTAGAGGAGAGCTGTTGGTCTTTGAACCTCATTCACCTGTCTCCTGCTCCACAGAGTTGTACCTCTGAGTGTTGTATCAGTGTTGTCTGTGTGGGGTACAACGCTCAAGGTGCTATGGCAGGAACACTTGGTGCTGCTCTAGCAGGGTGACCAGCCTTCTCTTTAAAACCTAGTACAGCATTTATTGGCTGCTTCTTAAGGTTTTGGCTCTGAATTCTGGCCTGGTGGTGAAGTGCAGTTTGCAGATAGCACCAGCCTGACCAGCAGGACCAGACAGTTTTCTGGTGAGAGAATCCCTGACTTGCACATGCAGGTGACCAAAAGGACCCTCTGCTTTTGGAAGAGGGATCAGACACACCTTTACTTTCCAGAGCCTGAGCTGAGGCCCACAGACACATCCCAGCCACACTTACAGTTCCCACAGTAGTTAGTGTAGCTGGCTGCCCAGGCAGAGGCGATTTCCCGTCCAAACCTGTGGTGGGAGGTAGAGCCACGGGGAGTGCCAGAGAATGTGTGTGGGAGGGCGTTGGAAAGCCCCGGCTGCAGGGGGTCTGCTCTTCTCTTCTGAAACCAGCTCAGCCTTCTTGTGGTGGCCCAAAAATTAATAGTTTTGACATCTGCCCCTTGGAGAATGAAAAGCTGTAAGTCACGAGGTTTGTAGTGGAGGTGAGTGCTAAGTGTGCCTTCTATGCTGTGAGGAAACCCCCACCATGAGTGCAGCTGAGGGAATTGTGGAGGGATTTGGAAAAAGCATCCTGGAGTGTACCACCACTTCATGCTCGTTCATAGTTGAAAGCAACCAGGAGTGGCAGAACCTATTTTAGAAAATGGCAGAAAACCTGCTGCTGCTTCAAATGCATTTTGTACTTTCCTCTGCCCTAAGAAATCGCTCTTGCCTTCACACTTGTCTTTGGTGCCTGAAGCACTGCCTTAGTGTCCCTCTGCCAGCAATCCTCAAATCAAACCTCTGTCTGATCAGCCCTAACAGCTGATGAACAAAACTTCAGCACTGAAAACAAGAGTTCCTGCCCTGGGTCTGTGCAGAGGCGTGAGCCAGGCCCACAGGAAGCCCCACAAAGCTTCTGCTGCCTTTTGTCCTCACTCAGGTGGGCACCAGGGCACTGAGCAGCAGCAAGGGTTCGTTGGGTTCCCATGCCCTCACTGCCTGCCCAGCTGGAGCCAACAGTACCTACTGATACAAACTCCATCTTTGCTTTTGACAGTTTCTTTGAAGTTTGAATATTTGTGTTGCCAAATGAACTTGCTTGGATTTGTCAACAGCATGTCCCAGCAAGGGAGAAGTTTGTGTCGGTGTGATGGTCTCAGAAAGCTCCCAGTCCCGTTTGGCACTGGGAATTACAGACTGGGTTCCTGCTTTCCAGCCTTGTGTTTCTGGGCTCCATGCAGTAGCACAAGGACTGGGCATGTGGTCACCCTGTGCCTGGTAGCCTGACTCACCTGTCTGTATGGGGAAAGGTTCGAGCAAGCCTGGCATAGAACCAGCTTAGGGCTTCCCTGGCAGGAGGAGCTGCAGCACATTAGGGCACGGGGACTTCAGAGGAGCAGGGCATTCCAAAGCACCTGCCTTGTGTGGCACATTCCCATCTTGCAGGCTCTGGAGCCCCCGGGGAACTGACAGAGGTGCACAAAGCAACTGATGCTTCTTAGCACAAAGGATTCAGGTTCCCTCCAAACTCTCTCTTTTACACTGGAGACCTGTTTTCAGTGTTTTCTCTAGAATTCCATGGGCCCACCCTTTTCCTTGTATCCAGGCCACCATGTCCAAGAAGCCACGTGCTGCACATGGCAGTGCTGGGGCTGGAGACCACCCAAGGCCTCACAGCCACCGCTGTGCCCTGTGCCATGGCAGCTGGCTTTCCTCTGCCACCCCAGTAGTTTTGCTTCCTTCTTGTTGCTCCCTTCCATCTGCTAAGCCCTCGAGCTGTCTGCGTGTGGTTACTGTTGCTGTGCTCGGAGGAGACCAATGGAGTGACTTTCCAAGACCAGGGGATTTTGCCAGAGAACTGCAGCATGCAGCTCGCTCTGAGCCTGTCCTGCTGTCCCTTGTCCCTCTGCCAGCCCTGCCCTTTGCTGTGACCTTCCCCCAGGCTCTGGTAGAGGTATCTCACAGCAGCTGCTTCAACAGCGGCATTTCCCAGCTGCCTGCCTTGTCTCTTTGCTGGAGAGGGAGCCCAGGGTCATGCTGATGGATTCCTAAAATGGTTACAAGACCTCCAAAAAAACCCTGGACCTGTGTGGATGTGGCAGGCTATGAGCAGAGCAGCCAGGCAGCAGGGGCATGTCCTGCTCTACCACCAGAGTATGGAGATAATGATTTCCAGCAGAAGCCTCTTCCGGAGTTGAAATCGAATTTAGCGATGCCCTGAGGTGAAATGGTGACCAGATGAAACTGCAGTTTTCCCTATTGGCTGAGCGAGAAGTAGGGAAGCAGGTCATCCTGGCATTGCATAGAACCAGAGAATATCCCAAGCTGGAAATGACCCACAAGGATCATGCAGTCCAGCCCCTGCCCCTGCACAGAAACCCCAACAACCCCACCCTGAGCACCCCTGGCAGCGCTGTACAAAGGCTCCTGGAGCTCTGGCAGCCTCGGGGCTGTGCCCATTCCCTGGGGAGCCTGGGCAGTGCCAGCACCCTCTGGGGGAAGAGCCTTTTCCTAATATCCGTTCTAACCCCGTCCTGACACAGCTCCAGCCATTCCCTGGCTCCTGTCACTCGCACACGGAGCAGAGATCAGAGCTGCCCCTCATGAGGAAGCTTCAGAGCAGTGAGGTCTGCCCTCAGCCTCCTTAGGAGTGATCGCTGTGTTCTCCAGGGATCAGCTGCCCTTATTAAAACCTGCTTTTCCCTCTGTATGCCTGCACTCCCCTGCACAGCTGTAGTACAGAGTGCTGCCCTTCTGTCCTGGAAGAAACAGCCTCATCCTGCTGCCGGATTGTCTGGAGAGAAACTTCGTCTGCAAATACTGCAAATTTAAATAATATACAGCTTTTCTGCTTTCCTGATACTGAGGTGGAAGATTCCCAGTACACACGGGCAGCTCCATTTGCTAGTGGGCCTGCAGGCAGATGGGACAGCTCAGCACCTTTGAGCAGCCTGGAGAAGAGAAGGCTCTGGGGAAACCTCACTGCAGCCTGTAAGTGCTTAAAGGGAGCTTGTAAAAAGATGTAGAGATGTCCATGTTTTTACATGGACAGATAGTGACAGGAAAAGGTGGAGCAGTTTTAAAGTAAAAGAGGAGAGATTTAGATTAGATGTTAAGAGGAAATTCTTCCCTGTGAGGATGATGAGGCCCTGGCACAGGTTGTCCAGAGAAGCTGTGGCTGCCCCATCCCTGGAAGTGTCCAAGGCCAGGTTGGATGGGGCTTGGAATGACCTTAGGTAGTGGAAGGTGTCCCTGCCCATGGCAGCAGGGTGGAATGGAATGGTCTTTAAGGTCCCTTCCAACCCAAAGCATTCTATTATTCTGTGATTCTGTGGTTTCCCTCACACACAGCCCCTGACTGATCCTCTTGGTTGCCCTGGTCCTTCCATGGGCAGTGCTGTCTGATTTTCTAACCTTTCCAGAGAGCTCCCAGAGAATGGCCTGTCTGGTGGTGGGTGATGAGCAGGCTGCTGTGGGGCTCTGTCACTCTTTATTATTAGGGAAGGAAATTGATGTGTGGATCAGTCAGTGGCTTTGGCTGTAATTCAGTGGGAAGAACCAGGTGTTTCTGAAGGCTGTTAACTCTGCCCCATTTGATTTTCCTGCTCCTGCTGTTGGATGCTGCAGGCTGATGTGTGCCTTGCTGGGTGAGCCATTGTCTTCCAGCTCCACTTTAATTTTTCTGTGGCTGTCACCTCCCTCTGACACCTGTCTGACTTGATTTCCACTCTGGCTCCCTCTGGGAGAGTGCCTGCTCTTGCTTAGCCCCACTCACAGCCATGGCTTTCTAGAGATCCCAAAAACTTTCCAAGTAAGTGCATGGATGTCAGTGGTGCTTATCCCTGTAGCAGAAGCTACAGCTGTGGGTTTGGGAAAGATGTAAACAGGAGGATTGCCCCACTGCTGGGGGAGTGGAGTTTGGCAGATCAGGCTCGAGTGCCAGCCCCTGCTCTTGGCTCCAGGATAGGTTGGATTTCTTCCAGGAGTGATACCATCCATCTCTGTTCTGACACCCACGTGGGGCAGGAGGAGCAGGGGTTTCCAGAAGAGCCTGAAACTGTTTATACAGAAATGTTTGGATCTGCACTGGCTGAAGCTTCTGGGTGTCTTTAACCATTTACATTCAGAACAGTTGCACTTGGAGCTCAGCGGGGCTGGTTTCCTTCCTGTGCTGTAGGCAGGGCTGCCCACCCTTGGGCATTACATCGTGGTGTGGAGGGGAATCAGGATGAGGGAGGTGGGGAGTGTGGAGGGGGTGGTACTTTCACACCCAGCAGGTTGGCATGGGAGACCGTAAGTTTAAAATACTCCCTTTTAAAATAGTTGCCTCTGCAGTGAAGTTTCCTTCTTTCAGCCAGACCATCTGTTCTGCCAGTGCTCTGTGGGTCATGGGGTGGATGTTATCAGGTGTTTCTAGAACATGAGAGCAGTAGGTGGGTAGAAGAAGGGGCTTAGCCCCTCTGAGTGAGTGGGATAAAGGTGGGCACTTGGCCTCCTCCTCCTCTGCAGGCAGCAGCATCCGTGCGGGCAGCAATGCCCCCCAAACCCCCCGGCCTGGCCAGTCATCTCTCCAGGGACACACAGTGAAGCTCTGAGCTAAAGTTACTCACTTAGAGCATAAAAAAGAGAGAGTGACCAAGAAGCTGGAGTGGAGCTACTGCTGGTTTCACTTTCCACTTCCTGATGTGTGACAGGGTGAGGTTTGTGCGTGTTCCCCCAGAAGGCAACAGAGATCCAATGTGACCAAGTTTTCAAACATCTGGGTTCAGATGGCTGCATTAGAAATGCTCCTGGTTGGATTTTTTTTTCTGTCCCTACCATGGCAGGAGACTTCAGTGCTCTTATCTTTTGAGTTTTGATCTGCATATTCAAGGTGTTTCCAATGCCTTGTTTCAACTGGTGGGTGTATAACGAGAAGGTTTAAGCAGTGTGGAAATGGCATAGAAGCAGAGGCGTGTTTCAGCATTCCATTTAGCCAGCACTGTTGCCCAAGAGTCTGCTGAGCACAGAGGATCACATTGCCCTGGTCATTTGTTCAGCCTCTCTGGCCATTACCCAGCCCTGACTCTGGCTGCAGGGGCAGGTGCTTGTATGCAGGGACTGGTAAATGAAATGGTTTAAAAATATTTTTCTTTCTGGTTGAAAAATGGTATTCTAATTCAAATGTGAAGATACAATCGGACAGCTCAGCCCAGTGTGTGATGAGCTGGCACGCGGCCTATGCCTCAGCTGACTGATAACCATTACAGTGGAAAAACTACCCAAATTATCCTGCTGAGGTAGTGGCTCACTCCACTCAACCTGCATCAACGTGTCTTCTCCTGGCAGAGCCATAAGTGGAGTTTCCCGATGATTATCTTGGCCATCAAAGCAATAATTTGATTTTTTTAAAAATCATTGTAGCAGCTTTTAAATAGAGGTTGAGGCTATGTAGGCACTCAAAATTGGGGTAGCCTGGAGGTCACAGGATGAGTCAGCAGCTCAGAGGAATCAGCGTGACCAAGGTCCAAGTGTAGGTTGGTAAATCCAGCACTCGGCTGTAATAACCCCCCTGAGGCTGTGCCCATCACAGAACCTCCGTGGGGCTTTTATTTGAGGACAAATATCTCCTGTACGTTCCTTCACAGGCTCATGATGAAGTCTGCCCTGAATTCCCGCTGACTTGTGAAGGCTGTGGGAAGAAGATTCCCAGGGAGAAGGTATCCATCTGACCCTGTGCTGTGGGAGTATTTGGTGTCCTAATGGGCTGAGCTTGGCACTCTGGGAGCAGGGAGGAGCAGAGTCCATTGGGAAATGAAGTGGGGAAAACAACTGAGTGGCAGCTATTAATGTAGGTGTGAGTTTTCCATAAGGATGGGTGTGAGGGAATGTGGCTCAGGGGCACACACAGGTCAGCGTTGGTGCTGCCACTGCCACCTCCCTTGGAAGCATGTCTGGGGGCAGAGCCTCTGTGGGAAAAGCACACTCATGGGTTTATGTTCTGTGTAGAGCAACTGCATCAACCGCTGCTGCAATTTTGGAAGGAGAGCCCATCTCCAGCTATATTAACTGATATATAATTAATCATCTAATGGAATCCATGCCTATGGCATTTCCGGGCTGCTGGCTCCTGGGACAAGACGCAAAAGTCTGAAAAATTCAAGTTTTGGGAAACATTTTCAAAAACCACATTCATCTGAAACCATCTTGCCTTCTGTGGGCAAATATTTTTAGTAGCAGTGTTGGAAAAAGCCCTTTAACAGGGCAGGAGAACAGAGGCAGCAAAAAGAGAAGCAAAAGAGTTCTTCCAAATAGGCAGCATAAGAAGGGGTGGGCGTGCAGCCTACCTTATCTGCAGGCTGGGGTTTGGGGTACAGCCTGTCTTATCTGCAGGCAGGAGCTGAAGCACTGCAGGGAGCCAGCTCATGGGGTCCCCACGGGTGATCTGCCCTGTGTTTAAATATTAACTCCCATGTTTATTTCTCCAAACTCTTGTTGATTATTTGCTGCCATGTTAACTCTGAGTAACCTGACTAATTACACAGGCCAGATGGATCTAGAAGCCTTTAAAAAAAGTGATTTAAAACCAGTTTTAATTGACATCTGTTGTAGCAGATGTAGGAGTTAAGTGGGGAGGGAATATGGTGGTTGTTCAGAACAGGGCTCTGGTGTCTGATGGTGAGGGGTGTACTAAACCCAAGCTGAAGCTGTGACAGTGCTCGTTGGAGTAATCATGTGCTGTGTGGGAACCTGAACGAGTCATCTCAGTGCTGAGGGGTTGGTGGCACCTCTCTGCAGGAATGTAATGCTGGGATGGAGGCAAAAATACCACCCTGTAGCACGTCCTGACCAGAGTTGTGTGAAGTGCTGAAAATGAAATGTGCCCTTGTTTCATGGGGTTGTTGCCTATGCCTCTCATTCGTCAGCCCTCCAGGAAGCTCATTATTCTGCATCCACAGCTTCTACCTGTACCCATTGCTTTTTCTTGCTTGCATGTGCAGGTGAGCACTGAGACCTCCCAGCCATCAAGAGAAGGAGAAATTAGGCTTTCCTCAGGGGTCAGGGCTGTGTTTGTATTCCAATGAAAGTCACAGCTAATGGCGGGCAGAGCCCACGTTTGGTGGGCTCTGTGGTAGCTGGTGATTAGCCACAGCTTGGGCATTCTTCAGCTTGGCTGCAGTTTCCCAAATGTCAGTGGGATGGAAAGGGAGCACTGGGGACACATAAGATCTAACACTGCCTTCCTCCCTGCCTTTCCAGTTTCGGGACCATGTGAAGACGTGTGGCAGATCCAAAGTACCTTGCCGGTTCGAGGCTGTGGGCTGTGCTGAGGTGGTAAGGGCTCCTCTCTGGGGTTACCTTGGGGCTTTTCAGTCCCAGCGTTAGAGGTCACCTGCAAACTGCTGTTGCCCAAACTGCCGCATCTGTTTACCTTCAGGTATCTGATTAAACCCACTGCACGTGGAGCTTCACATCATCTGCTGTGTAAAGTCTGGGTGTCTCAGGAATGAAATTCCTGTGGAAGGAAATCTCCTCCTACTTTAAGAGCACTCTAAGTGCTTTGGGATTTTGTTGGTTATGCTTCTTTCAGGGGAAATGGCTTCACACTGCCAGAGGTCAAGTTTGGATGAGATTTTTAGGAAGAAATTGTTCCTTGTGAGGATGGGGAGGCCGTGGCACAGGGTGCCCAGAGGAGCTGTGGCTGCCCTTGGATCCCTGGAAGTGTCCAAGGCCAGGCTGGATGGGGCTTGGAGCAGCCTGGTTTAGTGGAAGGTGTCCCTGCCCAAGGCAGGGAGTGGGACAGGATGAGCTTTAAGGTCTCTTCGAATCCCAGCAAGTGTGTAATGGCTTGTGATTACAGTGATTCTGTAAGGGAAGCACTGGGGCCAGGCCATATTTCTCTGTGTCACTTGGTTTTTGCAGGTCCCGCTGGTTCATATAAATCCCTCCTCCAGGAGATTATGTGAGGCTTTGGCCTTTGTTGCTGTTAGGTACATATGACAGGGCTTTTCTGGGAGGGGTTGGAGGAAGGCAGAGCAGACCAGTACAGCTGGGGAAGCATTTAGCATCCCTCATTGTATGGGATTTGAAGCATTTCTAAAACAAAACAAAAGCCCACACCACCCCCACCAAAACGCATTTTTTAATTCTTTCTTTGTTTTTTCCCCATAGAAATTATAAATTTAAAGCTGATGCTGTGACCTGGATAGGAGGAATTTGTTCTGTGGATGGTGACAGTGTAGATTGCACATGCTGAATGGGGGATGTATTTCTCTTCGTGTAGGTGGAGAATGAAAAGCTCCTGGAACATGAAAGGAAGTGTTTGGCAGAGCATCTCTACATGCTTCTGAGCTCTGTGCTCAGCCTCAAGACTGGTGCTGGGGACCCAAAACCCCTTCCTGTCCCTTCCTCGTCACAAAACAGCTCCCCACTGCTGGCAGCAAACTCACTGTGCTCAGAGTCGGAGCTCTCCCGCTCCCTGGAGCTCTTGGGAAGGTGTGAGGCCCTTGAGAGGAAAACAGTGACCTTTGAGAACATTGTCTGTGTGCTCAACCGGGAGGTGGAGAGAGTGTCCCTGACAGCTGAAGCCTACAGTCGCCAGCACCGGCTGGACCAGGAGAAAATCGAAACTCTGAGCAACAAGGTGTGTAACTGCTTGCCTGGGATTCCCAGCACTCCCAGCAGAGCCTGTTTCCTGTTTCCTTCCCGTGTCATGACCTAGCAGAGCTTCATCACCCGGCCCTGAAATTCCACAAGTCTGAAGGCAGAACTAAAATACCCTTTGTGCCTGTGCCCAGCCCTCAGCAGCTTCCTGGAAAAGCTGGGAATTTAACTGGCCTGGGTAAAGCATCAGATCTCTATTAATTATCAAGCTGGGCAAGATACCGAGGGGTTCTTCCTCAGTGAAGTTTTCCTATAAGAGACAGAGCACCCAGAATTTCACTGCATCTCCTTGTGCTGCATCTCACTGAATCTGTGGGGCTGCTCTCCTTCCAGACCTTTCCAAAGGAGTGCTGCCTTTGCCAAAGGAGTGCCATCAGTGCTGCTGCCTGCAGCAACAGGCTGGGGGTGTGAAGGAGCTGCCTCCACCAGTCTGCTCCTGCACAGTCCCTGTGGAGGGCTCCTAGTGTTCCTGGCACCTGGAGCTGTGCAGTTTGCAGCATACCTGTGCTCTCTGGGCAACTGATCTGGCATGGCCCTGTGTGAGCTGGGAGGGATGAACCCTCCGCAGGGTGTAGGTTCTTTTCTTTCTCGATTTAGTTTTGTCACAATGCTGAGTTATTGGGGATTTTTTTTTCTCCATCCTCACTTGTGCTGCTCAGCCAGTAGAGCAGCTCCTTGGAAGGAGTTTTACATTGGCTATGGGAAAGTTTCCAGCTCAAGCACCAAGCTGTATTGATGGATCTTCTCCAGAGGGACAGGGTGCAGAAGGAAGCTTCAGTGAATTGGCTTCCATTGCTTGATTTCTGCCTCCCATGCCCCCTGTGCGTTTTGCAGAAAGTCTCTCCTGAGGAGCAGTGCCGAGGGGATGCCGCGCTCTGCCGGGGTTTGCCGGGCCCCAGGGCCCGCCTGGTTCTAACCTGCACCGTGTGTCCCACTGAGCAGGTCCGGCAGCTGGAGAGGAGCATTGGGCTCAAAGACCTGGCCATGGCTGAGATGGAGGAGAAGATCCGCAGCATGGAGGCTTCCACCTATGATGGGGTTTTCATCTGGAAGATAACAGAGTTTGCCCGGAAGCGTCAGGAGGCCATAACAGGCCGCTCTCCTGCCATCTTCTCTCCAGGTGTGCAAAATCCCCCAAACCTTTTGCATCTCAGCTGGGTGCGGGTCTCATGGCAGGTCCTTTGCTTGGGAGATGCTGCCAAGGCCAGGCTGAGAAAATCAGGCCGAGAAATAAAATATTCCACGTGGAAGGGGGTGTTTTGTCTTGGAGAGTGAAGCAGGCAGAGCAGTACCGTTCCAAGAGGGAAGAGGTGCAGGCTGTGGATGGGATGAGAAAGGGAATTGGCTGTCATTGTTTGGTTTGCATTAAATGTAAAGGCAAGGAAATACCAGCTGATGACTGTGTTAATGAAAAGGAAGTGGAGTTACTGCTTGCAGCTTTGTGAGGACAGAGTGATTGCCACAGGATTTGGCAAAGGGCAAAATCTTGAGTTCAAACCAGCAAATTCTACAAGGAAGGTTCATTCAGGGCCCAGGACAAGCCAGGGTGAAGCCCATCAGTCTTGGGGGGGAAGGGGGACAGCCTTGCTGGGTTCTTGCTCTGCTCCTTGCCTGGGCCAGGGAGAGCAGGATGCCCAGCTGCATGGTCCCTCTCCCTGGCTAGTCCCACCACTCTGGAGCCATCTTTCCTCCTGTTCCTCAATGGGTTTTACATTCAAAGAGTGATGGGAGTGTTGAGAAGGCCCAGAGGGGCCAGTGGGGATATTCTCCTTGGACTAGCAAAGGGGTTATCTGACCTGAGAGCCTTTGGGTGAAGCAGGTGGGGAGGAAGGAGCAGAGGAAATGAGCTGGGGATTGCCAAGAGGGACGCAGTGACAAAGACCCAGTCTCTTGCTCCTCGCCCTGTGGAAGAGCACAGTGACTCTGCTATTCATAGTCTGCCTGTTGGGAGAAGCACCAAGTCCTGCAGTAAAACATTGGCTGTGACCTCTGATCTCTGCCTGTGCCCGCTGAGCCTCGTCAGTCCCAGACGTGCTGCTCTGTGCCACTGCGGGAGGGTGACTCAGGATTCCCAGGACTGCTGGGGAAGGGAAGTGCCTGAGGTCCCATCCCAGCCATGCCCAAGCCATGCCATGGGGATCCAAATGAGAACTAAAGTTCACTTGCTTGAGCCCCTGCCCCGACCAGAGGCACCAGCTCATAGCGGGGGTGCTGAGGGTGCTCTACTGCCAGCTAGGTGCTTTATGGGGAGGGGTTGTTCCTGCTCACCAGTGTTACTGCCATGAACCACAGCTCCTTCAGCACTGGGATGCAGGAGGATTAGCCCAGCTCTGAGGCAGATCTCCCCTGGCAGTGAGGGAACAGCCAGGGGACGGGCAGCAACTGCTCTGTGCACAGGATCTGCTCAGGCCAGGGGCTGCACTGCCTGGCCTTGGGCTTCCCAGACCACCTCTGGTGCAGCCCAGACCTGGCTCCTCCCAGATTCCAAAGTTAAGAGCCCTCAGAGTTCAGAGAGATGTGCTGGTGCCAGGCTGTGCTGCACTGGACTCTCACTGTGCCTGTACCATACTTCCCTGACAGCTTTCTACACCAGCAAGTACGGCTACAAGATGTGTCTGCGCGTGTACCTGAACGGGGACGGCACTGGCCGCGGGACCCACCTGTCCCTGTTTTTCGTGGTGATGAAGGGACCCAACGATGCGCTGCTGCGGTGGCCCTTCAACCAGAAGGTGGGTCTGGAGCAGAGCCCATTGTGTCCAGCCACGGCCGCTCTGGTTTGGCACCCACTCGAGCTTCCAGGCACTGTCACTCCAGCCCGCTTGGCAAGGCAGAGGAAGGGCTCTGTAGTGGCTGTCCTGGGGGTTCCCCACGTGTGCTGAGAGCACTGGCTGTGCTGTGGGGCAAGGGAGTGACATGCCATGTTTGGAATCCCACAGAGCCTCTGCAGGGGTTGAGGGCAGGGGGAGGTTGTGGTGGCCTCAGAGCTCAGGGACAGCAGGTGCTCCCTGCACGTCAGGAGCTCAGACCCAGCTCCTGGGCACTGCAGGTTTGTGGAACGTGGAGGCTGAGTGAGCAGGCCCAAGCAGATGCAGAGAGGACAGCAGCCCCGGCTCGGGGAAATACCTGTGTGCAGTGTTGGTACTGAGAGCAGGGTGTAGGATTTCAGTCAGTCCGACAGCCTTGTGCTGCCACAGGGAAGTTTCCAGTGACAGGCAGGATGTGGGGATGGGGAAGATTTCTACAGGACGTTACTGAAGTGCCATTCCCTGCTGGTCCCACTCAGTGGCATTTCTCTGATTTGCAGGTGCGCAGGGTGGCTGTGGCTGCTGGTACCTGCACGTGTCACAGCAGGTCACTGGGCTGGGCTTCCATGTGTCTTTTATTCAGCCACTCCCCTATGTTCTCACCTGTCCCCCCAGGTCACCCTGATGCTTCTGGACCAGAATAACCGGGAGCACATCATCGACGCCTTCCGCCCTGACGTGACGTCCTCGTCCTTCCAGCGCCCTGTCACGGAGATGAACATTGCCAGTGGCTGCCCCCTCTTTTGCCCCGTGTCCGTCATGGAAGCCAAGAACTCCTACGTGCGTGATGATGCCATCTTTATTAAAGCCATCGTTGATCTCACAGGCCTCTAACCCTCCTGACCTCGGAGCAGTGAGCGTGGAGCCAGCACTGTCCAGGGCATCTCCTGCTTGTGCTGCACTTCAGGCGGGTCTCAGAGCAAGAGGAGGGGGCACAGAGAGGGCAAAAGCCCTTCCTGAAAAGGGACCTTTGCTCTGAGTTGAAACGAGGTGTCTGGTGGGAGCCCTCTTTCCTGAGGAGAGGGTTGGGCGGACACTGGCAGGCTGTGGGATATGGAAGATTCCCTGCAGGGACTTGGGTATTTGAACTGCTGCTGTCTGGACTCCAGTGGAAACCAGTGCAGCTCTTGCTCTACCAGTTTAGCCAACATCCACAGCTCTCTGTAGTAAAACAGAGGTTTGCCCTGCCTGAGCTCCACCTCCTGTGGATTTTGGCTCAGCTGTTTAGGATTTCCTTCTGAGATCTCCGTGTTCCTGGAAGCTGTGTGCTGTGGGGTGCCATGGCTCTGCACTGCTGGTTGCTCCGCACCCCGGGAGACAAGGAGGGTGTGTGACAGCTGCAGTGCCATCTGGGCAAGAGAGACACAGACTGGTTTGATGCCGTTGGTGTGTTAGGAGAGTGCTGAGCCCAGCTGCAGGGCAGGTGAGCCCTGAGTCCAGCTCTTGCTGGAGTGTGATGGGTGGTGTGTGCTGGAGGGCGGAACGGGGCCAGAGGTGCTGCTGCTCAGGAGGGACCGTGGGGCAGCACCAGGTATGCCTGTAGGGAGGGAGAAGTGAATCTGCTGTGGAGATTGTCTCCTGTGCCAGGAGAGGAGGCTGACACACAGCTCGGTGTGCACCCTAAGAGCCCCAAGCGCTGCCCACCTCTGCCCTGTGTGCCGAGCAGCACTGGCTGGGATGGGTGCTGTGCTGGGAGCTGTCTTTGCTCATAGGCAAAGGCACAGACTCTGAACTGGCTTCCCTCCCACGGTGGGACAGCTCCAGCAGCCTTCCCAAGGCTCCTGCTGCTCTCAAGCTCCACGTCCCTCTGCGGCCGCGCTGCCGTGTCTGTCTGGGCACTGCCACCTCGGGCTGGGGGATGTGTACTGTCTGCCTGTGCAGTGGGCACTGCTGGCCATCCCCTGCACTCCCACAGGGCCTGCAGTCACCAGCAGCAGCTCTCCCTCACTGTTCCTCCCCATCCCTGAGCTCAGGAGTCATGGGCCAGCTGGTTCCAGGTGACAGCACCCTGGAGCTCTTCCTCCACTTGGCCCCACATTGAACCTGCAGCCACCTGGGTAGGATCTGAGGGCTGGAGAAGTGAAGTGTGCTGTCCCCTTTCTGTCCCTGGGCTCCTTCCCTCTGGGCAGCACATGTTCAGCTGGAGAACGGTCACCCTTCTTGATGGCTGCAAGAGATTGGCCCTCCACTGCCAGCAGCTCCTGCCAGGTGCCCGGCCCAGGTCTGCTGGCTGCAGAGCCTGCCAGGCTCATGGTCTGCTCACACCTTGGCTCTGGCATGGCCACCCTGAGGGGTCCAGAACACCATCAGGCTCTGCCCTGGCCGGGAGCCCTGCAGGGTCTGGCTGTCCCCTCACGTGCTGGCACTGCCCTGACCTGCCCCTGGGGCTGTGTGGAATGTCCCTGCTGCTGCCCAGAATCTCAGGGGCACTCATTGCCCTGCAGGCTGAGCTGGACGCTGGCCCAAGCTGCACCTCTTGCACCCACGGCTGCTGTGCTGGCCAAGGGGCTATCCAGACAGGTGCTGGGGTGAGCTGTGAGCCCCCTTTGGAATCACTGCGTGGAACTTCTCACACCTGTGCGTGCAGGGCCTGGGGACGGGGACATAAGCTGGTGACAGCACAGCCTAACTGAGGTGGGAGAGGGGTGACAGGACCCTTCCCTTTGTGCAAGCCCTCTCCAGCCTGTTCCAAGGGACAGAGCAAGCCCTGTGCTGCTGCTCTCACGCTGTGCCTTATGAGGAAAATCCAGGCTATCAGAGCCCTGCTCCCATCTACAGCAGCTCCCCAGGGACACTTGGAAAAGCCTGGGAAGGGAGAGGAAGGTCAGCTCTGCTGATAGAATCGCTGGGAATTAAGGGTTATGTAGCGGGTAGCTTGTTCTGTGTTGGTCAGAATGTCTGCCATGGGGTGCTGCCTGCAGCAGGGCTGGGTGCTCTGGCCGGGTAGTGCCAGGAGGGACTGTGGAGAAGCTGGCTCAGATGGGGGGGGTCTTAGCTGCTTTCGGGGTGGGAGCTGGTCCTCCTGCCCCAGCACATGTTTGGAAGGTCTGTGGGAGAGTCGGTGCTGCAGCAGAGCTCAGACTGAGCTCTTCAGGCCATGGGGTTACTGCTGGAGGGGAAGCATGGCCTGTCAGCCCCTCCTGCCAGGAGCTTTTTCCTCCCCACCCTTCTGGTGCTACTGATGCTGTCCGGGCCTTTTTTGGCTCTTAGCAGCTCTGGAGCTGGCAGCAGGAATTGTGCTTATGTGCTGCAGGCAGGGGCCCAGCCCTGCCAGCCTGGCAGCCACATGAACAAGCACTGGACACAAGGCACCACTAGATTTTTGTGGGGTTTTTTTTCCCTTTTGACCACACCATCTCAGCTTGGCACTGTGAACTAGGTTTTGTTTTCCTTGAGGGTGTAGTATGGTCAGAACCACTAATAAAAGCTGTTTGAACAGCATCATTGTGTATGAGCCAGGGGATCCTGGGCACAGCATGGGGGAGGATTGCCTCATGGTAGGGGGGTTTCTGTGCTGGGGGCTTATTTCTGTGCTGGGAACTCTCCCCAGCTCCTGCCTCCCTGCAGGAGGATTCCCAAACAAAGAGGGAACAGGGGGGTCTGTAATGGGAAGGGAAGGAGCTGGATTCTGGCTGCTGGAGCTCCACTGGGCCAGAAGGCCAGTGGGAGCCAGCTCAGCAGTGCTGGGCCAGTGGCTCCAGTGGTTCTGCTGCTGCTAAGGCAAATCCAACACTCCTGTTTCTGGGTTGTAACAGCTCTGAGCTCCTCCAGAACAGGCTGCTTTTCCCACTGCTGTTGGGAGCCCAGGGCCTGCAGGATGCCTGTTCCTGCCCCTCCCAAGCTGCAGCACCAGCCCAGGGACTAAACCCAAGTAGGGGCAGCAGCCTGGTGGCCTCTACTCACTGTGTATGGAAGAGACAAACACAAGGGATGACCATGGGGGCCTGTCCCCTCTGGGAAGTCCCCAGACCCCCTTCATACCACAGCAGCTGCTGCACCAGGCAGATGCAAAGGGCAACAAGGGGACAGTGGCATTGCAGCCTAGGAGGCTGCTGTGGCATAGGAATGCCAAACAGCACTGGAGGGCTCTCTGCTTACCTGTTCTGTGGCTGTTAGTGCTTGGAAAAACAAATCCAGGAGGGATCCACCCCCCTGGCCTGTCCTGGAGCCTGCAGTGTTCGGCCCTGGCTGCCATGGATGCTTGCTGCCCTTTGGCCATCCCTGCCTCTCTCCTGTTGCTCTCTAGCCACACTCCCCAGCCCAGGGCTGTGACAGTCCTGGCCTCAGCTCTGCCTCAGCACAGCAGTGCTCAGAAAAACAAGCTCACACTGCAGAGATGCTTTAGCAGAGTATTTATTCAATGCCAGAGTGAAGAGCAAAACTCAGCACAAACAACACCTCAGTGCCTCGCTCGCTGCCGCATTGAGCCACGGGTGGAGAGTTCACAGTTGGGAGGAGGGAGAGGCTGTTCCTTCGCTGCGCGACTGGACAGAGCAGGATGTGGAGCCTGTGTGCACACACAGGAAGGAACCCCTCATGTCACGACAGAAAACCTGAGTATGGGGGTTTGGGATGAAGCTGGGGCACAGCAGGACACGGGTGCTGATGCTCCTGCTGCAGTGGCTGCTAAAGCCATCAGTGCCATTGTGACAGAAGCTGCCATCTCTGTCAGGTCTATCAGGAACCCCAGATTGGGAGTGGCACAGGCACCTGCCCCAGGGCTTCCAGGGGGGCCCCAAAATGCCTCCCCCTGCAGCTCCTTCCCAGCCCTGCTTCCAGGAGCGACAGCAGCTCCTCGGGGCCCCATCTAGGCCAGGCCAAGATCAGGAGCTTAATTTTAGACTCTGACATTTGAGTACCTGCTACAGGGACAGAAGCAAAAGGGACAGACAGTGAACACCACTGAGTCTGTAATGACTGCAAGTAACCATCCCCACTGCCTGTGGGGTCCTGGAGGAGCTGGCCCCCTCCATGGCGGGTCAGCCCCAGGGACAGGGAGCTTATTCAGCTGTCACTGCAGGCAGGAGGGCTCCGTCCCCATCACCTGCAGGTGAATGAATACCTGCAGCACCTTTGGGTGCCTACACCTCTTCACACAGAACATACCAAAAGAACCTAAAGTGCCACGATTGGGTAGCATGGGCAGGAGGTAAGCTGTCCTCACGGGTACCCCAGAAAGGGACAGCAGATCCCCCACAATAAATACGTTCCCGATCCATAGCTTATTGAAGTGCTACTCAGAGGAGGACAGAGGCAAAGCCAGCACCATGTGACCACCAGCCCTGGAAACTGATGGTACCAATACACAGACCCTGGGGCCAGTCAGGCTCCCAGCCCCGGCCCTGCCGCCCCCTCACTGCCCCCAGTCCCTGCTGCCCTCCCGGGCAGAGGTGCCGTGGGGAGGAGGCACTTGACATTCCCCAGCAGCCAGACGAGTTGCCCGTGGAGCTTTGCGACAAACACACATTAATAAAAAGCCAATATTAAGAGAGTCCTGCAGTCAGGCAGCGCAGCTGCACCGTGGCCTCTGCCAAGCACTCTGCAGCTGGCAGCTCCCAGTGGGGTTGGCCACGTGCCCAGCTCACAAAGACCCACACTGGATGTGCCTCAGTTTCCCCTGAGCCCAGAGCTTGCTCAGAGAGCAATGCCCAAGTAGCAACGCTGGTGAGAAGCTGTGGGAGCCCACCCTGCAGTGACCAGCTCAGTTGCTGCCCGACAGAACCACAACAGGGCCCCAGCTCTTTTGTCCTGTCTGAAGCCGATGCTTCAAGGAGGAGGCGACTCCCACTGCCAGGGCCCCTCCTGGCTCAGCCATAGGATGGATTTGTGTACCTAGAGCTCATCTCTGTGCAGGACTCAGGGCTCTGTGAGCTCAGAAGGAGGTGCTGCAGTGAGGAAGCTGCAGGAGCAGATGTACCTGGGTTCAGCTTTTCTGGTTCAAGAGCCAGGAGAAGAGCAGTTTCCTGGGCCGGGGCCTCCTGGCCTGCCGGATGCGCACGGCCCGTGGGGATCGCCACACCTTGATGGTGGTGTCATCACTGGCTGTCAGCAGCAGCTCCTGCTCCACCGGGCTGAATGCCACTGAGTTCACCACGTTGTCGTGCTGCAGCTTGGCCAGGCAGATGTTGTAGTGCCGGTCCCAGATGTAGCCATGTCGATCCTCTGCCCCACTGGGGTGGAAAGACAGTGGTCAGGGTGTCCCACTGGTCCCAGTGCCAGCCCAGAAGCCCCAATACCCTGCCCTTCCCACCCCCATCCTTCTGCAGGGATGGGGGCAGAGGGTACCCAAGCCCCCGTCTCCATGAGCTTCATCCTGTGCAGGCAGCTCCCTCTGGATCCAGGGCCCCTCAGCTCACCCCACAGCACCTGCAGCCCCAAAAGGGCATTTGTCACCTGCCACCAAACACACCACAGCCCCAGATTTACCCTTTCCTCGGGAATTTACAGCACGACCAGGGCAGCCAATCTTTATCAGCACTTTCCAAGTCAGTCCCTCTGTTCTTTCCAATCCCATTCCCTGCTCTGCTCCCAACACTCAGGAGTGTTCTGCTCACCCGGCCGTCCCACAGCAACAGCCCCGAGCGTTCCCAGATGCAGGATCGGGATCCTGCCCACCCCCTCACCTCGCTACGAAGTCCCTGCTGACGTCCAGGAAGATGAAGAAGCACTCCTCGTTGGGTGTGTAAGCCCGGTGCGCACGCAGCGCTCGCTTCACCTCCTTCATGGTCTTCAGGTCGAACACGTGCAGGTCGATCTCCTCGGCGATGGGAGGCGGCTGCATCGGATCCGAGATGACGCAGTCCCGTGGCCAGGCCCGGCTGTTCACGTACAGGTACCTTGGGGAGGCCAGGAAGGGGTTACCTGCACTGCACCAGAGCTCACAGAGCCCCCTGGCACAGCAGGGATGGAGCCTGCAGCCCAGCTCACTGAAATCCAGGCTGAAACAGGAACAGGCTGCTGCAACACTCCTGGCCATGTCTGGAAAGGACCACCACACCTGAAAAGTGACTATAGGGATCAGGTCACACCTCTCTCATCCCACTGAAACTATCTTTAAGGATGGGGGTGGGCAGCACGTGAAAGGGGACTCTGCCCCCCTGCTCCATTCAGGTGAGACCCCACCTGCAGAGCTGCCTCCAGTTCTGGGAACCCAACACAAGAAGGATGTGGAGATGCTGGACTCCAGAGAAGGCCACAGAGATGCTCCAAGGGCTGAAGCCTCTCTGCTTTGGAGCCAGGCTGGGAGAGCTGGGGGTGCTCAGCTTGGAGAAGAGAAGGCTGCAGAGAGACCTCAGAGCCCCTTGCAGGGCCTAAAGGGACTCCAGAACGGCTGGAGAGGGACTTTGGACAAGGGATGGAGGGACAGGCCCCAGGGAAATGGCTCCCACTGCCAGAGGACAGGGATAGATGGGATACTGGGAAGAAATTGTTCCCTATGAGGGTGGTGAGGCCCTGCCACAGGGTGCCCAGAGCAGCTGTGGCTGCCCCTGGATCCCTGGAAGCGTTCAAGGCCAAGTGGATGGAGCTTGGAGCAGCCTGGGATAGTGGAAGGTGTCCCTGCCCAGGGCTGGAGGGTGGGGATTAGATGGTTTTTAAGCTACCTTCCAACACAAACCATCCTAGGATTCTATGGATGATCTACCTCAGGAACAGGACACATTGGTGTGGGCAGCTCCTCCACTCTCAGAAGGAGCCACCCTGTCCTGAGCTGGCTCAGGAACACACTCCTGCCACGGCTGGGGACGATGCTCAGCAGTAATGCACCATCACCACCTGGATCAGCAGGCACCCAATCCATCCACCACAGTCACTTCATGTCCTGGTCTCCCCACAGAGCCTGTGAGCAGCTCTTGCCCAGCCTGGGCAAGTTGCTGAAGCCTTCTGTGCTCACCGGTGGTCAGGGGAGAGGCCCATGCCGATGATGTGGCCGTGGATGTCGATGACGTGATCCAGGGAGTCAAAGAACTCATCTGAGCGCCGCTCCTCCCCCAGCACCGGCCCCGCCGTCGTCATCTGATGGGGCAGGATCCTTTTAATCCCTGTGGGACACAAAGCAGAGGGAGGCAGTTCCACAGGCTGCTGCCAGCAGGGATGGGGGAGGTCCCAGGCGTCAGGGAGGGGCTTCCCTTGGTGCTGCTAAGAAAGGAGAACCAGCTTGCTGGGCGAGGTCTGGGACAGGGCTGTTGTCCTGGCCAGGCTCCTTCAGCTCTCCAGGTGGGCTTTGGGCCAGGACCCTGCCCATGAGCAACGTCCTGGCACATCCAACCCCAGACAGGGAGATCCCAATGCCTGTGGGTACAGCCAAACCTCACCTCAGCCCATCTCTGGAGCACATGGAAGCTGCGTTGGCCCAGGAGACATGCTAGTTGTGGAAGGGTTTTTCTCCTAAATGATTCCCTGGGCTGGGCCCATTCTCTGCAGTAGCCAGCCTGGAGCAGCCCAGCAGAGGCACTCACTGGCTATGGCAGGGTTTTCCCCTGACACTGTCAAGTCCAGGTGGGGATCTGTCCCAGAAAGGTCAAAGAATAGACATTTAAACCCAAACTGTGCTCAAGTGCTTTGTAGCTTCTGAACCTCCTGACTAAATGAGACAAGTGATGCGTCAAGCTCTGTCCCTTTCCAGCTCTGCAGAGGTCCAAAACACAAACAGCTCCACAAATGGTCCATCCCCAATGGCTTCCTGGAGAACCCCTGTGAGCCTCAGTAGCTCCTGGGCACAAACAGGCTTCATCCTCAGCAGGTCCACGGGGAGCTGGAAGGTGGCCCCGGCCCATCCCATCCCATCCCATCCCATCCCATCCCATCCCATCCCATCCCATCCCATCCCATCGCCCCTCTGCAGGAATTGCCAACAACACCTTTGATTTTAGCCCTCTCCTGCAGTCCAATAAGACACAGTAGTGTCTTAACACTACAGCTGAAGTCCAAGGCCATTCCAAATATCTCTGCCCCTGAGCCTGCAACCTTTGGGACAGGACTGGTGTTCTGCCACCCCACTGGTGCTGTTCACCAGCATGTTCATCCTCACTTCCACAGCACCATGCTCCCTGTTCCAAACTCAGACACACATGAGTCAGCAGGACAGGCTGCTCAACCTGCAATCAGCATGAGAAACAGGAACTGTTCAGGCTGGAGCAGCACTGCATAGAGTGAGAGGTGAGCACAGAGGGAGCTCCTTCAGGTCCTGTGGGCACAGAGCAGGTGCACAGGGCCAGTTCTGCACACAAACCAAGGGGCAAACGAGCTGCAGTGACTCATGAGGGCTGGACAGGAACTGAGCCAGTGTCCAGCCCTCCAAGCAGCAGCCTGTACTGCAAGTGCTGGCCGCCAGCCAGGGAGTCACAGAGCTCAGAGGCATCGCACAAATCCCTCAGCCCTGGGAGGCTGCGGAGGAATTTGGGAGCCCAAAGGCTCTGTCTTCGTGTGTGGCAGGTTGCAATCCACAAGGTGGCCTTGGCTCAGCCCAGGGGATCCAGGTGCCACCTCAGCTCAGCCCAGGGCTGTCACCATGGCTATCTGCAAACCCAGCCCACGGGCAGGAGCATGGAGCAGAGCTCATTCCGTCCAGGTCATATTCCTAACTAAGGTGGGCAAAGACTAAGTTGCTTACAGCTCTGAAAATTGCCTTCCCCCACCTTACTGGGCTGTACTGGTGTGGGACCATGTCATGGGAAAGTCAGGAGAGCAAGGAAGCAAGGCTGTAACTGTGTAAGCAGTGAAAGGAACTGAAACTGTCTGGCTTCACAGCAGTCTTGTCTGGGAGCAGCTCCCTCCTTCCCCACACTCCTGGTCCTTTCCACCTCTCTGCCAAGCTTTAGGGTCTCTTGGGGAAACAGCCAATCTACCTGCTCCTGCTCCCCACTGAGGAGCTCCCTGCAGGATTTCCTGTAAATTCAGGCTCTGCTAGACCTGTTGCCTTAACAGGAATGCCCAGGTGAGAGCAATCCTAACACAGAAGAAGGTCACCAGCAATGCCACGGCCTGGCGCATGCTGCACCCACAAGCTGTTGATCACCACTAGGACAAGGGAGGAGGCTGCAACCTGCCCAGCCTCGCTCACCACATGAACACTGGCTGGGGCAGGGAACAATCCCTTTGGAAAGCTCCCCAGTCCCAGGTGTCTCACTAAGGCTGGATGCCCACTTAAGAGTGGTCCCAGCCATGGCAGAGGGGAGGCAGGCAAGGGGCACACACATCAACTCCATGCTGCTCAGACCAGCCCTGTCTACTCCCACAAGAGAACAGGACCGAGGTCCCTTCATACACTCCTCCAGGGCAACTGCTGCCCTGCCCCTGCACCCAGTGCTGCTCATGGCTAGTGTCCTTAACCAGAAGCTCCTTCTTGCTTTTCTGCTCAGCCCTTGCCATGACTTTGGCCATGTGTCACGCTGGCAGCAACAACACAACCCTCAGGCGAGTGGAGGAGATGGAACTCCTCTCAGTGATGGGGCCTCTCGGAACCCAGAGCAAACTGCAGCTCACACCTCACAAACAGGCAGCAGAAAGACCAAGTCTTTTCCTGACCCAAATCCCAAGCACAGCTGCAGCCCAGGCCCGCAGGGAGCCCCGGCTGCCCCAGGCTCAGACCCAGCCTTACCTATCTGATGCGGGGAGTAGGTGAGGCATCCTGTGGTGAAGATCAAGTACTTTGTCTTGCTGTTGCTGTCTGTGGGGAGCAGGTTTGGCTCGGGCGGTTTAGTTCTGCTGCGCACAAACAGCTCAGCCACCTTTGTCTCCAGCTCTGTCTCGGTCATGGCAGGCCTCACGCGGCCCTCCATGATATCATCAAAGAGCTGCTGCAGCCCATGCTCTGCCGGCACACCCCTGGCACCTGGCAATTCCTGTACGGCTGGCTCTGGAGGCGGCTTGGGCTTGGCCTCTTCTTCCTCGCTGTCACTGCCGAGATCAAAGACTGGGCAGGTGGAGGAAGCAGCCAGCTGCTCCTCGTAGTCCAGGAGCAGATCCGGGGAATCGTACCGGCTGCAGTCAGCCACCATCACGGTCCGGATGGTGCTGGCATTCAGGTTCTGGATTTTGAACAGTCTTTTCACTACATTCACATTCTCTGACTCGATGCCCTGCGAGCAGAGGGGAGAAGTGAGCAGGAACCACCCCAGGTCACTCCCACAGTTCAAACCAAGACCTGAGCTAGCGCAGGGACACGGCCCTGACGGATCCCTTCACACTGTGTGGGGCACTGACAGAGAACGGGCCACAGGCCTGCCAGCTCTGCTGAGCTCCTTCCTATCCTGGATGGAGACAGCGAGAGAAAACGTTCCTTCAGGCAGGCAGCAGTGGAGCGAGGAAGCACAGCAGCTGGGCAGCCCTGCTGCCACCACACCCCGAGGTCATCAGCTTGTGCTAGCTGGTGCTCTACAGTGCAGGGCCAGGAGCTGGACTTGATCTTTGTGGGTCCCTTCCATCTCAGGATACTCTACATTCTATGATCGACAAGGATTTCATGAACAGGCCTTTGTGATAAGCATGAAGTGGGATCCCTCTGGCCCACAGCAGCAGTGGCAGAGAATCCCTGTGCTCCTGGAGTGTGCTTGTACCCCTCAGCAGGGGCAGCTTGGTATCTGCTCCAGACACACAGAGCAGGTCCCTCTCTGCCTCCCTGTTCCCAGCGTGCAGCTGTACTCCCACACCCTTGTTATGGGCAAGGTCCTTCCTGGCCTCTCAGGGATGGAAGGGGCAGTGCTGGGGTAATGCCTTAGTGTAGCACAGAGATGTGGCTGTGGAAAGGGTCTCTGCTACCAGAGGGTTTCACCTGGGGTCAGCATCTTGCCAAAATCACAAAACATGGGGATGTACAGGTGTGACGCTGAAACACAGGCAAAAGGGGAACACGACTGAGCAGCCCAAGAGCCAGGGAGTAAATGAGCAGTTTGAGGCCAGCACATTCAGCTCTCCAAGTCTCACCACGGAACCAGAGACAGCACCTGGCCCAAGAAACCTCAGCAAGGCCAGGCAGGGCTGAGCTCAGCCTCCAGCTCCCAGGAACACCCTGAGCTACCAAGTGGGAGAAGGGCCATTGGGACACATGCCAGGCTACAGCAGTCCCAGGACCAGCTTCAGACTACCAAGGACCTCAGCAGCCCTGCTGCTGGGCAATGCATGCTGTGGAGCACTGCAGCCAACTCCTCAGCCTAATTAATGTGGCAAAAGTTAATGAGATCTGAGGGCAGAGTTAGAATACTGTAGTGAGTACCACAACACTGAGCATGGAGAAGCCTCATGCAAGGGTTGCCTCGAGCTGAGGATCCTGCGGGCAAGTCAGAGGAGACAAACAGGGAGGACAGGAGGATTGAGCCATCCTTCCCTGCAGCTTTCCCTCCCCCAAAAGCCACCAGGAAGCTGCACTGCCTGTGCAGCTGGAAGGAAGGCAGCTCACCTGGAAAGCGTTGTTCAGCCACAGCACCGAGCAGGAGGTTATGCGCCCAATCCGATGCAGATTGCCTGATATCAAGTTGGTTTCATTCAGCCAGCAGCCAAACACATCATAGGGCTTATTCCTCACCCTGGAAAGCAGCGTGAAGTTCTCTGGAAGGGAAACATGAGTGTGAGCCAGTGACTTCCAGCAAGAGCCCTGGAGAAACCATGTGGAACAGAGGAAGTGGATCCAGATCTCTGTAGGAGAGGCCAACCCCCATCCAGCTCCCAGCCACTGCTACAGAGACAGATTATTTCTCTTTTCTCCAGAAATGTGTGATGATACCTTGCACAAAGGAAACCAAAATAACAGGGCAGTGCACAGAGCCAGAGCACAGAACAATTCAACCTCCCACCCTTTCCCTGAGCAGGGCCCAGAGCTGGCCCTGGGGACAAGAACGAGTTAAACACACACAGATTTTCCCTCCCACCCCTGCAGCTTGGGGCCTCTCCAGCTAAAGCAGCTGTGCACTCCTGACTGCTGCTGCACTCCTGACTGCTGGTACTGTGGGACTCTGCACAAAGATGGTGAGATGACACAGTGGGGATAAGCCTCATACACAGAGCTGCAGCAGAAGTGAAAGAAGTTCAGGTGACAACATCTCAGAAAGCCCTGTGAGACCTAAGGGTGAGACCAGGGACACAAAGGTGATCTGAGAGCTGGATCCAGCCACTTTCCTCTGCAGATGGGCTGAGAGAGCTGGGTGTGTCCAGCCTGGTGAAGAGAAGGCTCCGGGAAGACCTTAAAGCCCCTTCCAGTGCCTAAAGGGGCTCCAGGAGAGCTGGAGAGGAACCTGGGACAAGGGATGGAGGGACAGGACAAGGGGGAATGGCTCCCACTGCCAGAGGGCAGGGATAGATGGGATATTGGGAATTAGGAATTGTTCCCTGGGAGGGTGGTGAGGCCCTGCCACAGGGTGCCCAGAGCAGCTGGGGCTGCCCCTGGATCCCCGGAAGTGTCCCAGGCCAGGTTGGATGAGGCCTGGGACAGTGGAAGGTGTCCCTGCCCATGGCAAGGAATAAGATGAGCCTTAAGGTCTATTCCAACCCAAACCATTCTGGGTTTCTGTGGCTCTATGCCAAGCACCACATATGCCAGAGGCAGGGGCTTCAAGATGAGTGATGCGGATAATCCTTGCCCAGACTGGCACTCGGAAGAGAAGTAAGGGTAAATACACAAAATACTGCCTTGAGGTGCTGCTGTAGTGACCTGAGCAGAGCTAAGGCTGTCTGTGAGCTTTGCCCTCTAGAGCTGTGATTGGAACCCCTTAGCTCAGGAGTCAGGACGAGCTGAGACAAGGCACACCCAAAGAAGAAGGGAACCCCCTCACCCAGCACTCATCTGACCCAGGGAGCCCCAGGGAAGCTGCACTTACCCATGCTGATCACAGCAATCTCCCCCGAGGAGGAGTTGTGAGGCCCCACAAAGACACCAGATACCAGCAGGAGGGAGTCATCAGAGTTGAACTGGGAGAACTGGGTGTAGCTCCAGTTGTATGGCCTCATGTTGGAGCTGTGCTGCAGGGCGATATCCAGCTCATTGCTCCAGATCTACAGAGAGATGGACACTCAGGAAGCTGCTGAGAAAGCTGAGAGCGGTTCTGCTTTATCTGTTCTGCCAGTACTCACCAGGACATGAAAACCAAACACTATCAAAACCCCATTTAACGGCCTCCCACTCACCATATCCCTGTCCATTCCCCTGACAGAAAATGGAGAGGGGCCAAATGGAGAACTGCTGCTCCACTGGCCAGAGAAGAGGGTGTTCAGGCAGTGAATGGTGCCACCACAGCTGGGTTTCCAGCATGTTCAGACAGATTCCTCCCAGGACAACCACTCAGGCAGGACAGGATCCACTGCAGTGGATCGTTATCTCCCCAGTCTTCGTCAGACCCAGGACACAACAGGACACTGATCTGCACCTAGAAAGCAAAGTACCTGGCCACCTCCATACACACTCGGGCGGGAGCTGGAATGCACAGCCCTCAGGCTACATTTGCAAGAGTCATTAGTTCTACGGCTCAACAGACAGCTCAGCACCCGCAGGAACCAGCCCACATCCAGGGACATCTGGTCAAACCTCTCCACAGACTTCCCAAAGGCTGCTCTCAGGGCTAAACCCTACTGGACCAAGGCTGCAAGGGCTAGGCAGGGCACCTACCACTTTACCTTGACCGTGCAGTCTTTGGAGCATGATGCAAACAGGCAGCCAGAGTGGGAGAAGCTCAGGTGCAAAACTTGGTCATTGTGCTCCTTCAGGGCCTGCACCTCCACACAAGGGATGGTGTCGTAGAGCCTCTGGAACTCGTCGTACCAGGAGACAGCACCTGCAGCACAGAGCAGGGACATGGGACAGGAGTGTGAGTGGAGGGAAGCAGAGCTGGGCTAAACATGGCATCAGTCTTTAATAAACCAACCCTGGCTCCTGTGAGCAAGGCCAGGAGCTCTGCTGGGGCACCAACCCAGGGCTGCAGCTCAGCTACCAGCCCTCAGCATTTTCCTCAACAGCTTCCCTACTCTCACACACAAACCCCCCCCGTTCCAGTACATACACAGCTGTACACCACACCTCTGCTTTCCAAAGCAGCACAGCCCCTGCTGGAACAGCCCGGGCAGAGGCGCAGCTGTCAGACCTAAACAGTCCTGAGAAGGAACATGTGCACCAGCACAACCCAATCAAACGGGGACAAGAGGGGAGCTGGGAAGCGGCTCCTCACCATACCCAGCTCTGCACTGATTATCTCTGTCTTGTCTAACACAGAATTAAGACAGTTCCAGAAAGGGTCTGGGACCAGGAAAAAAACATCTCCATGAGGTAAGAGACTTGAAAAAATGAGAGAGAAGAACAGAAGCTGGGCATAGTGTGCTGAGCACAGCCTGGGGCACACTCACAGGGGTCTTACTGATGGACAATAAACGACAAATAAAGAAAATCTTTAATGAAGGGCCCGGCCAGGCAGCCTACAGACTTCTTGTAGCAGCAAATCCCAGAGAAGCAAGGAGGATTAGACATGTATATGGATAAGGGCCAACTTTCCTAGTGACACTGAACAGGACTGAAGAATTTTTTGGAACACGCTGCAGCCCAGGAGGCACTTGCTCCTGCAGGCAGGGACCAGCTTGCTGCCAGCACATCCCACTGCTGCTCGAGACCGGGCACTTCAACCCCCTCCGAACCTCCTGGTCCCAGGCCATCCAGCTGGGAAAAGCCTGGGCAGACCCCCTTTGGCCAAGCAAACCCAACATTTCATCTTACAGACCCACTGGATACCATTCCTCTAACCATGGGGCTGCCCAGGGCAGCCAGGCTGGCAGAGGTATTCCCCAAACTCTTGCTCCAGCCCCTGCCAGCTGTCCCTGTGCTGCTGCCTTGAGCAGGATGCCCACAGCTCCAACAGCTAGGGAGGTGCCTGAATATGTTACTGAGCTACACGGGCTGCTTGATCCTAATTAGTGCTCAAGAACAGGGCTGGCAGCTGACTAAGCAGCTGCAGGAGGCTGGGAGGGAACGAGCCTGGTCAAAAGGCTTCAGAAAAACCCTAAAGTGAACATCCTCAGCCCCATGGAGCTCCCAGGGTCTGCAAGAGGAAAGTCACACAGCCTAGAGGAATCCTATCGACAGCCATCTCCTCCCACAGCCCTTCTGCAGTGGTGCTCCTGCTGCAAGGAGATCAGCTCCCACTGCCTCATCCCTGGCATTTCTTCCTGCCCTTCTGTAGCCACTGCAACTCACAACCCAGGATCCAATTCCCTGAGCCACAGCTGGGGCCCCCTGCACAGCCCTCCTGCGCCCTGCAGCACATGGGGAATGGGCTGCTTGGAGAGACACCCCCCTGGGCAGCAAGGGCTCCTGCTGCCAGGCCCCAGCTGGTGTGACACAGCTGGCTCATCCTTCCAGACTGCACCAAGCTGCTTCCAGCGCTGGATGCTCAGCAGGGAGCAGAGCTGTGATCACACGACTGCCACCCCCAAGCCTTCTGAGAGCTCAGCCAAGGACAGCCCTGCCAGGCTCTGTCAGCTTCTGTTGTGAACCTAAATTAAGTCCAACCTGCCCTGGTGCTGTGGGGCAGCTGCTGACTCAGCTGCTGACCCCAGTCACAGGGCCACACATCCCCCAGACAGGCACTGGTGTCCCTGCACAGCCCAGCCCCTGGCACCCTCAGAGCAGCCAACGGTGCTTGTGGCAGTGCCTGGTCCAGCTGGAGAAGGAACAGAGCTGCAGCAGAGGGGCTGCCAAGTCCTGGAAAGGCCAGGCCAGCAGGATTCCACAGATCCCATGCAGGCGGGGATGCACCAGTGTGTGGTGACTCACTGTGACTCCCGGGATCTCCCTGGACAGCAGCTACAGATAGCACCTGCCTAGAGAGCTCAGAAACCCTCTTTCTGTGAAAAGAAGGGAAATGTAAAGCGTTTTCAGCCCTTTGACCCTCGTTTCTGAAGGGTCGGGGCAGACCCAGAGCCCTTTCCGTGCACATCTCAGCCCAGGACACTGTGACACAGCTGAGGCGACGCGGTTCAGGGGCTCCACCACCCCGGCAACAGCGGGCAGAGGGCAGAGCGGGGCGAGCGCAGTCTCCGTCCCGGGCTCCCGGCAGGTGCCGCCCCCCAGGATCAGCCCCGCGCCCCGGAGCGCACCTGGGTGCCGCGGCACATCCCGGGACACGCGGTAGTAGCGGTAAAAAAGCTCCTTCCACAGGAATTCGTCGCGGGCCACGGCGCGCCACTGCTGGCAGACGAGCCCCACCGAGAGCACGTCGGTGTGGTCCAGGTACAGAAAGATCTCGAACAGGACGGTGTCTGGGAGCCGGGGGCAGCCCGCGTCCATCGTGTCATTCTGCCGTCGCGCCTGGAACCGAGCGGGGTGCTGGTGTCAGGCGCGGAGCGGGGACCCGCATTCGCCGAGGGCCCGCGGCCCCCCCGAGCCTTGCCCGCTGCTCCCTTCGTGCCGTGCCCGCTGCCCTGGTGCCCCCCGTGGCCGGTGTCCCTCCCCCCCGCCGTGCCCGGTGTCCCCGGTGCTCCCCCTCGTGCCGTGCCGTGCCGTGCTCGGTGTCCCCGCTGTCCCCCCTCGCACCTCGGCGGCTCCGCTGCCCCCCCCCCCCCCCGCCCCATACTCCACATTAGAATCCAGNCCGGCCCGGGCCGGCGGTTGAGGAGGGGCCGGGCCGGGCCGGTCCCGCTCACTGGGCTCCAGCCCGGTGCTGACCCCGGCCATGACCCCGGCGCTGACCCTGTCCAGCCGCCACGAGGGCTTCTGGCTCCCGGCCGTCCCCGCCTGGCCTCGCCGCTTCCCGGCAGCGCTGGCCTCGCACAGCGGCCCATGGCGGCCCTGCGCACCCTCCTGCTCCTCGGGCTGCTCCTTACGGCGCGGGGGCAGAGGGCGGCGCAGAGACGGCGGCCGCCCCCTCCCCAGATTGCGCTGGAGAAAGTGGCGGCTCAGGAAGGGCTCAGTCTCCACCAGGTGAGGGGTTGGGCAGAGGGGTCTCTGGGCACCCGCTGACCCCGCACTTGGGTGGGCTGCAGGGAGCCGCGGTGGCTCCTGTTCCGTGTGGCCCTGCAGGGCTGACCCCCCGTGTCCCCCCCAGACCCGGCTTTGCAGCCCATCCTCCTGTATCCCCGTCCAGCGCTGACCCCCTGTGGCCTTCCCTCCCCAGGCCCACCCTTGCGGCCCGTCCCGTGTTCCCCTCCAGGGCTGACCCCTACTGTGCTCCCCAGACTCAGCCTCCCCGCCCATCCCCAAGCCCGAGCCCCTCGGTGCCCCCCACACAGCCAGGGCTGCCAGAGCCCAGCTCAGCCCCAGCACTGCCCACAGAGCAGGCGCGGGGGCCGGAGCCCCACAGGGACCCCCGGCCTCACCCATCTGGAGCTGCCGCCCTCATTCTGGGGCTTGGGCTGAGCTCGGGGCTCTGCTGCTGGTGCCGAGCTGGGGCTGCAGCATAAAGTGATGCCCAGGACACAGCCAGTGTGGCATTGGGGGTGCCCGCAGTGCTTTAGGCAGTGTGATCCAGGGGCAGGTGCCTTGTAGATGCCCTACACACCCCCAGCCTGTCCCCACGTCAGGCTCCTTCTGCCGTGCCATCCCATCCCTGCACCTGAAAGGCAGTTGTGCCCTGTGGGCACCCTAAGGGACAGGCTGTGGGCAGAGGTGCCAAGTGAGGGGAAGGAGGTTGCTCAGGGTGGTTGAATGGTGGCACCCCAGGCTGGTGGCCCTGCAGATGGTGCCACCCCTGTGCCTTGCAGCTCTCAGGGAGGTGGTTCCTGGTCGGCATGGCTTCCCACTGCAGCTACCTGGCAGAGCACAGTCACCAGCTGGAGGCCACGACAGTGACAATGACAGTCCTGGATGGGCAGAGCCTGGCCATAAGCACCTTCAGGAAGCTGTGAGTGATGCCAGGCACAGGGGCCACGGGCAGGGACAGGAATGCTGCAGGCAGATCAGAACAGGACCGGTGCCCTGGGATGGGGGCTCTGAAAGCAGCTCAGTCCCCTGGCCACAGGCTCCAAAGAGGACAGAGCTGCCCCAGAGCCAAGTGTGGGTGGGATACCCTCCAGGGGGTTTTGTAGTAGAAGCCCTGGCCACGATGGGTGCTCTGGTCATGATGGGCACCCTGCCACCCTCATGGCCACTAGCCCAGGCTGGGCTGGGGGTGCCCAGGCTGGTCCGTGTGAGGACAGCTGGGCTGGCAAAACTGAGGCATGTGGTGGCTCCAAGGCTGCCCAGCCCAGGACTGGCTCTTGGGACTGTCCCAGGGGCAGCATGTCTGAGGGTGGGGACCTGCAGCACATCTGTGAGCACTTTCCCCAGCCTGCTGGGCCCTGAGGTCCTGACCAGGCTCAGCGCTGCAGGGAGGTGGCAGGGACTCCTTGGGCACAGCAGATTTTGGGCTCAGCATCTCTCACAGTGTCTCCCCGGTGCTCTGGGACATCTTTCCCTGGGGAGAAAACAAAGTCCCAAGGAAGCAGACAGCGTGTGTGCCTTGGCAGGCAGGGCAGGCAGGGACCCGGGAAGATCCTCCACAGCCTGTGCTGACATCTCCTCCTTCTCTCCCTGTGCAGGGACAGGATGTGCTGGGAAGTCAGGCAGCACTACCTTCCCGCCCAGGCCCCCGGACGCTTCCTGCTGAAGGGTGAGGGAGACTGGTCTGGGGTGGCAGGAGGCTGCTGGAGCCCCCCAGTCCTGCTCTCGGCAGGGTTTTGGTACCAATGTCCCTCTTCCCAATGCACTCCCAGTATTTTACGTCTTGGGTCCCTAAGTGCCAGATGCCATCGCAAGTGACACCATGGACTGGTGCCTGTGGGGCTGCCCCACTCTGGCCCTGATTTTCACCCCTTGTACACCCAGCTTGTGGTGAACTGAAGCCTCTGGATGATGCTGGGGCTAACAAGGACTGACTGGTACTAACTGGGCTATCCTCTCGTCCTTCCCAGGCCATAGGAAAAGCAGCAAGGTGGATGTGGTGGTGGGTGAGGCTGACCCCAGCAGCTTCGTCATCCTCTATTACCAGAAGGGCCACAGCATCTCTGTTAAGCTCTATGGTAGGTTGGGGCTTGGGGCCTCATGGCAGGTGAAGGACAGGGGTGGGAAACCTGTGCTGGACTCAGGAGAGCCCAGCTGAAGCCTTGGAGGACCCAACATGGCAATGGGGGTCACTCCTAGCTGGAGAATTGTCCCCAGATGCTGGGGGGAGGTGGATAAGGGGGGAACTGAGAACCTTCTTCTCTGAGGTGAAAGCCCCCTGGGCCCTGAGCCTTGTGTAGGGACATGGGGGGCTTTGGGCCAGGGCCAGGTAGGGCCCGAGGCCACTGATGGTGTCTCCCCGCATGCAGGACGGACCAGCCTGGTCAGTGACACGGTCGTGGACAAGTTCGAGCAGCGCGTCAGGGCCGTGGGTCTGAGTGAGGATGTGACCTACTACTTCCCCACCTATGGTGGGTGGCACACGGGCCTCAGGGAGACCCCTGTGGGTTCTGTCCCGATGCTCCGGCCACCCCAGGGACACAGATGCAAGGATGGGGCTGTGCCCTGCAGTGTCCTGGGGGTGCAGGGGCTGGAGGGTGCCAGGTCCCAGACAAGGTGATCTCCCCAGGCTCTGTCTCTTGCAGGGTTTTGTGACTCTGCAGATGAGTTTCACGTCCTTGATGGTGAGCTGGGGATGCTGGGTGATGCGCTGGGTGCCCCCATGTGCCAGGCTTGGTCCCACGCTGGGCGCCAGTTGGGTGTCACTGTCCTGGCAGTGGGCTGGGCACACTGGGCCAGGTCCATACTGCACTGTGGCTGTGTGCTCCTGCCCCAGGAGCATGGGAGGGCTGGTCTGGCACGGAAAGGCCATGCCAGACCATTCCCCAGAACAGACTCTGTGCCCTTGTGTGGCTAACAGTCACTCAGGATGGGCATCAGGTACATCCTGGCAAAGCAAACCCCACTCACCCCCTGCATGGGTCAGACTGGGCTTGATGGATCAATATTGGTGTTTTCTGGGGTGAGGGCTGGTCTGGGATGAGATGACCTGGCACAGGGGCACCCTGGGGTGAAAGCTAGGGTCCCTGGGGACAGCTCCATCACTTGTCATTGGTGCTTGGGGAGACAAAGGTAGGTCTCCAGCCCTGGTGCTGGGCTTGGACATGCCCCCAGCCCCCCAGCCCTTCTCTTCCTTCCAGAAACGAAGCTGTAGGTGCAGATGGAATTGCCAGGGGGTCCCAGAGCTCAGCCCTCACCTCAGCCAGCTGCCCGTGGCCACACAGACCTGAGCTACACTTTGTCAGCTCCCACTGCTGCTCCAAAGATCTGGAGCCAGCCCTGGGGTTCCTCAGCCCCCCCAGCTGTGCTGGAAGCTGCGTCTGTCCTTGTCCTGTGACCCCAGCTTGTGTCCCCCCCTCTGCTCTGTGCCCCCCTCTCCTGCAGGAGCCAGCAACACCCCAATAAACACCTCAGAGAAGAGCCTGTGGACAGGCCAGTCACCTCTTGGTCTGCCCCAGCCAGGCCAGCACTACCTGCACCATGGGCTGCCAGTGCTTTGGACACGTGCTCCTGGCTGCGCCGTGCCGAGGGCGTGTTGGGGGGCTGTGCAGCCCTCTTCCATGCAGACCCCTGCCATCTTCTCTGTGAGCCTTCCCCCGCCGTGGGACAGCGGGGCAGAATTGTGCTTCCTGTGATGTGGTGCCTGTGGTCCAGCTGGCAGGGGCAAGGGAGGCCTGGCACTGCGGAGAGCAGCACCTGGGGCCACAGGGGGCATGGACGTAGCAGCACTGAGGGAGAGCACAGCAGTTGCCTTGTTCCCCAGCAAGCTGGGAGATCACTCAGGGACCCCAGGGGAGGAAATCTTAGTCCCACAATCCTGCTTCCCATCCCCAGGGCCCCGTTCACTGCCCCACCCCGCAGAGTTCCTTCCCCGAGGGGCAGCTGCCCGTGCTGGACTCCTGCGTGCACAGCCAGAGAGACAGGCAGGGGACTGGGGGGGGCTGCAGGGTCTTCCACTAGGGGAAAACCGCAGGGTTAATGCTGCAGCCCCTCATCGGACCCCTCCTCCCCGTGTGTGCAGCCTGGCCGAGGCTGTCCTGCCACGTGTTGCCGGCGAGCGGAACCCATTGCCACTGGCTTTAGGAGGGGACAGGGGGCAGGCGGGTGCGGGGCCTGTCCCCCCTCCCGCGGCCCCCGGGGCGGGGCGCAGGCCTCTGTCCCCAGCACCAGCATTTTGCAATCCTAGCGGGAACTGGTAACACATGTTGTTTATCAGGGAATTATGTAAGGGAAGCCACGTGCTGTGCCCGGAGCCAGCTCCTGTTCCCACCACCCACGTGTGGGGCAGCCATGTCCAGCTCGGCCGCCCCCCGAGCCTGACACAGCGAGCTTGCAATGAATCCTGCTCATTTTACCTGCACCCCAAAGTGGCTGCCCGGGCAGGGGGATAAGGGAGCAAGGGGAGAGCCCCGGGTAGCTGGGCTGGGCCCCAAGGATTCCCCACACCCTTCACACCGGCTCGACGACCATCCGTTGTTGGGGCTAAACCATTTCTGGGTGCAAACGCACAGGTTATGCCCAAGGGCCTGTGTCCAGCTGCCACGGGGACCCACAGCACAGATACCCTGTCCTGCCCCCAGCCCTGCTCTTTCTGCCCCTTGCCACCGTTGGTGTATCACTGTGCCTCCAAGTGCTCCAGCTTTGCCACCTAGGTCCTTGGGCTGGCTCCCATCTTGCTCCAGGAGAGCCGGGCACCACGCGGGTACCCATCGGGCACCCCCTCCTGGCACCTGGGCAGGCAGCTGGGGGTACCTGGCAGCAGGGGGGACTCGGTGTTCCTGCCGCAGTACCAGGTGACAGTGGCGCCCTGCCTCTGTACCCGATGGAGAGAGTTCCCCAGCTCCGGGGGAGACTGAGCCCCAGCCCGGCATGCGGGGCCCCAGCCAGGCTCTCGTCATATCCAGTCCCGCCTGGCTCAGCTTTTGTTTTGTTTTCATAAATCCGCGGGGCCGGGCAGGCGCCGGGTGCGCGGGGCAGGGCGGCCTCGCAGCGGGGCGCGGGGAAGGGAATGTGCGGGGGGTGCTGCCAGGGAAAACCAGCTGTTCTGAAAACACGCTCCTTACGTAACATGCTCCTTGGCAGGGCTGTGCCACGGGGCTGGGGCTCTGCCCGCCATGGCCAGCCCTGCCCAAACCCTGCCAGACCCGTGGGCGTTGCTGCTAGCACCCAGCATGCATCCCCTGCCCGCACCCTGCAGGGGCATCCCCAGATTGAGGGGGGCACCTTAGTACCCGCTGGTGACCCCAAACCAAGGGGGAGGACATCTCCAGCCCCTCTTGGCAAAGGGTGCAGGGTGGTGGGCCAGGTGGGGTGTCTGCTTCTAGGGTGCATCTGGCTGCATGCTGGTCCCCAGGGAGCTGAACATGGGGCTCCCCGGCTCACCAGAGGGACATACCCCAAGGATGCTGAGGACAGCAAAGATACTTCCTTGGGTGATGCAGGGACTTGAGTCAAGGCAAAGCAGGAGCACACGCAGGTGTCAAGTCCCATGGGTTAGGTTGGGACCTAGCAGGCACTGGACATTTCCTCCATCTCACTGAAGCCCCACTCTGGGTCCGAGTGAGGCCACCCTGTGTGGCTGGGGCTGCGCTGGCCCCTCTCCGTGGGCTGGTCCCCGCCCCAGCCCGGCAGCGCTGGGGGCAGGGCGGCCCCTGCGCTGGCCGCTGGCCACTGGCTGTTTTCACTGCACAGCAGTTTGGCACCCTGAAGCAAATATGTCGTATCAACAGGAGGGAAGCATTCACAGGATCCCCTGCTTGCCCTTTGGCTTCAGCGCTCTGTCCTGCTCCAGCTTGCATAACGGCACGGGGGGAGGCAGGGCTGGCTCCCCGGGGCCCCTGCAACGCCTGGCCATAAATAGGGGCTCGACAAACTCTCCGGCACTACAGCGCTCTGCCTCCAGCTCTCGGCTCGGCTTTGCCATGCAGGCCACACTGCTCGGCGTCCTGGGGCTGGCCCTGCTCGGGACACTGCAAGCCCAGGACAGCATTCCTGTCCAAGCTGACTTCCAGCAGGACAAGGTGACCCAGGCCAACCGGCAGCACCTCTGTGGAGGTTTGGGGTGTTTGGGGGGATCCTTGCCCTGAAAATGTGGGGAGGGGGTGGTGCAGGTGGGTGGGGGGCCAGGATGGCACTGGTGCACATGCAGCCCCCTATCCTGGGGACCTCCCAGAGCCTGGGTTTGGTGGCTCTGGAAGGGATCCCGCATCCAGGCTCCAGGCTGTGGGGCAGGACCCGGGGTTGGGCATGGGTCCGAGCCGCTGCTGTGCTGTGGAGCAGTTGTGGATGCACAGCGATCTTACAGGGGAGAGTGAGAAATGCAATCTCAGTCTGATAGCACAGAGATGGGCCATGGAAACCCCTCCCCAGCAAAGACCCCAGCCCTGGGCCACAAAAAAACAAGGGCTGCTGTGCTGGGATAGCCCCTACATCCCTCCTCCCCTGGAAAGGTCCTGGGGGACACAGCACCCCAGGGAGGTGATGGGGACGGAGGGAAGCACTTCCTGCAAGGACAGGGATTTGGGATGTGCTGCAAGGGTGATCCCAGCACAGCTGCTCTCCAAGATGGGCAGTTCCCCTCGGGGGCATCACACTGCTGGCTCCATACACTGGACTGGAATGAGCCATGCTGGACCCAGTGTCCTGACACCCCCAGATGGATGGAAATGGTATCTCAGAGCCAGGCAGTCCTGTTACACTCCCTGGGCTTGGGGGGAAGAGGAAGGAAACACCCAAGGCCATGGGGCCTGGGGCATGTCATGAAACAGGGATTTCCTTGTTCCTGAGTTTTGTGGTTGCCAAGAACTGTAGCAGCTCCCTGTGAAATGAGGACCCTGAGACACTGTCCTGCTGTAAGGAATGGGCTGCCAGGGGAGAGAGACATGGCCCGGGCTGGGGCTGGTGGGGGCTGAGGGGTGAGACAGAGTCTGTGCCCAGCTGGGGCTGAGTGGAGGTTGTGTGCAGCTCACAGGGAGATGGTACAGCATTGGCCTGGCCTCCAACTCGAACTGGTTCAAGGAGAAGAGGCACCTGATGAAGATGTGCACCACCATCATTTCCACCACCGCAGAGGGGAACCTGGAAGTTACCTCTACCTACCCCAAGTATGGGGCATGGGGAGAGGGTGAGCAGGGAGGGGGTACTGGGGGTGGCCACTGGTGCATCCCCTGCTGCTGTGCTCCCCAGGGGTGACCAGTGCGTGACAAGGAACAGTCTTTACATCAAGACAGAGCAGCCGGGGCGGTTCAGCTACACCAGCCCACGTGAGTGCCCAGCTTCCATGGGGCAGCCCTGGACATGCTCAAAGCCCTGCTGTCCCTGCTTCTGCCTTGGGGCTGATTTGGGGCTCAGGGCTGAGCTGTGCCCCATGTCCCCCACAGGCTGGGGCAGCAAGCACAACATCCATGTGGTGGAGACCAACTATGAGGAGTATGCTTTGGTGGCCACCCAGATCTCCAAGAGCACTGGTTCCTCCACTATGGTGCTGCTCTACAGTACGTCTGCCCCGGGACCCCCATGCTGTCCACGCCCCCGGGATGTCTGTCAGTCCCATGGGAGAAGGGCAGGGTTAGGGTCATTTCCCAAGCTGGGGTGACCGTGGGGGGATGATGGCTGAGTCGGGACTCCCTTGCTGGGCTGCCCGTGACCCTGTGCCTGTGGGTACAGTGGGACTGCCTGTCACCCTGCTCTTGGCTGCAGGCCGGACAAAGGAGCTGAGTCCCGAGCGCCTGGAGATGTTCACCCAGTTCTCCAGGGAGCAGGGCCTGACAGACGATGAGATCCTCATCCTGCCCCAGACAGGTGAGGCTGAGAGCACAGGGATGGTGTCAGGGGGTGAGATACCATAGGGGTACTGAGAAGGAGACCCTGCTGGCTTGTCTCTGCATCTCTATGGGGCTGGCATGGGGCCAGCCATGGGGTGCCTCCATTCAGGATCCCTCAGGGGGGCTGAGGTCCCACAGCCCCCAGAGGAGCTGATCTCCCTGTTTCTTCCTCCTGCAGACAAATGCATGGCAGATGCTGCTTAGGTGAGTCCTGCCTTCACTGGGGCTCAGACCAGCCCTGCGGGAGGGTATGGGGATGCTTACAGCCACGTCACCCAGCAGAGCCCCCAGCCCCCCCACAACCCTTCCCCAGGCTGCTCCTCTCCTCATACCTACTGGAGATCCCCCACCCAGCCCTGTGGGGTGCCTTCCCACTCAGTATGGGGCTGGCCAGGCCCATGTTTCCCCTGTGTGATACCTGGTCTCCCACAGGTCAGCCATGCTCACCCCCCATTTTTCCAGGCGGACCCAGCAGCTGCTGCCAGCCTGAGCACCAACAACACCACAAGCTGGTGACCACCCTGCCCCATCTGACCCCCAGTGGCCCCCCAGCACTGCAGCAGCCTTCGCTCCCTGGCTTCACAACCCACACCTGTATCCCTGTCTCGATTAAAGCCCATAAAAAACAGCCCTTGCCTGCTGGATTGTTGTGGGACAGCCCCAAACAAGGTGATGGGGAGGGGAAAGCATGGCCAGTAGGGTTGGGACTGGGGTTAGCAGCCAGGGCTGACCCCAGCTCCTGGCTGTGGAGCTGCTGGGCTGAGACCCTGTGTGCTCTCACAGCCCTGCTCCATGGTGCTGCCTGGCCACTGAACCTGCCCTGTTGCAGAAAAAGGGGTCCCTGAGTCTAGGACCCACTGAGGCAGCTGCTCCCCTTCTGCCCCTTGGGCACCCTGGGCTCCCCCAGCCTCCCTGCCTTGGTTTCCCTGCTGGAGAGCAGGCTGACAGCATGGGAATGGGGCAATGGGCAATCAGGGGGTCTCCAGAAGTTTGGGGAAGGATGGACATGAAGAAGAAGGATGTCTGTGAGCTCTGGGTGTGGCTTGATCCTGCCCACCCCCTGGGCTCCAACCCGGATTCTCTCCAGCAGAGGGGTCTGAGCCTGCTGCCACCAGCCTAAGAAGCCACCACCCCTTCTGAGGGCACCAGGCTGTGGCTCAGCCTGGGGTAGAACACCAGCACAAGCATTCTCTGGCACTGAGGCAGGATCCATCCCACCACTGACAGACCCTAGAACCAATGGGAACAGCCAGGAGGGGGCCCCTGGCATGTACATCACCCTCCTCCCCAGACACAGAGCGGGCACGGGGCAGCACTTGGTCCTGGCATGCTCTGGGCTGGGTCTCACACAAGGCTGCATTCATCTGGAGCTGGGGGGGACAGGGCCAGCACTGTCACCTAAGCCGGGCACAGGTTATCCCTGCTCTTGTGTAACCTGTTGCATAAAGCTGGCGTGGGCAGGGGTGCTGCCAACAGTGGGGGCTATAAAGGTGGGTGCAGCCTCTCCTGCCCACATCCACTCCAGGGCGAGGATGACAGCAGCACTGCCCAGCCTGGCTCTGGCCCTGCTCTGCCTGCTGCAGGCAGCGGCCCAGATCCCCGTGCAGCCGGACTTGGACACCCAGAAGGTAAGTGCACAAGGTGCTGCCTGGCACATCCTGCCCGGGCTGGAGGGGCTGGCTGGGGCAGGGGGCCTGTGCTGCACCCCAGGGCACCTGCCAGCCCCATCCCTGAGCCAACTCCAGGGCAGCTTCCAGGAGAGTCTGTGCAAAACCAGGTTAGTCCTGGCTGTTGTGTCCAGTGCCAGCAGTAGCCCCACTGCAAGGACACCAACAGGTGGGGCCATGATGTCCCCAAGCGTGTGGCACTTCCCCAGGGAACATGGGCCAGGTGCTGCACCTGTACTCTTAGCATGGGGCAGGGTGTTCTGCACGCAGGAAGGTGGCAGGTCCCCGTGTTTGCCTGGCTGGTCCCCACAGAGGGTGTCAGGTCTGCCACCACCGGCTGGCAGGTTTCTACACTGGGCTGTCATGTTCCCCATGGTGGAGGGCAGATCCCTACAGGTGGTGGCAGGTCCCTGAAGAGGGTGACAGGTCCCCACAGACAGTGGCAGGTCCACTGCAGGTTGGCAAATTTCTGCAGTGGGCTGCCAGGTCCCCCATGGAGGAGTGCAGGTCCCCCTGGCAGGTCCCCATAACTTTTCCAAATTCCAGTGGTGATGTCCTGCTGCAGTTTGCAGGGGTGTGGCATGTCACAGCCATTGCTTCCAACTGCTCCATCTTCCTCAAGATGAAGGATGGGATGAAGTCATCCATGGCCATCATCAGCTTCATGCCAGAAGGGGATCTGGCCATGAAGTTGGTCTGGCCCCTGTAAGTGTCCATCCTGCTCACCGTGTTCCCCGTGGGCCAGGGACTCCCTTCCCCACCACAGCAACTCCCCCACTGCTCTGGGTTGCCCAGTCCTGCCTCAGTGCATCCCCCTGGGCAGGCTGGGCTCCCCCCTGTGCCCACCACGCCACTGCTCTCCCATGTGGTGTCTAGGCACATTTGTCTTTTTCATCTTTTCCAGGATGGACAAATGCCAAAAGTTTGAGCTGCTCTTCCAGCAGAGCGGGCAGGCAGGGCACTACATGGGTATGTGTGGGCAGGGGCTTTGGAGCCATGGCTACCCCAAAACAGAGGGTGGGCATCCCCAGCCCCCATGCCTCAGGAGCAGTGGGAGGTGGGCTTGTCCCCTCTGCTTCCACAGCTCAGTGAGAGGCTGTGGGTGGGTGGGCACCTGGCTCCTCCACATCGAGCAGGGGTTCCTTCCTCATACCCCCCTCAGGCAAATTTGAGGCTTGAGCACTGAGCTGTGGGCCCCAGGAGGGTCCAGGAGGGCTCAGACTGTACCATGTTACCCAACTGGTCACCACTGGGGTCCTTAGGAGCACAAGAGAAGAGGGATCTGCGTGTGATGGAGACAGACTACAGCCACTACGCTGTCCTGCATGAGGCCCACCACAGCGAGGCAGAGCCCAGCACGGCGCTGCAGCTCCTCAGTGCGTTGGGAGTGGGGACCTGGCTCCTGGGAAGGGATGGGGGCACCAGCTGTGGGCAGGGGCTGGGCTCCCAACCCCTACCCAGGGCTACCACCAGCAGCACCCCATGTCCATCACGTGGGGAATTAATTTTGGGGTGAACGAAACCTTGCTCTAAAGATATCTCCAGCTGGTTGCAGGTTGAACCAGAGCCCCTTGCAGTGTGCAAGCCCAGCTGCAGCAACCCAAGCCTGCCAGCCACCCCATACCACCCCAAGAGAATGGGTCGCTAATCCCAAGGGGCTTGTGCCACTTTGCTGCAGCCCAGGGCAGCCGTGGGTTGCCTGGTGTCCACCCTGCATGTTCATTGCTTCACCTTGGCCCTTCCCTGGGGTCCAGCCGCTGCCCCGCAGTACCTGGACCCCCGGTGTGGGGCTGGCTGCTGGGATTCCTTGCACTCACCAGCCCCCACTTTGGGTGTGTGGCTACAGCAAGGGAGCAGGACGTGAGCCCCCAGCTCCTGCAGAAGTTCATGGAGCTCATCCCCACCACGGGCCTGACTGAGGACATGCTGGCCATCCTGCCCAAGTCAGGTGAGTGGCCCGCAGGCACAAGGTGGCAGCTGCAGCCCCTCTGCATGCGGGCTGTGCGGGGGCTCAGGGTGCTGCCAATGGCACACTCACCCCTCTCTTTGCTTTCCAACAGATCAGTGCACCTGGGACATCAGGTGAGTGTGGCCAAGGAAAGCTGTGACTCCCTTCCAGCGTGGCCTGGGCTGAGCAGGGACTTGCAGGCCTGGGGGAACCCCCACCTGCCTGGGGCTCTGTCACCCTGGCTTTGCCCTGCTCTGACCAGTTGTCTGCCTGTCCTGCCTCTGCAGCTGAAGGACCATGTGTCTTCCACACCTAGTGGACAATGGGCTCTGCACCCCTCTCCGTGGTGCTCCTTCCCATCCTCCAGGCTCTGCCAGATCCCCTGCTCCATACCAGGATCACCCTCAACCTCCTAAATAAATAGATGCAGAAGCTGCCCCAGAGCTCGGTGCTTTGCTGGTGGGAGCAGGGCGCTGCCAGGGTCCCCAGGCACCCTGAGCCCAACAGTCCTGGAGCTGACCCCTCCTGTCAGGCCCCCGTCGCTGTTAGGGGGCTCCCTGGATGTGATGTTTGCTGTGCCCAGCATGGGGAGGATGGGGAACAGAGGATGGGGAAGGTGCAGGGGAACAGCTGCCAGGGCAGGGAAGAATGGAGCCAGGGTGAACAGGCACAGCCCAGCTGGGTGGTCAGTAGCTCTGGGCACAGAGGGTTAAGCAGTCAGGCTGCCCAGTGCTGCCTGCAGGGACACCCCCAGGAAACCCCATTCCCTGCTCAGTCCTCTCCCGGGCCACCCAGCTGGGAGTGGGGTGGCACCAGGGTTGCCTATGGCAGGACTGGGACCCCCATGCCTGTCTGCCACTTCCCTTGGTCCCCCATCTGACCAAAGTAAGGCCATGCTGCCATGATCCCCAAGGGCAATTTTCATCCCCCTCCACCTCCTGCAGAGCGAAGGCAGCCTCTGGTCCCCCCTCTGCCTCCCTGTCCCGGAGTCCCTCAGTGCCCAGGCAGGTGCTGGGCTGCGACCCCAGAAGCCTGGCAGAGCCCAGCCCCAGGGGACATCAGCCTCTGGGAAGGAGGGACACAGTCCCACAGCGACATGAACCGCTTCTTCTGCCCGCCCTGCTCAGGGTGCCGCCCGCGCGGCACACCCTGCGTGCCCCAGCGAGGGTGGGGAGGCCGGCGCAGGCACCCGGGTCAGGCTGTGCCGGCGAAGAGCTGGATCTGGGTAGGAGCCCAGCAGCTGCCCCGGGGCACGTTTCAGCCCGGCCAGAAGAAGGGGTCACCGAGGGCCTTGGTGAGCTGGGCAACGGGGCTGCCCCAGGGCCGGTGCCGGGAAGAACCGCCCGCTCCTCCTGGCAGCCCGTTGGGAAAAAACCGTTTGATTTGTTCTTTCACAAGCAACTAAAAGAACGGGGGAAATCCCGAATTTCAGCAGTGGTGCAACAGTTCCTGTAACCCCGTTTTGGGGCTGGCAGGCACAAGCCCTCCTCTGGCCCAGGGGTTTGTTCACCCTGCGCTGACTCCTGCCCTTCGGAGCCAGCCCCTTGCCCAAGCCAGCCCCAAGAGCGCTCCCCGGGGCTCGGCGCGGCTCCAGCGGGGGACGGCGGAGGAGGGAGCACGGAGCTATAAATCCGACAGCGCCGGCACCACTCCCCACCCCAGTGGTGAAGCCAGAGGATTTGAGGCGAGATGAGGACCATGGGGCTGAGCCTGGGGCTGGTCCTGCTGTGCTTACTGCGTGTGCGGGCTGGGGACCTCGGAACTGTGGAGCCGGACAAGAGCAAGGTGACCCTCATCCCGGGAAGGGAAGGGAAGGGAAGGGAAGGGAAGGGAAGGGAAGGGAAGGGTGTGGTCTCCAGTCACCAGCAGAGCAGGGAGGATTGTAGAGGTGTTTTGGTACTGGGGACGGCTGGGGTCACTACAGTCACCATTGCTTTGCTGTCACACCCAGGTGAGGACAGTCACCCAGCCCCTGCACAGGTGTTCCTGAGGGAATTTTGTTGCCTGGAAGGGATGTGGGTGTTCCATGGACTGAGGTTGTCCTGGCTTGGTCCCTGAGGAGGGGACACTCTAGACTGCTCCTCTGGACTCACAGCCTGCTCTCACTGCCAGATTGCAGGAACATGGTACATCACTGCTATGGCCTCTGACTCTGAGAGCTACCTCCGGAATAAGGACCAGCTGAAGATGGCGATGGCCAACATTGAGGTCCTGGGGGATGGTGACCTGAAGGTCTCCTTTGCAATTCCCACGTAAGTCCCACATGCTTTTCTCCACAGGCTTCACTACCAACCTCCTCCCTGGACCTTCACTGGTGGCTCTCCACCTCAGTGCACTCCCCAAAGACCTGGGCAGGGGTTGAGACAGGACCACCAGGGGCTTGGGACAGCTGTGGGCACCCCGTGTTTAGGGCAGGCTCAGGGCAACACTAGCCAGGACCAGTGCCACCACAGAGGGTGGGACGGGACCCTACGATTACAACTTCCCCAGCAGAACCAGCCTCATCCCAGAAGCTCAGAGCATGAGTGAGGGCATGGATAATCCCTGGGTGCCAGCACTGTCCCCTGCCAGCCCAGGTACCCATTGTCCCAAGGGTGGTATCTGTCCCCTCCTGCCCTGGCCACACCATCGCATGTCTGAAGAGCAAGTCTCACACCTGGGATAGTGACCCTTGAACAGAGGAGGGGAAATGGGGTCACTTCACCTCAGCTGGAGCATCCTTCACTGTTCTGCAGCCCTGGGAGATGCATGAAGTTTGAATCGATCTACAAGCCAACAGGCAGCCCGGGTGAATACTACAGCTCTGGTGAGTGGGGGTGTCTGGCTCTTGGGCAGGATGGAGGCATGTCCCACCATCCCTGTCTGAAGCAGCTGGCTGTTCCGAGGGACGTGGCCCTCAGGACTGCCTGCCCCTGTGTGTCCTAGGTGGGACATCCCTCTGCATCCAGGTGCCAGCTGCACCCAAGGGTTGGTGGCCCAGCAGCATGGCAGATCCCCCAGTCCCTCCCTCTGGGATAAACACATTCAGACCAAGCTTAAACCCTGGGGAAAAGCAGGTTCCTTCCACAAAGAGGCTGTGAGTGGATGTTTCCAGGGGATGGAGCAGGAGTGGTTTTCCACCATTCCCAGCCCAAGGATCAGTCTGACACGGGCCAACAGCCTGCACTGACCATCCACAGCCCTTTCTGCCCTCACCTCCCCACCCCTCTGCTCTTCTGTGGGCTGTGGGTTCCACCAGGCTTTCAGAGCAGCCTTAGCAAAAGAGGAAACCAGGATGGGGAGATGTCGAGAAAAGATGGGCTTGGTGGGCTTCATGCTCGTACAGCCCCTTTGCAGCATGGGGGTTTCCAGGAGGAGGTAATTAATTTTTTTCCACGTCCTTTTGCAGACAGAGGCAACAAGACAGTGCGGCTGGTGGATACTGATGGCAGCTCCTACATGGTTGTCTTTGCCACCAGAGAGAAGGACGGGAAGACCTTGCACATGCTGAGACTTTACAGTGCGTAGCCAGCAGTGGTGAACTGCTCACAGGTGTCGGGTGCTTCTGAGGGTCCCGCAAGGCCGGGAGCCAGGGGACACTCTCTCTTCACTCCTGCTCTGGGTGCGGTGCAGGAGCGGGGCAGGGACTACTCTGTGGCAGGGAAGGAGCAGTGGTTTGGGGTGGCGGGGGAGCTTGGGGCTCAGGCTCCCAGCACTGTGCTGCAAGTCCATGGCCTTGAGTAAGTTGCTTGGTGGAGAGGGGTGGAGAGTGGGGGTCCTGCTGCACAGGCGGAACAGAATCAGTGGGGACAGGAACCAGGAGAGGAGTCACTGTACTGGTGTCAGGACCTCCGGCTCATCTTGTACCCTGGGTGGGGTGTTTCATGTGCCTGGCCACCACTGCCATCCAGGACCTCCACCAGTGCCTCCAGCCTTCTCCCAGGGACTGCCATCCATCCCACCCTCAGCTGGACACACTCACCAGCTCCCCAGTTAGGGTCAGGCACAGCCTGGAGCTAACTCATGTCTTTGTCTTTAGGCAGAGCCCAGTGGGTGAGACCCAAAATCAAGTTGCTGTTCAAGAGACTTGCCAAGCTGAATGGCTTCACCGACAAGACTATCTGGATTTTACCCAGGCAGGGTGAGCACTGCCCAGGGCCAGTATGGGGACACGCAGGCAGGGGCCAGCTCAGCCCATCAGTGCCACCACTTTGTGGTCTGAGCTGGCAGGAGGGAGTGCTGGCAGCCAGCAGTGCTCTGGCTGGGCACACTGAGCAAGGAGAAACCCACCAGTTCCTTCTGAGTGGTCTATTTTGGGTGCTAAATGGGACTGTTCAGACCACAGTGCTGGACTCAGGCTTTCTCCTTGTTTCCACAGAGGAGTGCAGACTTGATGAACTGTAGGTGAGTTGCTGCAGTGCAACACGGTGTTTGCAATGTTCTCTCCTGGAAACTGACCCTCTTGGTGCCCCCAAGGCAAGGGCCACCAAGAACTCTTTGAATTCCTCTGGGGTTGAGCTGTTTGAACTGGTGCTGGAGCTTGCACTCAGGTAGGACCATTCCTTTGGATGCTGCTCTACAGCAGGGACCCCCAGGTAGCAGTACCCAGGGACCCCCAGGTAGCAGTGCCCAGGGACTCCCAGTGGGAAGTGCCTGGCACTGAACATGGGCACGTGAGCTGAAACCACCAGAGAAATGTCTGCACAGCCCTTTCAGCAGTGAGGGCCAGGACACTGGCTCCTGCCAGAGGGACCCTGGGCTTGTGGACTGGCAAACCTGGCCAGAGTGGGTTGGTGTCTCACCATGCAAACCATATTTGCTGTTGCCCCACCCCTGGCCTGTACTTTCCCACCACACAGCTGTAGGGGTGACTAGAAATCCATTGCTGGAGATGCCTCACCCTACAAATCTGGGGAAAACTGGGGAAGAAAACACTGATCCTAATGGAGAGTCCTGCTGGTCTCTGTGCCTCACCCAGACCCCACCTCTCCCACCTGTTTTCCAGCAAGTACAGACTGGCTTGTGGATGCTCCTGCCAAGCAATGCAAGACCCACGCTCTGAAGCTCCAGGTTCCTGCTCCACCATCCTTCTTCCAAGCTCTGTTGTCAGGACTCTTGACACGGCCCCTGCTCCTCCAGCACACAGTCCCTGCTTTTTGCCAAATAAACAGAAACCCTCCCCAGATCTTGGTGTAGCTGTCTGGGGAGAACCTGGGCTGCTGGGCCCTCCTGTTGTCTTCCTGGGGGCTGTGGATGGTGAACAGGAGTGATCCAGCTGAGCTCGCCCAAGTGAGGGCAGTTTCAGAGCTACAAGGTTTTCCCTCCTGGGTGCCTCCCAGAGGGGCAAGACCAGGCAGAGGTGAGGCAAAGGGTGCAGTGAGGCTGGGAATCCTGTGGGCAAGAGGGGATGCATGGAGAAAGGCCACAGGGAGTGAGGCTGCAGTTTGGAGGGCTGCATCCACCTGCACCATCCACCTCCTTTCCTCCTCTTGCCCTGCAGTGGCTGCAGCTCTCTGCTCCCCGGGAGCCCCATCCAACAGCTCAGGCTGAGCCAAGGCAGGGCAAAATTCAGATTTGGGACCTCTCTGCCCCACTGCAAGCTGTTGTGGAACGTGGCTGTCTGAATCCTCTGGAGCTAAACCTGGAGAGCTGCCTGTGGTTTCTGCCCCTGGGCACCACCCAGAGAAAACCCCCTCTGGAGCTGGGGTCCCAGAGCACATGAGCTGACAGCTCAGTGTGTTCTGGGTGAGTCCCATCCGTGCAGAGCAGGCGATGGGTCCCCCAGCAGCCCTCCATAGTCTCTCAGCCCTTCCATCAAGCTTGTATGTGCCTCTGCTGCTCATCCAATGTTCCTTTATCCCTGTCAGCAAATCTGGCCACATATCATCATCTATCTGATAAAAAGGGACTTTTCTTCCCTGAATGTTCCTAAGGGCTTCGACACCGACTGAGCAATGGTGGCATCCTGCAGCAAGGAGCTTCGCTGGCCTCTGCTCTCCGTTTTGTTTGTCATGCTGATTCCATCTTCAGCTGCTCAGCCAGGGGCCGTGGGAGCACACCAGGGCTGGCGGGGACCAGCCCAGACACCAGGGTCCCAAGCCCTGATGGACAGAGCAGAGGGGTGTTGGGGCAAAGGAAGTGCTGGGACAGCCTTGGATGGCTGAGGAGCAGTTTGAGACCAGCAGCTGATGGCTTCTGCTGGTGCAGAAGATCTCTATTTGTGCTCCTTATGCTGTTCCAGATCTTAAATCTTTGACAAGCCTCCTCATCCTCGTCCTCGTCCTCACAGCTTCCCCTCTCACCCTTCTCTCTCCTTCCTCTGTTCAGGCCATGTCCCTGCTGGGGCTGCGTGGCCAGACCTGGACCTTCACCTCCCCAAAAAGGTGGGAGTACAACTGAGATTTACGTGGAGCCTTGTCTTATTCTCTGATCTTCTCCTAACATCTCCTCATGCTGCCCTGTCTGGCACTCACTGCACGTGGATGAGATGTTTTACCAGACATCTGTCAGTCAGTCAGCACAGTGACCTCCCTGGGTGACTTTCTTCCCTTTCTCTCTCTCTCAGCCACTCTTTACTGTGTGGGTGACCAAGCACTGGGACAGGCTGGCCAGAGAGGCTGTGGAGTCACATCTGGAGGAGCTCAAAACCTGTCTGGACACAATCCTGAGTGACTGCTCTAGGGGACTCTGCTTGAGAAAGGAGGTTGGACTGGATGACCTCCCAGCCTGAATCATTCTGTGATTTATCTTAGTGAGATCTTCTTCCCTAACCTATGCCAGCTTGTCCCCTGCGAGCTTTGATAGACTCTTGCCAGCTGACCAGGGGATGTCCCACACCCATGTCCTGTTGACTCCTCCAGAGAGATGTATTTCTGAGGTGTGATTTTCCTGTGCAGTTGCATTCAGTCTGCCCTGTGTCATAGTTTGCTGAGACAGCAACCAAATCTGGCATTTATTGCAGCTTTTGTGAGTATCTCCTACACTGTGAGGGGACCTACTCATCTGTTGTCCCTCTGACCACCTCTGCAGAGCCTGGCACATTCTCTTCTCATCGTCTGGTGAAAACTAGAAGGTACCACAGGGAGTGTGAGTGGCAGATGGGATGCTGCAGTGATGTTGGAGTTATTTTGTCTGGAAATGTCATGTCCTCCATCTTATTACTCACTTGCCCTTCTCCATTGGTAGGACAGAACTTCTGAAGTGTTTGCAGAGGAGATTGTCCATTCTGAGGATCCACCAAAGCTCCTTATTCGCCAAGGTGGATGCAGGGTTTCTTCACTTTTCTATCAGCTTATTTTCTTTAAATTTAACCATCTACTTTCAAATATTTTTCTAGTGTTAAATTCCTGCTGCCAGAGCCTTTGAATAAAGTGCAGCTGTCATTTCTCCAAGCAGAGGAGCAAGGTGCCAGATGCTGGTGTCTTTGTTGTTTGTCTTACATCGTTGCCTTCAGCTGCCTTCAATAAGTTAAAGAATATTTATGCTATTTCTGATCAGATTCTTTAAACTGATGCAATTGCGCTGGGTTCCATTTAGGTTTCCCAGTTTTGTTTAGGGCTTGTATTTGCTAATATCAGCTTAAGCACTCAGAGGGGAGCTAAGCTGGTCTTTCCAGGCAATCTCTGTGCCATATGTGATAGTTAATCCTCTTGACTTTTCATTTTTTCTCTTTTTAAAAATAAAATGTGACCGTATGGGATCATCTCGAGTATGAGTACGAGCGTAGCACTGGCTGGCACAAGGATGACACTTGAATTTCAGCCTCTGAGTCAGGCCCCACTTGGTGCTCAGGACCTGTGGGCTCTTGGCCATCCCAGAAAAAACTGGGATGCAGGGATGCCCAACCAACCTACCTGGAGCAGTCAGGTGTTAGAGGCTCCTGGATGTCCCTTTGCACGTGACAGGTGCAGCACCAGTCACCAGCTGGTGGTGTGGTCGCCACAGCAGGAGTCGCTCAGACGACATGCAGACATCAGGACCAGGCTGGTCCATCTGCCTTGGTGCAGAGTGAGACTTGCAGACGTGTCCCTCAGTGCCTTGTGCCACAGGGTGGTTCCTGGCAGTGTCCCTGGGATGTGGCTCTTCAGGCACAGCAAGGCTGTGGAGCTGACCTGTGCTTCACTTGAGCCTACCTCAAGCTCACTCGACTCATTAGATTTGATTGCAAATCAAATCCAATTTAATTAGCAGAAAGGCAAACAGCCCCCACCAATGACTGGCTGATCATTCCCTAATGACTATCAGATCAGCAGATGTAATTGCAGAGCCCTACAGTTGTCAGAGAATGAAATGAAGATGCCACTTGCATCCCACTCACACAGCACCTCTGGCAGTTTCTCCTGCCCTGGCTCATGGGCTGGGGAGTTTTGCTGTGGGGGGACACATGGCCTGCTGTGCCTCATCCCTCTGCACCTCCAACTTCCAGTAAGGCAACTGGTGCCAGAGAACCCAGCCTGGTTTTCTGGTAGCCCAGACTGTGGTGCTGTCCTCTTTGGTACACCCTTGGTCACGGAGAGGTCACAGGGTACAGGGAGAGAGCTGGGAGTAGGTGGCCTCCCCAGGGGTCTTGGGCTCGGTGTGTCTGTGTGGTACCTTCCCAGCAGACCAGCCATGTACTTTTCCATATCTGCTTCATCAAATCAACTCAAAGGCTCTGTGAACACACTGTAGTTAAAACAGGTTTATTCTAGGTAAAGGGAAAAGTTTTCAGTAATGACAAATGGATTTAGGATCCTGTCTTGGTTTGAAAAGACAGGTGTCTGCTAAGGAAGGCAGGAGCCTCCCTTGAAATGGAAAATGTAAACCCCCTCCCTCCAAATTTTAAAATTAAGGGGTTCTCAGGCAAAGATACGGGAATAGGAATAACAGTTCTTTACTAGGAAAATTAAAAATACAAATGCAATAGTACAAAAAAAAGAAACCACTGACATAGTCAGAATCCCCCTGACACCCTGTTGGGCAGGGTGCTGGCAGCAGTCCCATTAAACGGTGGCTGCAATCCCCCTGCAGTGGCAGATGTGGTTCTGCTGGAGCAGGGATCCTGTAGAAGGATGTAGGTTTCCTCTGAAGGTCCAGGGGTGGTGTAGATGGGGCTGGTCTTCCTCTGGGAATCCAGTAGGAGAAGGCTGCTGTAGTGTTCCAAATCTCGGGTTTTTTTATCCAGGTAGGAATGCTTGGCTCCTCCCCCTGGGCGGAGCATCTCACAATGAGACTCAATGGCCCATTAACCGAAGATATCTCCTTGAGGGAGGATGGGTTGTGGAAAAGATCAAGAAAACTGCCCCACCTCTGACAGATGCCTGCTTTAGTACTGGGCTGGGAATGCACCTCTGGAGCTTATGGGCAGAGGGGGAGGATGGAGAATCCTTGTGGCAGGGAAGGGCTGGGTACCGAGTCCCAGCTGCGTCTGTGCTTGGCCCTCATCAGCTCGAGGCACTGACAGATGAGACCACACCGCAATACAGACCGGTGGAGCTTGCTGAAAGGACCAGCAGTGTCACCAGGGATAAAAGAACCATGAATTCCTGTCCTCAGAGTTCAGAGGAGACCCCCTGCTTCCTCCAGAGAAGCCAGGATGCATGCAGCTCCAGGGGCACACAGGACAACCCATCAGGGTGCAGGAGGAAAGTATATTTGAGCAAATATACTTTGGTATTATATATTCGGTGCAAATATATACAAATTAATAAACCAAATAAAATAATACTTTAAATGAGTGTTTATTAAATCTTTATCTTGTCCTTCTAAAATGTCTATCCATGTGTACGTTTTACAATCTACATGTATATAACTGATGAATAAAGGGACTGGAAGTGGGCTGCAGTCAGGGTAGAAGCACAGGTGGTTTCCCAGCCTTTCATCCAGCGGGATCCTGCAAGCCCCCAGGGTGGTGACCATGGCTTTCGTGGGTCCCACTCTGGCTCTCCCAGGAAGTCAGGTCCCACCTTGCTGCAAGCCCTGCTTGTCCCTGACGGATCAGTGCTGGAGGATCCAGCTCGGCACCACTGTGATCGGGGCTCCTGTGGCCCCATCCATCTCCCCACCCACCACTTGCCCTTGATGAAGAAAAAGTGCCCCTGCCCCATGGCTGAGTGTGATGCTGGGGAGTGCTGAGGTCCCCACTCAGGTGGGGTACTGTTTCCAGTAAATGGTTTTTATCTCCACTCACCTTCTTGCACTTCCAGTTCTCAACTCCATTCCCAGAGCAGGAAGGAGGTGGTGGAAGGGAGGGAGGGAGAGAGCAGCATCTGGTTTGGGAGGGTCTTGGGCAGGGGGCACTAAACTGGGGAGTGCCATTCCTAAACCGTGACAGCAGCTTTTTCTCAGGGAAGTAAAATCCCAGACAGGGATTTTTTTTTTTTTTTTTCACAGTCCCTTTCAGAGGAGCAAAGGGCCAAGGAAATTAAGGAAGAAAATTTAAGAGGTAACAATTCTGCTGGGAGCAGATGACATGGCTGGCCCTATGCCATGCTGTCACCCACCCCTGCCTGGCACCTTCCTGCTCAGCCATGGTGGCAGGGGGAGCCACAGTGTCTTGGTTTACAAGGCAGTGTCTGCTAGGGAAAGGCAGCAAAGCCTCCCTTGGAATGGAGAATGTAAAACCCCCTCCCTCCGGATTATTAGAATTGTGAAATTAGGGGACTCTCAGGCAGAGATGTGAGGATAAGAGTAGCAGTTTTTGCTAAGATGTATAATGAAGCAAACACACAGCAGTAACAACAGTGTTAACCCCAAACAGGCCCAGACCCAGTGAGAGCCTCTCGGCGGCGGCACTTTATATGTGTATGTATATATATAAATATAAAACAAACACACAGCAGTAACAGCAGTGTTAACCCCAAACAGACCCAGACCCAGTGAGAGCCTTGTGGCGGCAGCACTTTATATGTGTATGTATATATCTATATCTATATCTATATCTATATCTATATCTATATCTATATCTATATCTATATCTANGGCTGCGGCACTTATCCTCCGCTGCAGTTCCGGGAACAGCCGGCAGGGGCGCTGCAGCTCCCGATGTGCAGGGCAGGTGCGGTGCTCCCCCCGCGGCTGCAGGGGGCGCTCCGGCGCGGGCTCGGGAAACACGCGGTGATGGCGGCGGGGCCGAGGCGGGAGGGAAAATGGAGGAGAAACGACGCTCTACGAGAACCCCGGGGCAGCCGGCCCGGCGCCTCCAGCAGGACTCCCAGGAGCAGCAGGCTGCAACAGCAGGGATGAGCTGGAGAGAAAATCCCAGGCCGGTGGGCGAGATGCCCCAGAAACTCCACGGCAGCAGCTGGAACTGTGGGGCATCCCGGCCGGGCGTGCAGAGCCCAGAGCAGCGCCGGAGAAACAGCAGGAGGGCGGGATAACGGTGACCCGGGTCCAGGCAGGGCAGAGAGAAGAGGCAGGATTCCCTGGAGAGCAGGAGCAGAGGCCAGTCCGTGTCTCAGGCTGGCGATGAACTATCCCCGCAGCAAGCGACAGCCGTCCCGATCCTCACCCGGTGCCACCCCGGCAGCAAGAGAGCGAGACCGCCCCCAAACTCGCCTTTTACCTGCCTCCTACTCTCACCATGGTTCTGCCTTTTTCTCCCCACCCTGTTCCAAGCACCCAGTTCTCAGTGCCTCCCCGACATCTAATGGGGAAAATTCCAACCCCCAACACAAGGGCATGTGGCAGTTCCCTCCAGAGCCAGGCCTGACGTCCCCGTCACACCATACCACGGCAGCTCGCTCTCAGCATTCCTTGGAAAGGCTCAGAGCAGGCTGTCAGCCTGCCAGGGCACCACCGACGCTCTAACAGGGCTCCTGCTGCAAGCGTGTTGGCTGAGGCTGAGCCCAGCCACGCAGCATGGCACAGCCACGGGAATCCCTACACTGAGAATCAGGCAGCACATGCTGGCCAGCAGGATCCCAGACAGTGGGTCCCAAACAGCATCGTGTCATTTGTGTTCGTGCCAAGGCCTCAGGTCTGTGCCCAGAGCAGGGGGCCAGAGACTGGATGCCAGGATTTTGCAGAGCATCCCCTGACTCCATGGGGAAAAACCTTGGGCAGCCTGGGAGCTCTGCAGCACACAGGGACAACCTGGCATCCCTGTTGGACATGGCTGTTGGTGTGACTGGGGTGTCCATGTGGCATCTTTGGGGCTTGTGGCTGTGGAGACACATCTCCACCAAGCACCCACAGTCCTGCAGCCAGACGGGACATTTGTACTCTGTAGGGGACATAGGGGTTGGAAAGCAAACCCTAGAGATGTGAGACTAATCCAGGATATGGGAAGAAGTTTTGCAGGGGAGTGATCCAGGGATGTAGCTCTGGCTGGGAAGGGAGGGGTTGGTTTGGCAGTGCACGGCTCTATCCAAAGGCAGTGGCTGCAGATGAGGTCTGACAAACCCAGCGCTCAAAGCCAGGTGCCACAGCTGCAGAGCAGGCAGGGATGAGACACCTCCTGCCATCAGCCTGAACATTACCCAAGCAGCCACATGACCCACAGGTGAGATTCCCCAGCTCCTCACTCCCATGGCAGTGTATCCCACTGGCATACATCCCAGTGTATGCCGTTCACGTGGGACTGGGGGAATAACCAGATCCCAACATAGCATTACAGACTACGTTGGCTTGGACGGACCTTTCAAGGTTATATAGTCCAAGCCCCCTGCATGGACAGAGACACCTGCCACTTGCTCAGAGCCATGTCCAACCTGGCTTTGAACGTGTCCAGGGATGGGGCAGCCACAGCTTCTCTGGGCAAACCTGTGCCAGGGCCTTTCCACTCTCACAGGGAAGAATTTCTTCCCAATATCCCATGTTACCCTGCCCTCCGGCTGTGGGAAGCCATTTCCCCTTGTCCTATCACTCCAGGCCCCTGTCCAAAGTCCCTCTCCAGCTCTCTGGAGCCCCCTTAGGCACTGGAACGGGCTCTGAGGTGCAACGCTTGGAGGATCCCCGGGTCGCTGGTGCCGGTCCCGCCGCGGGGCTGCGAGCGAGAGGGGCCTTGGCGGCGGAGTGCGGGCCGAAGGCGGTGGAGCCCCGCCCCTCCGCCTGCCCTGGCCCCGCCCCTGGCACCGCCTCTGGCCCCGCCTCTGGCTCCGCCCCTG
>VZSE01008610.1:60591-82494 GCA_013398275.1 Promerops cafer
TGCCGCCCGCCGCGGAGCGCTGCTGCTCCTGCTCGCCGCCCTCGGATCTTTCCATCTGCGCCTCGCCCGTGCCGGTGAGTACCTCTTCGTTCCCTCCCGTGTCCGTCTCCTCTCCCTTCCCCCGCGGATGCTCGTGTGCCCTCCCACGACGAACCGTGGTGCGGTTGCCCCCCGTCTTCTCCCCCATTATCCCCCATCCCCACGAGGGATCAGTATCCGTGGGTGTTCGTGTTCTTGGGTGGACGCAAGATAGGAGGTGCCCCCCCCACAAAGCCCCACGGGGGTTTCTCACACCCCGCAGCACTCCCCAGGGACGGGCAGCGCCTCCCCGTCACTCCCCTGGCCGCTGCTGCAGGCAGGGGCCTGGCAGCGGGTGGCAGCGCCGCAGGGCTGGTCCCCAGCAGCTGTTTGGAGGGGCTGGAGGGACCCGCAGATGTGGATCCCGGAGTGGGGAAGGAGCACATAGTCAGGGGAGCGGCCCTCATGAAGCATCTTTATGGGCAGGGAAAAATTAAAACAACATCAGAAAACACCGAAACAAAGAGAAAAATAAAGGTGCTGCAGTGGCCGAGCCGTGCCGGGGAGCCGCCAGGGGCTGCGCTGGAGGGAGCTCTGTTTGCCCTCCCGCCTCATTGCCCCGGCAGCGGCCGCGGCATCGCCCCGCTACGCCAGGGATGGTGACATCTCTGTTCTCCGCCGGGGCAGAAGGAATGGGTGGCCTTCACGCCCTCCCGTGCAGCACCGCCCTAAGCTGCCCTGCTGCCTGCTGAAGGGTTTTCTCGGGGCGTTCAGGTTTGATTTGTTTGAGTTTCGGGGTCTGGGTTAGGGCATTTCCCCTCCTGGAGCGTCTGGCACTGGATACGCTCCGTGTCCCCGTGCTCTGTGCCCACTGCTGGGGTACACGGGGCTGCGATGGGCACAAACAGCGGCCCAAAATCCCCAGCCAGCCCCAGGCCCCGTTGCTGCCTGCGGGGAAGGCTTTGGCCGCCCGCCCTGGGGAGGTGCCGTGTCCCTGCCTAGGTACGGCCTGTCTCGGGCAGGTGCTTTCCGCCTCGCTGGCGGAAGGGCCTCCTGCCTCCCAGCATTGTTTGCGGATCCGATATCGTTTCCCTTCTCCGGCTCCCGGCAGGGCAGACGCCGGGCGGGCAGCCTGCTGTCAGCCGCGGCCTGGGTGGCCTGGCCATGCTGCCGTGCTCTGAGGGACGGCGGGAAGCTGCAATAATTTTTAAATCTCCCAGTGGATCAAAACGTCTGTGTGTTTCCACTTCAGAGGGTTGGAGGCAGAGGTGGGGATGCTCCTGCGCTCCCCCTCTTCCCATGAGCCAAGACTGGGGTAGCCCAGCCAGTGGTACTGCTGACACAGGCTGAGGTGGGAGGAAGGAGATCTGGGCGGCTCGGATGAGCCATCAGTGATCCAGTATAATCTCGGCTCCTCCTGAATTTAGGGGTTAGTGTGGGATCATCTGGCCTGGCAGTGCTGGCTGGGCAGGGTCCCTTGAGGGGCTGCTGGGGTGGGTGTGCCTGGGTGTTGTCAGGGGGGGTGGTGACAGTTTCCCCTTCCCTCCCCTCCCTTCCCAGCCCTCGGAGGATGCTCGAGGTGAGGTGAGCGTGGGGGGCCTTGCACCACATCAGCAGCCTGTTCCTGTGCTGGGATATTGCACACTCCTGATGCACATGGGGTCGGATTTCCAGCTCAGCCTCTTTCCCCTGAGAGAAGCTGGGGACGGTGTCTGCGCTGTTCCCAGCAGCAGCATCCCATTGCCAGGAGGTCTAGGTTGTGTGGCATGGGCAGTGGGGAGCTCCAGGTAGGTTTCTCCTGGGGGTGGCTGAAGAAATATCCCTGGGATGCTGGGCAGGTAAAGGAGTCTCTGTCTCTGTCCCGACCCCACCGCCTTCCTCTGAGTTTAGCGGGGCACAGGAAGCATTGGCTGTTTCTTCTCACTTCATAATTGCCTTTCCTGGGCAGATTGGGCCAAGCTTTGCTTTCTCTGGGGATGGCTGCGAGGTGCAGGTGGCAAGCCCAGGAGCAGCTCCTGCTCTGTGGTATGCTGGTGAAACTGGCTCCTGGCAAGGAGAGAGCCAGGGAGAAGGTCCTGCACCACCACGCTCATGTCCTCCTGCCTCTGCAGCTCCATCAAAGCTTCTTCAGACGGGGGTTGGCATCTCCTTCTCCTCCTCCTCCTCATTTTCCTTGGCTGTCGCCGTGACCCAGAGCCCCTGCAGCAGATGCCATCTCCCGGGATGCAGCTGCACGTGGCTCAGTAACATCCTCATCTTGCTGTGAGCCTGATCTGAGCTGGAGGAAGGGCAGCAGTGCTTTGGAGGTGCTGCACGGTGGTTTAGGTTTGCTTGCTGCTCCTCAGCTGGGCTTTTTTCTCCCACGTGTCCCTATGCATCACACCAGGTTTTGGGCAGAGGCCCTGCCTTGCTTCGTTTTCTGGCTTCATTTCCTGGAACATGAGTGAGAGCCATATTTCTCCCTGCTTCTTGAGTAACTAGGTTGCCAAATTTCTTATATTATTATCATTGTTATTATTGTAAACAAAAAAAAAAAGTTTTCCAAATGGGATGACAGGCTAGAACCCCATTTTTTAATAATCCTGAACCCCTCTGCCACAGCCATCACATCACATCACATCACATCCCAGACATCTGGAGAAGATGCTCAGCAAAACCTGAGTTGTTGTTTCCAGTCCAAGCGACCCATTTGGCCATGTTTGACCTGCTGGCTCCATGCTGCTGCTCCTCCTCGTGCTGCTCCACAGGGCCATGGGTGGGAGCACAGATGCTGGTGTTGATACTGGCTGCTGCTGCTGCTCTGCAGTGGTGCAGGGACTGCTCAAACCTCCCAGCTGGGCATGGCTAGGCAGGAGCCATCCCCTGGGAAGTTCCCAGGCTCAGCCTGTGGTGGGATTGTCCATCTCTTGGCTTTTCCTCCTTGCCTGCTTGTCCATCGCTGCACTGGGGACAGGGTTGGGACACAGTGGGGGAAGTGGCCCCAGGGACCCCCATGCTGAGCTCTGAAGCTGTGGCAGCTCCAAGCCGCTCTTGGGGGCAAGACAGCAGGACTGGTGCTGCACCCGTGGTGCTCGCAGGGCCCTGGCTGCCCTGTCGAGTGCAGGGAGTGGTCTCTCAGCCCCGCAGCATCCGGTGAGTCGGTCTGCAAGAAGCAGCCCCAGTTTTTTCTGGAGGCACAGGAAAGGTTGTCTGGGTACCCCCTGGGAGTGGTGGCAGTGGTCCCACTCAGCCACCCCATGGTGGGGTGTCCTCTGCCACGCTGGTGCAGACCAAGTGTTTCTCCACGCAGCAGCTGGTGAAATGAATGTGGTTTTAATCTTGGAGATAATGTCCCCACCTTGTTTTCTGGGGTTACATGTGCTCATGGGGGAAAGGAGCCCTTGTAGGGGGGAGGTGTGGAGGAACTGGGATGTGGGGCACAGGCATCCCACGTGGCTCCAAGGAGCTGGTACCTGTGCCAGGGACATGGGCAGGGCTCCGTCTGCAGGCCTGAGGAGGGGGAATGGGTGGAAAGATGGCTGATAATTCCAACTGCAGAAGCAGCATCAAAGACGAGTTTAAGGAAAAGATGGGGTGAAAGTCCCTCATCCCTTTTGCTGTAGCTTTGTGGGGACTCACAAATCCATGCGCACCCCAGCAATACCCTGGGGGTGCCAGTGCGTGGAGAGCTGGAGCTCGGGGTGGGGAGACTGGGATTCTGGAGCCAGGGGCCTGCTTGCACAGTACAGGGTTGGGTCCTTTGGATCTGCAATTTCCTGGCAGCTCTGGAGACCGGTCCCCCACCCCAGGGAACCCTCAGTCCCCGGGGAGCCCGGGTCTGGTGCATCAGTGTTTGCCTGAGATGTCTCTTCTGGGCCATGGGGGTATTAAGGGAGGTAATCGGCTTAGCCCTGCCGGGTGCTTCCGGGGGGGCACAGCCTCAGGGTGACAGTGTGGTCAGGGCACTGGGAACAGGGAGGTTGGTGGTGGATGCTGGAGACTAGAGGGGTGATGGTGGGTATCAGGGGTGGCAGCGTGGCAGAGGGAAGCAGAAGGGGTCACGGGATGGACAGTGTGCTGAGGACAGGAGAGGTGTGGCAGTGCTGGGGACAGGAGGGGTGATAGCACAGTGGGGACTCTGGGAGTGAGAGAGTCGATGTGGTGATGGGCATGCTGGGGACAGGACGGGTGGTTTGGTGCCCAGGGACACGAGGGGTGATGGGATGGCCTCTCCCCATGTGCACGGTGCTGGGTCCCTGGGCACAGGGTACAGTCAGTCCCATCCCTGCATTAAATCCATAAACACAGTGCTCTGGTGCTTGGTCCCCACCAAAAGCTCTATGTCTGGTCCATGGCGGGGGTAGCGGCTCCCCTGGGATGGCTGGCCCCAAAACCCTAGGGGTTGGCCCCAAAGCCCTCGGGCCTGGCCCCAACGCCACTGCCAGTGCTGAGGTATCTCCCTCCTGTGCCTGGGCATAACCCAGCACTGCTGCCGCTCCAAATGGCAGCTGCAGGCCTGTAATTAGCCACTTTGTGAGCTAATGAGAATTGCAACGGGAAGAAACTGGCCGTTAAGTGCCTGGAGTGAGCTTTGAATTGGAGGAAGGAAACGAAGCCAGAGCAGGTCCTGATCCCTGCCTTATCCTGCCCCGGAGCACCGTGGGCTGCAGCTGCCCATGTTAACCCATGCACACCGTGGCACATGCTGGGTACTTCCTGCACAGAGAGAGGATGGCAAAGGTTTTGAGAGGTATTTGCTGTTTGAGTGGGAATCCACCGCACTAGGTGGGTGACATGAGAGGTGACATCTCAGCTGAGTGCTGGCAAGGACCCTGACTCATCATGATGCAGGGGTTCCCTGGGCTCCTGGCCCCTGTTCTGTTCCTACAGAAAGGAGACTGTGGTGGAGATGGAGACAGGAGGTGTGGAAGGTGCAGGTCTCCAGTGCATCCACAGCACCCATGGCTGCTGCTCGTGCTCAGCTGGCGGTCAGCAGCGGAGTGCTTCTGGGGAGCTTGCAGCTCTCTTGTGGGTGAGGAGCTGCTCTGCCTCGGGGACTTCATCATCTCACACCTGTCAGAGAGAGAGAGAGAGAGAGCCCTAAATCGGGAGAGAGGGCGGCCCAGTGAGCTGCTGTAAGGTGAGCTGCTGTAAGGTGACCCATCCTGCAGCCTTCATTCCTGGCTTCCTGGCTAGGAAGGAGAGGGTTCCCCTCAGCTGGCTCTTCCTCTGGGTCCAGATCTTTTGGCACCATCTGCAGCCCTTTTTCAAGAGCTCTGGGATGCTGCATGCACCAGCACCCCTAGGATGCAGTTGTGCATCCCATGGACCCCCAGTTTCTGTGCTGATGGGGCCTCTCAGTTTCTGGGCTCTGCCCCATGGGACACAATGGCCCTGCAGGTCTTTATCACTGGTGGTGGCTGAATCAGCGTGGGCGTAGCCGTGGGTGCAGCCCAGTGGGGTGGGTGCTGCAGTCCCTGCATTTCTGCCTGCCTCTGCTCTTGCATGCCCACCCGGAGCCCCTTTGCCAGCCCTTGTTCCAAAGGCTGTTCTTCTAATGGCTGTTCCAGCAGCCATAAAGGTTGGCCCCTATTGCTCCAGCACCCGTGGGTGAGGAGCTGTGTCTCCAGGGACCTGTTTCAGGGTGATGGGAGCACCAGGGCTGGTGCCAGGCAATGACTAGACAAAGGGAGCTGCACAGACAGACAGAATCCCTTCCTTGAACAATGCCACCTCTGAGCTGCTGAAGTTACCAGCAAAATTATGTTGGTGCCTCTTTCCCAAAGGCTGCAGGATGTCTCTGGTGGTGGTGTGGGATAGCTTTGGCTTTGCTAAAGAGCTTCTTGGCCCTGGTGGGTGCAGCGGTGCTGCTGCTCCAGACGGGTATTTCCAGCCCAGTAGTGAGAGTGCATGGGAGCCTGTGGCTGCCTTCAGATGACCAAACTGGGTGGCCCCTGGCCTGGCAGCTCCTTGGGTGCTGAGCTGTGGGATGGGCTGCCCTCTCCCACCTCCCTGCCATCACACAGAGAGAGCTCACCCAGGGCTGTGGCTCTGCTGCGGCTCACTGGGCAAGTGTGTACCCATGCGGTGCTCTCCCGCTGATGGGTCAGTGCCCAGGAATGCCCAGAGGAGAGAGCTGGACCCCACCCCTTCCCTCCAGACTGCTCAGCACTTCAGGTGGGTCTGTGGTGCCGGGGCTGCCCGTCCCCTGCAATGCCAGCACAGGAAAGGTCCAGCACAGTGGTGTGCTGCTCACTGGAGTGTTCCAGAGCACCTCAGGGCTGTGAGGAGGGGCTCCTCAATGGTGCTGCACCATAGCCCTGGCCACCAGCTGCTTCACTTGTGATGTGGTGCAAAACCTGCCCACTAAGAAGGGAATTAAAGGACCCAACCCTGGCCCCAGCAGGCTCAGGGCATGTGCAGAGTTCGTTGGTATCTGCTTGAGCAAAACCTGATCGACAAGACTTACAGCGGGTGGTTGACTTACTGATAGACAAGACTTACAACGTTGACTTACGCTGGGATGGCGGCGGCCTGGGGTCGCTGGCACGGGTGGGCGTGCAGCCAAGCAGAGCCAGCAGCAGGCCTAGGGAAATGGCAAGTGACACCTGGTTTGCCTTTTGCTTTTTTTATTATTTCTTCTCTTCTTGAATATCTGAAGCCACTTGTGGCTGGAGACCCCCTGGCACAGCAGGGGCACAGGGGGGATGCAGTGGTGCACATCCTGGCTGTGGCAGCCTCTGCAGGGCTGGAGTTGGGGCTGTCATCATCCAGGGTTGTTGAGACTGGGATGCCAGGGGGGTCTTGCTGTCTTGATGCCCTCCTCGCCGGCCACAGACAAGGAGAGCCATGTCCTCTACTACCTCCTGTCTCTGCCCAGTCTCTGCTGGGGTCTGGATTTGTGGTTTGCTGGAGCTGTTTCCACCCATCCTGGTGCTATCTCCTGTTCCTACAGCCCTACCAATCCAGCTGTTTCGTTTGCACAGCAGGCAGGCTGCCAAGGCAAGGAACAGGGATTTTTCTAGCCCAGTTAAGGGCTTTGAGTAGTGATGACACAAAATCCCACTCCCTCAGCCTGCTGGAGATTGCCTGGTTCTGCGCCAGCCTGAAATCACAGGAGCAACTTGGGATTTTGGGGTGCTTGTAGATGGGGTCTCCTCTAGAGCAGGGACAGGCTCTGGGGGAACACTGGTGATTGGGAGGCAATGTGTTTGGGGATGCTGAGGGCTTGGCATCTCTCCACCTCTGCAGGAACCTGGCTCAGCTCCTCCTGGCCCTCCCTTTCCCCCTTGGCATTGAACGTGGAGCAGGACAAGGCTCTGGAAGCCCATCATGGTGGCTACAGCTTGGGTGCCCAGTGCTTGGCACGGCCAGTGCCAGCTGGCAGTGGAAGTACTGGGAGGGCAGGCTGCAGGCAGGGCCCACAGCAGTTCCCACATTATCTGGCTGGAGGAGGAGGATGAAGAAGAGGAGAAGGAGTGACCTTGGAGTGGAGCTGGCAGAGACCACACCACTGCAGGCCCTGCGGGGGCTGCTGCCATTTCTGGGGCTCTGTCATGGCCTTGCTGTGGTCTTCCCTCAGCCTCAGCCAGCATGCAGTGGCCCAACGTGGGAGTGAGACTTGCACCCTGTTCCCCAGACACCCCGGTATCCCCCCATGCTCAGTGCCCATGTCCCACCAGGGGCCATGTCCTACTGCCATAGAGGGGCCAGACCCAGTGGTCCTGGGCAGGATGCTCTGTGCAGCCTGTGCCCAGTGGGCTCAGCCCGTGCCCAGTGGGCTCTGCCAGCTTACACTGTTGGCACTGGGGCTGGCAGCTGAGAGGGAGGCTGGGTGTTGGCGTTGCCGGGACCTTAAACATTCACATCAGTGCTCAGGGCTAATTAATTATCCTCTTACGTTCACTTTTATCTCTCCATCTGCAGCAGTGACGCAGCAGGGGCAGTCCCTGCCTCCCTGGCCACACAGATGTCCTCCTCGGGTTTATTTTTGTTTCTTCTTCACCTGTATGTTTTGGCATGAGTGTGGAAGAGCTGCTCCACCCAGTCTGTGACTGCCAGTGGCTCTATGCCCTGCCTGGGCACTCCCTGTCACAAGCACTCTGCTGGTCCTGAGTACCACCCTGGGTGCCTGGCACAGCTCTCCCCAGGGTGATTCCTTGGGGATGGAGCTTTGTGCTCAGCTTTCCCCCGTGGATAACACATCCAGAGGCCATATTGCTCACATGACCATGTTTCCTCCTGGGCACAGGTCTGTTGCTGCTTACGTGTGTCCCCAGCTCATGCCCACCTGCTTTCTGTCTGTGCCAGCTGCTGTGTCCCATGCACCTGCTGGCCTTGGGCTGGGGTCCTGCCTGCAGGCAGCCACTCAGCTCCTCCAGCACCAGCAGCTCAGCCCAGCCTGAGCTCGGTTTAAGGGGTTACCCCAGTTGTGCTGTTCTGGGCTCCCTGCCCACCTGCACAGGAGTTGAGCACCGTGGCGGGGCAATGACAGCAATTGGAGCATCCACCTCCTCCGAACACCCCTGGCACATCTGGACAGCAGCACCCTGGCTGCGCCGTGTCTGGTGCTGGCTGCACATTCCATATCATTGCTCGCTCCTCTGGTTTGTACTGTCCTGCTGGCAGGGCCGTGCAGGGGTAGGGTCCTCACAGGACCCCAGCTGGACCCCAGCTTGGGTCTCTCTGCCCATCCCACTTGTGGGCAGGCCATGCTGGGCTGCACTGGTGCCAAGCAGGGGCCGTGGTTGGGGTGGGGGGACCCCAAACTCCCCAGATTCAACAGCAGCCCTGCAGGTGCAGAGGCAAGACTGGGAGCTGCAGCAGGCATGCTGGCACTGGTAGCAGGTGGGTGGCATGGTGGTGACATGGCCACAGCTGGGTGGAATTGGGACCCAAGTGCTGTGCCAGCCCCAGTACCCCGCCTTGGGGTGAGCGTTCAGGAGGGGGGACCCATGGCCAGAGTGTTGGGGAACCCACCAACTGCCTGCTCAAGCACTGGACAGGTGGCACCAGCCCCCAAGAATGCATGAGTGTGCAAGAGTGAGGCAGCATTGGGGCAGTGTAGTCTGACAGCCCCACAGGGTGGCAGCAGGCAGGGTTGGTGGCACACAGAGTGGTGGCACACAGAGTGCTCAGTCCCAATCACCTAGCATGGCACTGAGGTGCCCACTCCCACCAGCACAGGAGTCTCACTGCTGGGCTTTGAGGTGGGCTCAGGGAGTGGCAAAGCCCCTGTGAGCTCCCTGAGTCCACAGGGTGCCCACGCAGCGATGCCAGCTCACCAGTCGCTGGCTGGTGACACATGGGGAGCTCTGAATTGCAGCCAGTGACAGCTGGGCAAGCACAGCTCGTTCCTCAAACAGAGATAACAGCCTTCACTAGGATCCAGCCTGGGCTTTATTTACCCAGTTGCTGGACTCTGGCTTGGGGCTCTGCCCCCAGCACTCCTCCCAAGGTGGCTGTGAGGGTCCTGTCGATGTCTGGCGCTGTGGGGTGACCTACACTGGGATGACTTCCTCCACCAGTGATCAGCTTTTAGCAGCACCTGTTTTGGGAGGAAGTGTTTCCATGAGCCTGTGGCACAGACAGGAGCCCCTACAGGTGTGTTCCCCCGTGCCCCACGGGGCTGTGACATGTCCCCAGCCTGAGACTGCACAGTGCCACAACCTCCTCCTGCCCTGATTTTTAAACAGAGCAGCCTTAAGAGAAACCCTGGGGAGGTGAAGGCAGGAGCCAAGTCCAATTTCTGTGCTTAGGCATCTGATTATTTGCCCAAGCACTAATTGCCCCCCAGCCACGTGGCCAAGCCCCACACCATCCCCAGGAAGCAAACGGTCCAGCAAACAACCCAGCTCCCATGGGCACAGTGGACACCTTCCCCCACCCCAAGCCCACCGCCTGCAGGCCACTGTGCCTGGCGTGGGGGTCAGCCAGCATTAAAACTGCAGTTGCTGCACCCTTGCCAGTGCCAGCCGAGGAGGGGAAGGTGATGGCTTCCTCATGAAGTGCAGTGGGAAGTTGCCTGGGCACAGGCTAGGGGTTCTTAGTAGCAGCTGCACCCTCCAGGGAGCAGTTTGATGGTGAAATATAGCTATGCAAAGGCAGGGGGTTGCATTTCCTGCTTGCGTGGCTTTGGGGTGACATCTTTCCTGCGCCCTTGCTGGGGGAGCAGAACTGTCATAATTCAGGTCCTGGCGGTTCCATCCTGTTTAGGACTCTCAGCTGTATACAGGGTGCTGCCCCCCTCGCCCCTGGTGTGCTGCAGGGCTGGGGATGCTCAGGACAGCCCCCAGAGCTGTGGTGGCCCTCGCTGTGGAGTGCCCTGGGGCTGTCCCCGGTGCTGCTGTGCCCGGGCACAGGGACGGGCGGGTGGCCGGTGCGTTGCTGGTGCCGCTGTGGGCGGTGGGGGCTGGCAGGGGCTGCTCAGGGCGCGTGGGCTGGTGCTGGGAGCCGGCTCCCACTGTGACTCGTTGCCAGCCTGGCCCTGCTCCTCGTGCAGCCCCACAGTCCTGCTCCCTGCCCGCTGCTGCCTGCGGGAGCGCTGGGGCCGTGGCCATGCATGGCAAGGTGAGGGGCAGAGTAGGGCAGCTGTGTGCCACACCCCATCCAGCTGTGCAGCCCCATCCAGCTGTGGCCCCATCCAGCTCTTCCTCCCACGCAGTTGTGCCCAGCCTGAGTGCTGGGTGCACTGAGGGTCACCTGGTTCCACAAGCCACCAGCTTGTGAGGGAAAGACACTGGTGCTGTGGCAGGACCAGCAGTGTCACCATCAAAGCCACGACCCCAGTGTGTCCCCAACAGCCCCCTGCCGCAGGTGTCTGTTGTGCTGGCCCTTCGTGTTACAGTTCCTGGCTCCAGCTCTGCACATGGTTTGCCACCATCACCTGGTCCAGGACTCAGCTTTGTGTAGGACACGGGGACCTTGTGTCCCCCAGGGAGGTCCACCTCCTGGGGTGAAGATCCAGCCATGATGGCACTGCCATGGCACAATGGGTTGGTGAGGCTGGAGCCTGGGGGACTCATGCCTGTACCCAGGGAGTGCAGATTCCCTGGGGCTGACATGGGCATGAGATGCCCCATGAAACTGTGAGCGAGGTTTGGTGTGCAGTTCAGTGCCAGGGAGGGCTGGTTCCCACTGCTTCCTCCAGGGAATGCTGAAGGGATGGGAGCCTAAGCGCTGGTACCATCACTGTCACACCCTGCTGAGGCTTTGGGGGAGTTGGTTCAGGACTTTTGGTTTGACAGCCACCACACACCAGTCTGTGCTGGTTGGATTTCATCTCCCCATGCAGGGCAGGCAGGGGCAGATCCTGGTCACTGCCAGCTCGGCAGGGCTCAGAGTGTCCTGCGGCACTCCCACAGGGTGTCCTACGGGATGGTGGCACCCTGGGGCTGGGGACCCTTGGTGGGTATGGGCACTGCAGGCTCATCAGTACATACTGCCTTGTGCATGTCATGGAGCCACAGACTACCTCAAGTTGAAAGAGACCCATGAAGATCATCGAGTCCAACTCCTTGGTCATTAAGCTTGTGGTTAATTCCAGTTGGTAATGGCTTTGAGGAGGCAAAGCAGGGCCGAGGGGCAGCTGTGGTGAAGCCCATTGACAGCCGGGAGCTGCAGCAGGAGCAGCCACGGGCAGCCCGGGGCAGCTGGGTCCCACTCCAAAAGGCCATGGACAGACCTGGGGGCGTGTTTGACCCCTCTCCTCCTCCTGATCTGTTTTGTCCTGTCTCCACAGCAGCGTCGTGTCCCCGGAGCCTGGACTGCGCCCTGCAGCGCCGGGAGTTCTGCTCGCCAGGGTCGGGTGCCTGCGGGCCCTGCCTGCCCCCCTTCCAGGAGGACAGCCGTGGGCGCTGTGTCCAGAAGCAGCTCTCACCCAGTGGTAGGTGCACCTACCCTCCACCCCTCTGCCTGCACACCTACCTGCACACCTTCCCTGCAGCTCTGCAGCTCTGGGAGGTTCTGTGCCTCAGGGCAGCCCCCCACCCCAGCAGTACCCCGTCCTCTTCCTTCTCTCCATGGCAGCTGTATCTCTGTGAGGATGGCTGCTCTTCTCCCCACTCACCTCAGCTGGGGGGGTGGTTTTGGGCTGGCAACCCCATCCTGCCCTACGTGCATCCTCCAGTGGTGACTGCGTGTGGCCCTGTCAGCACCGTGGGGAGCCCAGGACTTCCAAGGACAGGAGTAGGACAGGCAGCTTCTGGGGATCTCCAGGGTCTGCCTGGCTGTTCCAGGGTTCAGGCTTTGCAGGAGCAGGGGAGCCACTTTCAGCACACAGAGTGGTGACTATGCTGATTCTGTGGCTGACTGAAACAGGTGCCCATGGCCTCACCCATCCCAGGGCTGAGCTGGTGCCAGTGTTTGGTGCCTGATTCCCTTTGGTTTGAGATGTTGGGCTGTGGTTCAGGACTGCTGTTTCCTCCTTGGGTGATGCCCAGCATCAGGAGGGCTGGAGTCAGCTGTGATGGGCAGGACCACTCCCTGGCTGCCCACCAGGGCACCGAGGGCCGCACTGGGTGTTATTCCTGGCTCCGTCCCCAAGGGATCTGCGGGGCTGTGGCAGCCCGGGTGCAGCAGCCCATGGTCACCCATCCCACTGCTACTGCAGTACTTGAAGGGTGCTCCCAGTGTGGCTTTGGCACCTGTGCCCCTGTTTCAGCTGCAAAGACAGTGCTGGGGGCCAGGCATAGGCATTTTTTAGCATGACAGTCAACTCTTCATGCAGCTTGGAAAGATGTGGCAGAGCTATTTCTATGCCCCCTTATCATGGGCTCATCTCTCAGGTGAGTTAAGATCATAATTATGGCTCCACACAATTATTTATTGCTATAAAGTGGAGTGGCCTCTGTGGCTGGGGAAGAGCCTCAGAGCGGCTCCTGGTGGGTTCTGCTGGGGACTGCCTGGATGCAAGGTACTCTGGAGCACCTCTGAGTCACCTCCTGGTGCAGGACCTATTGGCATCTCCCCCAGCCCACCCTTCTCCACCTGCTCTTCACTCCTGCTGCCCCCAAAAATCTCCTGCTAAGGCGTTCCCAACTCCTGGGGAGCTTCTAAAAACATGCAGGGTGGCTTGTCCTATGGCAGGCAGGATGGACAAGCACTGGTCATTGAACCAGAGAGGCAGCTCCCCCTGCATCTGAACTCCATGCAGACATGGAGGGGTCCTCTGGGTTGTGGGGGATTGCTTTGTGTTGTTGAGCATGTTCAGTGTCCTGTCGGAGATATCTTTCGCCCATGGCTCAGCCCAGGTGGGCACATGGAGGATGTCAGGACCCAGCATGCCATTCCTCCTGGCAGGAGAATTACCCTGTAAATCAGAGGGGAGACCCCCAAAGCAGGGCCCTTAGGCTGAAATGAGAGGGATGGCTGGGGGGATAAAAGAGGATGGCACAGGGATCGGGTCTAGACTTGGCGTTTGACAGCAGCCAGTGCCCCTGCCAGAGGCTCTTCATCCACTGGCACTGAATGTCTTTAGCAGCTGTTTATAGTTTATTTTTTAATGTGAAGACTTGAGAGCAAATTCCCCTCTCACAAGGGCTGCACATCCGCTGGCGTCTCCATAGCAACCCAGCTCCTTTCTGGAGGATGTGGCCACAGTTGCATCCTCACCCAGAGAGATGCAGGACCTCGGTACCATCCTCTAAGGACCCACCATGGGAGGATGGTGACACCAAGGTCTCTCCCAGCCCCATCCTGTTGTCCCAAGCAATGCCACTAGCTTGTGGCAGCAAAAGCATGGGGACTGTGGTAAATAACAAAGGATGATCCCCTCCCAAATCCTCTATTTTAGCATCCTGAGGATGCCCAGCTCCTCTTGGCAGGGAGGCACCACTTATTTTTCCATGGGGGCTTTCTCATCCTGCCTGTACCTTCGTCTGGTATCAGCACCAGAGAAGGCTGTGAGGATGAAGAGGGGCTGTGATAGCTGCATTTAAGTGGGGGGAGTGCAAGGCAAACAGGGGGCTGCTGTAGCCCAAGGATGCCTAAGCCTTTAAAGGGGATACCCATGCAGCCCTTTTGCTATGTATACAGCCCCTTTAAAGGGTTACACATCCTTGAGCCACTTGTGACTTCTGGTGCCACCAATCCTGGGATCCTGCCGCTGTGCCATCCCCACAGTTCCTGGCAGGAGCCAGGGATCCTCTCCCGAGAGCAGCTTTTTGGGGTGAAAAGCCCCACTGGGGGTCTCAGGAGGGCAGTGCATGTGAGTGGTGTGCTCCTGCCATTATGTGTAGGGGTCTGGGCGTACCCGGCACAGCGTCAGCGCAGAGGTGGCGTGGGATGCATGGAGTCTGGGTGCAGTGCATGCCACAGCTGGCTGTCCACACCTGGATGCTGCTGTCTTGTACAGGGCTCTGAGCCCCCCAGAATCCCAGCGCACCATGGTGCTGCATGTGTCTGTCCTGTGATGGGTTTGAGCGATGTGCTTTGATAGTGGGTCTCATCCTGCTTCTGCTTGACCAGCATGGAGCCCCACTGGGCTGCAGGAAGCCCTTTGGGAAAAGGGGCCTCAGCTCACAGACGTGGGGGTTCCCCCTTCTCTGCTTGCTGTGCTGCCAGCATCAAGGAGGATATCAGCCATCCTGGGGCAGGGCTATAGAAATTAGTGGATTTATAGGAATTTTGTGCCCTCCTGTGGACACTGTCAGTCGCAGGTTTCCTCAGCCAATGGCAGAAGCCACATGTGTCTCTCCTTGGTCCCTGTTTCCCCAAACTGTCAGGGTAGATGTGTGTCCCAGGGTTGAGCCCTGAGGAGGTGGAAGCCCTGCGGAGAAGCCAGGGGCAGAGCAGAGGGGCTGGGGGGCTGTGTGCCAGCCTGGCCATGCCATCCTGCTGCAGCAGTAGTGGCAACTACCATGAGGGGGCACCCGCACCCTGCACAAGCCCTGCCTGCACCCCTGAGTGCCCCTGTGCATGTCCTGTGTGCCCTGTCCCTGTCCCTGTCCTGTCCCTACCCTGCATGCCCTGTGTGCCCTGCCTGGACACTGTTCCTCCCCAGCTCCTGCTCCTGGGGCAGTCAGGCAGAAACTGGGGCTCACCCCAGCCCCCTGTTCCCTGGAGCAGCTCAGGGCCAGCATCTCACACACCCCCAGTGCCTGGCAGGACCCAGCCCTCCGTGCCCTCAAATGTGTGGTGGGAACTGTGGCATCACTGGGGGAGGTTCAGGTGCCACACAGAATGGGAGGTGGGCAGCTTTTAGCCACTGGAAGAGAATTTGGTGATAAAGCTGGTTAGTGCAGGTAAGTGGCACAACCCAGGCGCTGCAGCAACACTGGGACCCCAAACCACTGCCTCAGTTTCCCATGTGCCACTTCACACACTCCCACAGGGTGGGAGACTCTGAGGGACCTGGCAGCTGCTCTGGCTGCTTTTTCAACTTTTTTTTTCCTTTTTCCAGCAACATCACATCCAACACGAACACAGCCTGATGGTGGCACACATGAGATGGACAGGGTTGTCCCCTATGGAGACAGACCTTTCCCAGAGTGCAGAAGGGAGCTAGAGCCAGGATGTCCCCATCCCAGGCACCAGGATGTTCCCCTCAGGCACAGAGCTGTCACACTCAGTCCCATGCCAACTCCCTTGCCTGTTGGGAGACCTTGGCCCCGTGCTGGCACCTTGGCACCGTGGCACTCACCTAGTGGGCATGGCACTGGCACAGCCCCTGGCACCACTTGGCCATGGTGCTGCTCTGGGATGCAAATAACAGGCTGCAAAGAACCAGGGAAACCAGGGCTCCAGCCAAGGGTAGGGGGCTGGGGACAGTTTGGGGACACAAGGGCATGGAGGATGTGGAGACAGTGACTCTTGGTGCTTTTGTTTAAAGCAAGAGTGTCCCCCTTGTAAATTCTTTTTTGGCTCATGTGGCTCTGAGTCATGGGGCAGCAAGGTGGCTGCTGTGCATGGCTCCAGAGGGAATCAGGGTTTATTTCCAAACACTGGATGTGAGGACAGATTCCAGAGGAGATGTAATTGTTATAACCTTGAATTATTTGGGAATCAAGCTGCCAGTCCCACCTTGCCTTCATATGTCTGGATTTAGCCCCCAGGGCTTCTCTGAGGGGACAGTCTGAATATGGGCAAAGGAAGCAGGGATAGGATGGGGATTGAGATGGGGACAGAGATGTCTACTGCCTTTGAAGTTGAGTTTAATCCTGTTAAAAGCAGTGGTGAGTGTCAGAGCTGGACTCTGCTTGATGAGCCTGAGAAGAGCAACTCTGCTCCTGCTGTAGTGCTGTCATCTCAGGCCTGAGTGGGAGTCCTGCCTGTGCCTGATGCTGCAGGAGCCCCCCGAGGGGCAAACGTCCCCGGTGAGCACAGTGCTGGGCATGGGCTTGGACAGCCACCTGTGAGATGCTGCTGGGGCCAGCCCCTGGGGGTACATCCCTCACTGCATGGGGCACCCCTGCCCCCTTCCCAAAGGAGCTGCATCCCACCAGGCGCTGGGCAGGAACCAGCCCCTCTACTGGAGCAAGGGCTCCCATGCTCTGCTGAACAGCCAAGCTGAGCTCTGCTCTGAGGTGGCTCCAGCCATCCTGGGCTATAAAGGACAATTTGGGGTGAAAACCAGTGTTCGGGTGTCCCTTGACTATAATTCACTGTGCTGAAGCTACCCCTCACCCCTGAGGCAGCAGGGCAGCTGGGGAGTATCTGTCCTGATCCAGCTCCCATCCCTCCTCACTCGGAGCTACTGTGTGACCCCAGGGGCAGGGACACAGGGCAGGTCCTGCACACTAGGTGCTGGCACCCTGCTCTCTCACAGAGTCTGCAGGACCTGCTACCTCTGGCACGAGGGCAGATGCTGTCGCTCCTGATCCTCCAGCATTTGTGGGGTGAAAATTCCACCGAAAGCAGCAAGGAGACCCATGGGTCCCGGGGCCCAGCTTTCGGAGAGCTGTATCTGCGGGGCCTCAGACTGAACACTACCTGTGTTTGCTGGAGCTGGAACAGGAGCCCCTTCTTGGGAGTAGTGGTCTGGCCCTGGGAGGGGGCACACAGCTGCACCCCACAGTGCCCATCTCACACCGTTCTCCCGTAGGACGGACCTCCGTTCCCAGCTTGGAGGCAGAAATTGATTTTCTCGCGGATGTGCTGGCCAGGCAGGAGGCTCCTCACCTCCACCCGCTGCAGGATGGCAGACCCAGGAGTAAGTGCTCATCCCTGCTCCCAGCGGTGCCAGGGACCCCGTGGCAGCCAGACCCTGCACCCAGGCAGGTTTGCCCTCTGGAGTTGCCCGGGCACCGCTCACTGCTCTTTCTTCTCCTGCAGCCACCCTGGTGCCCAGCGGTGGCAGACAGCACGTGGCCAGTGGGCTGAGAGAGGGGCATCTGCAGCAGGGTCCCGCTGGCACCATGGCAGCCACCACCCTCCCCACCACTGCCATGGTCCAGAAGTACCCGGTGGAGGCATCCCCCATCCCTGCAAATGACAACATGGTGCTCGGTGAGACGCTGGGACTCGGAGGAAGGGGTTTCACACCCTCACCAGGGAAGCATGGGCTAGTGTCACCATGCTGCCAGCTCACCTGCTGTGCCTTGCTGTCCTCTCCACCTCTGCAGGGCTGATCGTGGTGTGCACCGTGGCTGGGATCTCAGCGCTGATCGTGGCGGCCGTCTGCTGGTGCCGGTGAGCTGGGGCTGCTGACAGTCCCTCAGTGTCCCTGTGCCCAGGGCAGTGTCTTCCTATGCTTCCCAGGCATGAGGGCTTGGAAGAGAGGCAATAGCTACCCTTGCCAGTCCCCCCAAGGTGTGGCAGCAGCTGGCCAGCACAGGAGGACAGTAGTGAGACACCCTCGTGCCAGATGCAGGCTCCTGGGAGCAGATGGCACCTGCTGTGCCATCACTGTGGCACTGGGTGCTGACACTGCCAGCATGTCGGTGGCTTGTGCCCAGGTCCCATGGGATAGAAGTGGCTATGCCTGTCATGGTGCCATCACAGGGAACAGGGCTGACCCTCCAAGGGTCACTGGCTCCTGAATGGAGTCGTCTGCTCCTGTGGCTCCCCACATCCTCTGGGATGGACTAGAGAAGTCATTGTGCCCCACACTGGGTACTGGTGAGGCACCTCAAATCCTGGGTTTGGTTTTGGGCCCCTCATGGCAGGAAAGACATTGAGGGGCAGGAGCATGTCCACAGAAGGGAATGGAGCTGGGGAAGGGTCTGGAGCACAAGTCTCATGAGGAGCAGCTGAGGGAGCTGGGAGGGCTCAGCCTGGAGAAAAGGAGCTCAGGGGGGACAATCACGCTCTGCACAACTCCTGACGGGAGGGGACAGCCAGGGGAGGGTCGGGCTCTGCTCCAGGGAACAGGGACAGAATGAGAGGAAATGGCCTCAAGCTGTCTCAGGGGAGATTTAGGTTGGATATTAGGGAAGATTCATGTAAAAGGTGATCAGGCATTGGAAAGGGCTGCCCAGAGAGGTGGTGGAGTCACCATCCCTGGAAGCGTTCAGAAAACATGTGGGTGTGGCACCTGGGGACATGGTTTAGTTGTGGACTTGGGCAGTGCTGGGTTGATGGTTGGACTTCATCTTAGAGAGCTTTTCCAACCGTAGTGATTCCCTGATTCCAATTCCCCTCCCCGGCAGGCTGCAGAAGGAGGTCAGGCTGGCACAGAAAGCAGACTACTCAGCCCAGCGAGTAGCCAGCCCCCTGCCCTATGACAAGATCTCGGTAAGGCGTCCACGTCCCTCCCCGTGGGATGTTTGGCACTTGGGCTCCAGTGCTCTGCTGGAGGGATTCCCACACAGTGGAGGCCCTCCACCAGCCAGGCTGGGGCCCTCCAAAGCCCAGTGTCCACAGCTGTTCCTGCTCTCTCCACAGCCCGGGGACAAGACGCTGGCTCAGAGTGCCCAAATGTACCACTACCAGCACCAAAAGCAGCAGATGCTCTCCCTGGAGAAGTAAGGAGCCTGGTAGCAGACAGCTGTCCTGCCATTAACTGGGATGGCCCTAATCATCCACCGGGGCTTCACCTCCTCTCTACATCTTCTTCCCCCCAGGCATAAAGAGGAGCCCAAGCTGCCAGACTCAGCATCATCCGATGAGGAGAATGAGGATGGAGACTTCACCGTGTATGAGTGCCCTGGGCTGGCTCCGGTATGCGGGTGCAGGAGGGCCAGGGGTCCCTGTGCATGTGGGGGTGCCCAACGTGTGCCTAGGATGTGCACTTCTGTGTGAGGAGTCTTTACCACATGTTCTTCATCAAACCTTGAGGTGGTCCAACCCCTCTGCCCCTCTGGTCCCCCCATGTCCCTGGCCAGCTCTCACTGAAGCTGTCCAGTGGGCAGGAGTGCATGTACTGGCACAAGGCTTTCCCTGGAAGCAGAGAACTAGAGCAGCCCTTGGCACAACTGACCCACCATCCATGTGGCGACAGGGACAGGAACATGGGCACCGCTCCTGGGCAGGGGGGCTGGGGGGGCTCGTCCTTGTGCCATCCCAACGCCTGGAGTGCAACATGCGACCCCTCACAGCCTGAGAAGATGTTTCTGGCTAGCAGAGGACTTCGGGGAAGGGCAGCTCGTAACAGCCCTGGGTACAAAGAGCACAAAGGGACGGAGCCTTTTACATGGTAATAGCTTCGGAGCGCAGCCATCAGGGCCCAGATCGAGGGTCATCAGTGGGTCTTTACAGGCCCATTAAAGGGCACTTGATGGCAGGCAGGCAGTCTGGGCAGGGCTCCCAGTTCCTGCCAGTCATGCTGGGGGGGCCGTCCTGGGGTCCCCAGTCTGAGCAAGAAACTATTCCTGCCAGCCAGGCTGGGACTGCTGTCCTGGGGTCCCCAGGCCACCCAAGACCTTGGGTTTTACACATCACCTCACCCCATCCCCTCCTGCCAGGGAGGCAGCACCTTTCCAGGGTGATGGGAGCCCTGGTGTTTGTCATCCATTGCAGCCCACTAGGTCGCCCCCTCCCCTCCTCCCTCCTCTGTGCCGGGCTGGGGTCCAGACCCAAAGCCCTTGGGATGGGGCAGCTGAATCCCGACTGTTTTCTGACCTCCCGCCTTTTCCTTCCCCCATCCCTGTCCCGCCGCCACGGCAGACTGGAGAAATGGAAGTGAGAAACCCGCTCTTTGACGACTCCTCCTTACATCCCTCCAAGCCCCCGTCGCACCAGTAACCCGCCCGTCTCCTGCGCCCGAGCTTGCTACCGACCGTGCCCGCGGCCGTGCCCAGCAGGGTGGCCGTGCCGGAGGGGCACCCACAGCTGGGCCGAGGGACGCTGCCAGACTGTTCGACGCCTGCCCAATAAACACCCACTAACAGCTATGGGGGGGGATCGGCCCCGTTTCCAGCGTCCTTGTCCTCTTTGCTGCTGTGATCGCGTCCCTGCGCTGCCCTTTGCTCACAGCTCTCGCGGGCGCAGGGGGGCGGCTGCTTTGGCACAGAAATTAGGGGGGTGGGGGGGCTGCGGCACTGTCCCTTTGTAGTTGGCTTTGAGGAGGGGGCTGCTGCCCTGGCTGCAGCTAGGCTGGGGCAGAGCAGCTGGGAAGGAGCCAGAGAGAGGGTCAGAAAGCAGGAGAGGGCCAGGAGGGCTGGGCGTGCTCATGCCTGGCATCAGGGCTGCCAGCCTGCCCGGAGCCCCTCTGCCAGGGATGGAGCCTTTCCCTGGAGCAGGTGGCATCACTAAAGGCTTCAGTGCCCATCCTGCCTCCTCCGCCCAGCCTGGGCAGCTCCTGGCAGCCAGCTAGTGCTCTGGGAGCCAATGGCAGGAGCAGGAGCAGCTCAAGCAGGCACTGGCATCACTCCCCAGGATGCTCCTTCAGATGCTGCCCTGTGCTCTGACCCTTTTAGGGGTGCTGTGCTTCAGGACAGTCCTAATGCCATTGTGGCCTGGGAGCCCACATCGGTCTGTGCTGGCAGAGGATGGGCTTTCTCTTACTACAGGCCTCAGTGGGGTAAAAGCTCAGAAAAAGTGTTCAAAGTTTTGTTTTTAATTTTATATGGCTGTGGGGGAGGAAGGAACATGACTGGAGGGAGCTGGGGTGGCTGGGAGGGGTAGCCAAGGCACCGGGGCTTTGCTGTGCTGCTTCAAACCCCACAGAGCCCATGCCCTGGCAGCATCCCTGTGGAGCCTGTGGGTTCTCTGGGCATCCCTCTGTGGCAGGTGACAGTCTCCACTGCTCCATCCCAGGCACCTCTCGGGCCTCAGACACTCCCTGCACCCCTCTTTTGCCCACATCCAGCCTTGCCAGCCCTCACCAACATGTTCTAGCTTGGAGCCCAGTGCTGCTCCTCAAACCCTCCCGGGTGCATAAGCCACGAACCCCTCCAGTGGAAGGCCCACAACAGGGTTTGGGTTACTTTGCACAGGTGTGGCTTCATGTCCAGGCCTGTTGTGGACTGTCATGGCCACAGGTGACCTGTTGTGCTCGCTGGAGCCATTGCACACTCAGGCAGGCATGGGCAGGGCAGGCAGCAGTGGCAGGGATGTGCTGGTGAGTGGTGGTGGCATGGGACCGTCCCTGTCCCTGGCGGGGTGGCTGACAGAGGCCATCACAGCACAGATTCTGACCCCATGTCCTGTGCTCCCTGTCCCCTGGGCTGCTGCCACTCTTCCCACATCTCTCGTTGTTGTTGTATGAATTGTAGTTCTTTTAAAAGATTTTATTAAACGACCATGTTTGAGACCCATGCGAGTGTGTGGTGTGGGGCCCGCGGCTCGGGGGGCTCTTCTCGACGGCGGGGTGGGACAAGGGGACAAGGAGGGAGGATGCTGTGGGTCCCCAAACCTTCCCTAGGGAACAGTGAGCAGCCATCCTGCTTCTGCAGCTGGAGGAGCGTTCAAACCCTTCCCAAGGGTTTTTCCAGGCACATAAAGAACCGGGGACAATTTTCTTGTCTCTCAGTATTTGCCAGGTTTCTCCAGAGAAAGGTCGGGTGGGAGCCCCCACACCCAGCCCTG
>VZSE01008614.1:0-10478 GCA_013398275.1 Promerops cafer
TATTCCAGGCCTTTGAACACAAACTGAAGTTTTTATTTTTTGCAAGAATTACCCCTAGTAGGATTTGTGTTAATTTTGATTTCTACGGTGTTAGTCCTGTTGCAGAAAAAAAGTAGATTGTATTCTCTTCTTGTGTACTCTCTTCTTGTGCTCTCATTCCCCCCTCTCTCTTGTGGGTGCCCTAGTTAATCTACCGGTGTGACTCATTTGGGAGCATCTAATAGTGCAAATTCTGCATAGTTTCACGTATTTACAAATGCCAGTTGCCAAGGAGCGTAACCATTCAAGGGGCAAAGAATTGTAGGGCTGGGCAACTTCAGGTGCTGAAACTGTAAGTGGTTGAAGTCACGCCATATTAAAGTGAGAGAGCAAATCAGTTGATATAGGACGTTCAGCTGGGCACCTCTGAGAATAGCAGCTTGTCAGCAATGGCACAGCAATCGTTCTAGCTATAGTACAGAAAGAGAGCCACTTTCAATGGTTACTCTGTTTGGCATGAGGAAACAGCAAGGAATGTACCATAAAATACTTAAGCCGGATAAATTGCATTTTTCCAGCGAGAATTTTGCAGTTGTTCTTTCTTGTCTGTGCCTTTATATTTCACATGAAACAGTAGGGATTTTAATTATTATTTTTCCCTATTTGTTTTGTCTGCCTTTCTCTTTCCACCTGCAACTAACAATTTTGCCTTTCTTTTTTGGCTTCTCTTTCTTTACTTATAGAAGGTTGTGTGAGGTCATCCAACCTTGTCATAAACATTCTTATACTGTGGGAATAAGTATAAGGTACATCTGAAGGGATAAAACAAACCCACAAAAATAGAGTTTTTTTACAGTCTTCTGTGAGAACATTAGAACACAAGACATCTTTGACCTATGTTATGCTGTCTTGATTTAACTATTAGTCCACTAATTACTATTATAAGTGTTTGACCTTTAGTACATAGCCTTTGAAATCAAGCCAAATATTTCAGCTAATTTTTTATTATTTCTAGTGAAGGCTTTGTTTCTTTATTCCTTAATTCTTAAGGAATATTCCAGAGCAAGAGCATCCACGGTAGAGTTATGCTGTCATAATCAAAAGTGTTGTAAATTCTGGTACAATTTGTGCTGGTAATACGTCTAGAAATGAAAAATTTTAGATCTTTTTTTTACTTTTAAGTAACCATTATTTGAAATATTTAAGAGTTAGGGGTTTTTTCCCCCACAAAATACCTCTCGCTGAAATGTTACTCAGGGTTTACACATAAAAGCCTACCCTGTATAATATGTTGCTGATACTCTGCAGTAACTGCAGCTTAGCAACTAGTGATGATAACATGGGTTAAATGACATTCCTTCTGCAGTGATGAAAACCCAGACTGTCTACACAGACATACTCAACAAAGGTTACAATGGCTTAGCTCCAGTCCTAAAGTTAATGTGCATTTTAAAACTTACCAATAAAGTAAATTCAACCTCCTTCATTGCTCTACGCTGGAGTCCAAAGAGAATTTCAGTGTACTTTTTGTCATTTACAGCTGTCATTGTTTAGCTCTTGAATGTGAGACTCCCTCATGGCTGATGAAAGTTGTCTAGTTAAGAGTGGGTCAAAGACATGGTCCTGCTCTAGAAGGAGATGAGGAGATTTTTGCAGTCTTAGTCATCTCTACTGCTTGTGATTTCTATCTGAAACCGGTGGGAAGTTTTCTGAAGGTAGTCCAGAAGCTGGCAATATGGACAGCTTAGAACTGAACACTTGCTGCAGTGTGATAATAGAAAGGACTAAAAAAATTTAAAAGGGCAAACAAAACAGTTGAAAGGAAAAGAAAATTAGCCATTATTCCATTCTTCAAATATATCGTTCTTTAAATCGTCATTTTCATGCAGTTTCACGGCCTGAGTTCATATCCCTCAAAAAGGAATCTGAGACAGAGTAAGCTGTTTAATGGAGTAGATGTGATAAACGCAGGACATGTTGCCTTTTTTTACATAAAATACAAGTCATGCTTGAGCGACCCTTTGCTTAAGGTACTTAGCTCACGCTTGCTCAGAATTTTACTGTCATGATTGTCATTGAAACTTTTCAAGGAAAGCTCTGAATAGCAACATTTGTGTAAAAATAGTAATTTATCTCCTGTATTCATGTGAAGCAGGTAAGCTTTTTGCCATCAACACTGTTGCTTAACCTTTTATGTCATATCCCTCTTCCATATTGTGCTTAAGGGTTATTAATCTACTTCAGAATTGGCATGTGGAATAAGAATACTTTTTCTTTTTGAAGGCTTATGTAATTTGACCCACTTACAGCAAATAATTCATTATTTTAAGTCCCCAGCTAGCATATTTTATGCATATTCTAACCTAAACTAGTAACAAAAGCACTCTAAAATACTTTACTTTTTCAAGCACACCAAAATGCTTCCCTCCTTTGCATTTAGCAACTATAAAATGAACAACATGCCTGCAGTATTTTAACGTATGCCGTATTTAGCATACTTAGTAATTCAAAACAAATAAAAGTAGTCCCTTCAATTTGAGAATATTTTATTTGAATATACAAAACATACCTTACACATTGCATGCCGATTTAATCGTCATGAAAGCAAACCCAATTTTTATGTTCGGATATTACATTTAGTATCCACCTGTTCCGTGGGTCAGTGGTTGGAGACACGGACAACACACACACGCCCCAAAGCTCCATGCGACAAACAACGTGTTTTATTGTTCAGAGCTTTCTTTTGTAGGGAGTTCAAAACTCCCAGGTCTAGACAGCTCATTGGTCTAATCCTCACACAGCCCAAACACTCCTGACCAGTGAACTGCCTGCATCCCAGGATGGAACATGATAGGTGCAGGTCCCTGTCTATCAACCCAGGGACTCCAATGCCACATTCGGATAGCACAGTTTTCCACAATTGTTCTTGGCACAGTTTTCTCTTTACATGATGATGGGGTTCGCTGCGAGCCAGGTCGATTGAGCTTTCAGTGACCCTCGTCACATCTGGGTTTGTCCAGCAATCCACAGTGGCTTAAATTAGCAGGACGGCATCAAAGGGAGAGTTTGAAACAAAGAGAGGTTTAATAAGGACAAAAATAAACTCTTACAGGGAAAAACTGGTGCCAGGAACTCAGAGTCTGTTCTCCTGCTCGAACACCCCAAAAATGCCACAAGGCTCTTTGTTCAGCCTCTTTTGTGTAAACTGAGGCGGGATTCTTTGTAATCTGCCCAGTAAGGTTGCAGCAGGTCAGTTCAGCAGACCCTATGAGGTGTCTTCATGCTGGCACACAGCCAAATAGGGAGAGTACTCTCTGGCTTTTGACCATGTTGGGAACACAAAGAGCAGGGGCTCACACTGCTTCCAACGTGAAAACCCTTGGTATACATGAGGTCCACTGCAACAACATGACTGTTAAGACACTCTAAGGTACTTCTAAAATACTGTAGTAAGCAGAAAAGGAGGAGAGGTTGTGCTTTATTTCTGACTTCCTTTGGTTTTCTTTTTTTTGTTACTTCCTCTTGTTCTTTTTCATGTCACCTTTCTAGATACTGTGATTTAGATTTAGATTTGCAGTTTACTAAACTCTTTATTGTCTGTAATTCTTGTAAATTTTAAAAGGACCCCAACTGTTGCTGTATCATAAATAAGAAATCCAGTCCAGTCTCATAAACTAGCCCTTGGACTGATTGACAGGAGCCTCATCCAAAAACATCTTTCCTAAAGAAGCAAGCACATGACTGGTTCAGAAGCTGAGAGGGTGTGGGAATTTGGCCAATGGGTGACCCAGAACCAGGAGTTTTTAATTGCCTATAAAAGGAACCTTCGGACAATAAACAAGGCTATTTTGCTGATGACCAACAGAGGGTTTTAGTCATGTCTTTGTCTCTGAGACGCTGACCGCCACATTAACACATGGTGCCCCTGGTGTGAGGAGGATAGCCATCAAACAATCACGCAGGTACAGCAGAGACAGATCAGTGAAAAAAGCTGGAAATACAGCCTAAGAGTTGGGACCCTCTCCCCCCCCCGCCCCCAAAGAAAACCCCACAGCTGAAAAAGCTGGAAAGACAGCCTAGAAGGCTGGGAAGAAAACCCCGCAGCAGAAAAAGCTGGAAGACACAGCCAAAGGGCTGGAAACACCCCCCTCCCAAAAAAAGCTGTACAAAGGAGTACACAAAATAAGGAGCAGGAGACATGGACAGCTTCATCTCCATCCAAGATCATCCACTTTTAAAGGTATGGAAAACTTACATTGAGAAATGGGACATAGATTATAATGAGGAAGCATTATTTGCATTAATAACGTGGATTGAAAACCACAGACTAGACACAGCTAAAGAAATTGCTATTGACTTTAATGTTTTGATAGAATATGGACAGTTTATTATTCAAGTAGCCTTCAGAAGCGATGAAAGTGAAATTAAAATTATAAAGCCATGGAAATTTATCTTAGATTTAATAAGACTGTTACATACCAAAGCATGTGCTGGGCACCAAACGGATCATGAGGGGAGATGGGCACCTTCTCTAGTCCACAAGACATGTGGGTGAACGAAATGGCGGCTGCGTACAATCATGCCGCTCTGCGTTGCCAGGCTGCCCTAAACGCACCATCCACGCTGATACCTTCCCCTGGAGGGCAGCTTTCCACAAGTCCTTTGCCTGGTGGGACCCCAGGACACAGCGACAGAAGGAAACGGCGGGATCCCAGCGCCAAGTGGGTGGGGCGCACCCACACCAGGACACTGCATGGAGCAAGAACGCCTGGTGCCAGCACCCCACAGACGATACACGCCACCAGAGTACCCCGTGCCCACACTGTGGAGATGCTACCGCAAATTAAACCACGCCTGCATGTTAGCCGACACCCCCACACTGGCACTGGCCAGCTCCAGTGAGCGCAAGACCACACTCTGCTGTGGTGGGACCACGATCAGCGACTGCGAGGCAACAGTAGGGAGCAGCACTGCCCCGGGGAGTGGCGAAGTCCTGGTAGGTGGAGGGAGTCCGCAGGCTACCCGTGCCACAGCTGTGGGTGCTCAAGAAGCCAGCTAGGTGAATTGCGCAATCAAGCCACGTGGAGTGATGGTGGCCACCATGCCGCCCCACTTCGCATGGCCAGACCACGTGCAGCCCACACCTCTCGTCACCATGGAAACGCCAAGACCACCTTCTCCCAAAGCCGAGCACTCAGGTTTCAAGGATATGCCCACAGCTTCGTGGAGCTTAACCACACCTCTGTCAGGGGACTTGCCTGCACCCCTCCTCCAGCCTACATCAGGGGGTGAAGCCCCGTCCCCAAGCCAACCTCTAGAGGACTCAGCCACACCTGCTGGCCATTACAACAACCCGAGGGAGTCTGAGATGATGTTGCTCCAGCGCGACCCCACAATACTGCCTCCACGTGCAGGTCTGAGAATCACATCACCAGAAGCCCCTGCCGCTGCTGCAGCCCTTCAGAGCCTTGCTATGCCTCCAAACAGTAACTGTAAGTTCACCAAAGCGTGGGAAAAACGCCTGCAAAGGACCCGTCAGGCACACGGAGGGGGGAATAAGCATGTAAAAGTTTCATACCATACAAACATAAATAAACAAGCCTGCACGAAAAAAATGGTTTTGGCCACGCATCACTGCTGTCATCCAGCAGCTAAGAAAGCCAACACCCCCCTGCATGAAAGCAGTGAAAAAGCAAACTAAAATAGTTGCCAGTTCCAACTGACATAATGCCAGCAAAAGCAGTGCCAAGTTCCTATCTCTACCTTCTACTGCTTTGCAAAAGATCTTACACCATACAAACTTTAATAAAGCAATAACATGTGCTAAAAACAAAACTAGCTCACATAACGTAGCTAAGCCATCCAAGTTCATCACAGGTATAAAAAAGATGTCACGCAATAATTACAAAAATGCACAACTGTTTATTAATTATACCCTAGGATTCATGGTACAATATTTACTGTTGTTGTTTGCGTTTGCCAAAACAAAAATTATTAAGCCTCTGATAGCTGATTTTGTTCCACCTGCTAAAAAGTATTGTGCCTTTGTTTCAGATATGGGCTGCTATGTGTTAAATATATCCTCAGTTGTATGTACAGTGTTTAATTGCAATGTCTCTGTTAACTCTATTTCTAATGCAAGCAGCATATCAACCAAATCAACCTGGATAAACTCAAGAAATTTACTTGATCTAACATTCTAGATCTGGTAAAGCAGACACAAACATTAGTTTAGTAATATCATAAGCATATTTCAGTTGCAAAACCTTTCTAACTGAAAATTGCCACCTGTCATCATTTTAAAAGCTAAAGTCACCTGTATTACCTGCACTGTTACCATTATAACTGAAAAATGAATACACCTGTATTTTTCAATTATTCATAAGTTGTTCACATTAAAAATCTTTCTAGTAGATGTTAACAAAAGCTTATTTAAAATGTAATTGAAGAAAACCTTTCCCAACCAAGTTCATAACCTTAATCAGACCATGAACCTAGATTATTCTAAATGTCTCAATAATACCTTATTAATGCTGTTCAAAATCCATACCTTGTTCCTAATTTTAGTTTTAGTACAAAGAAAAGGGGAAAAAAGGTTTGGGTGAAGGTACACCCCCCCTAAGCCTTAAGTAATATCATGTTCTCATGTTTTTTCAAACAATCATATAACAGCAATGTTCAGCTGCCCAAACCCCAAGGTAATGGTTTGAATGCATTTCAATGAACACTAGAACATGTTAGATACCTCTCAGATGTGTCTAGCCTGCATTGCATTCTGCTCAAAACCACAAAAAACATCCTCCTGATGACTCCTCAACAGATGCTACAAAGCTGTGTCACCAGAACAATTGATGACTACCTCATAGAAAATCTGGAACTCTTGAAGTGACAGCTCATACAAAGACTTGATTTGTTTACCAATAGCTTTTCCCTGTTTACAAACCGTTTTCTGTTTACAAACTGTTTTTCGGTTTACAAATTGTTTATTTCTAGTAGCTAAGTTTTCCTTTAACAGTTTTAAGAGTTAAATCATGTATTGTTTAAGAAATAAGTTGTAACTTCAAAGCAAATAGTCTGCAACTAGCCTGGATTGTCGTCTGACAGCTCCTGAACCAGAACGCTGCAGCTTCATTAATACATAATCTCACATTGCTCAAGCCCATGCTGTTTTCTGTCACACAGTTTGTGAGGAGCCCTTGCAAATGAGTGACAGAGAGCAAATTACCATTTTTAATAAAACAGAAATGTTGAGATGTTGCTGTATCATAAATAAGAAATCCAGCCTGGTCTCATAAACTAGCCCTTGGACTGGTTGACAGGAACCTCATCCAAAAACATCTTTCCTAAAGAAGCAAGCACATGACTGGTTCAGAAGCCGAGAGGGCGTGGGAATTTGGCCAATGGGTGACCGAGAACCTTGAGTTTTTAATTGCCTATGAAAGCAACCTTCAGATAATAAATTGTAGCAGTGCACCCCATGTATAGCAGGGGTTTCCACATTGGGAACAGTTTGGGGCTTTGCTCTTTGTCCTACTAATAAGGTAAAAAGCCAGAAGGTCCTTTCCCTATTTGGCTGTGTGCCTGCTCGAAGACACTTCATAGGATCTCCTGAACCTCACTTTAGACCTGTTGCAACCTTATTGGGCAGGGTGCCAAGGGACCTGAGTCATTACTATGAAAGAGACTGGACAAAGAGCCTTGTGGCATTTTTGGGGTGTTTTAGCAGGAGCACAGACCCTGTTCTCCTGGCACAGCTTTTTCTCTGTAGAGTTTGTTATTTTCATCTTTATTAAACATTTTTCTGTTTCAAACACTCCCACTGATGCTGTACTCCTAATTTTTATGCCATTTAGGATTGCTGGACAAAACCCAGAGGTGATGAACTCGCTGAGGGCTTATTAAATCTGGCTCACGGCGAACCTCATCAATAAATGAGGCTATTTTGCTGATGACCAACAGAGGGTTTTAGTCGTGTCTTTGTCTCTGAGACTTTGACTGCCACAGTAACACCCAACCTGTAAATATGCATCTTTTTATTGTTTGCTAGCTACATATAAAATCTTCCTGCTGCTCTAAAATGCTTTTATTTGATATGCATTTTCATCACCATTCAAATTAGAACAGTTCCTATATTCACTGCTTTTGTACTGGATTCAGTTCAACATCCGCTAATGGTGAAAAGAAGTCCTGCTCGGAGAAAGGATCTGCATACAAATTGACCAAGACACATGGTACAAGGGTTTGTAAAGGTTTGAAGTTTCTCTGCCTTTCTGGCAGTCCGACTTCACAGCAAGACTTGATGAGGTATTTTGCTAGTGTTTATTTGACAGAAGATAGCAGCAAAATGTATGTTATCCCCTCTGTTATTTATCATTGTCTAAACAAATTTATTCTTGCTGTGTTACATAAAATACCTTAGTAGAGCTAAAGACTACAAAAATGCAACTTTATTCTGGATTCATTAAAACTAAATCTATCTGTGGACAGAATTGCCCAGCGTGATGCTGAGAACTCCTAGCTGGTTTCAGTGAGCTGTCTGAAGAACTGCATTTTTGGTGGGCTTTACTTGCGTGTCTGTAAAGTGGGGAGTTTATGTGGGGCCTTGAGCCCTGAGAGTGCCATGGGCACAGAGACCCATTGTGTAGCTCTTTGACCAGCTGCAGCACAGTGAGGTATGATGGATTTCTTCCAGTGTTCACGTAGTAGAAAGGTTTTCTGCCCCCGTGAAGAAGAAGACTTCAATTTTCCTGGACAGAGCCGTTCTGTATGTTACAACGGTACCTTGAATTAATCAAGTGCTATTTGCACAATGGTGAGTGAGCTTGGATTATTAAGCTTCTTGTGTTTGATCTGTTTCCTGTTTCAGTAAATAGCAAAACTTCCAATAACTGCAATGAGAATAAGATGAAGCTGCCACTGTATTTCACATGTTTGCATAATAAAATGGTTATTCTTGCAAGTATTTGCAATGGTAATTTCAGGTACTGAAACACCAGCTCTGCTCAGGGCAATTCTGAAATTGACTTTAGCTGTTTTCTATGTTTCTTAGCAGGTGAACTGAGACACTTCTAGTTTTCAAGGCAAGGCATTTGACAGTATCCTCAAAAAAGGCTCAGGCCGCTCGATGAAAAGGTGAAAAAACTGGGGTGAATGGGGGAAAATCTCAGTCCTGGTTTATGTCATAGATTCAGCAAGATGATCAACAATCAGTTTCATTAGGTACAAGCGTAGTCTTCCACTCTCACAGATCCCAAAAAGTTTAAAACATCCAGCAGCTTCTTCCTTGCAGCAAGTGCCACAGCTGAAAGCCCGGCCTGGCCTTCACCTTCCCCTTGCAGCCTACAAACTCTGCCAGATGTACCGGTGATTCTCACTTTCCTTCTCAACTATGTGGAAAAGCACATCCTCTCAGTGTCGCAGAGTCCTTAGTGAAACCGAACAGCAGTTCCCCTTCAAACAACTCAATGTGCCAGGACAGAAAGCTTTCGCTGACCTGCCAACTTGCCTTTTCCTTGCAGCCTTTTATTTTCAGAGCATGCACTGAGGCATTGCACTTTGCTTCTCAGCTGAGTGTATTGTCATATTGCCAGAGTCCCACACATCCATCTCCTTCTCACACAAACTGCTTTCTGTTGAAACATGCTGATGTTACATGCCTTCCCGTTCAGCTATTCACGCCATCATGTTCTGTGTCCCGCTTGCAGTCTGAATCTAAACTGAGAAGTTTCTGGCTACACCTCACACACACAGATGTGCAAGGACTAAAAGGTTGCTTGGACCTTGCCACTTATGTTCGAAAACATCCGTTCACTCCGCAATCAAGTGACAGCTTTCCTTGCTTTACATCCTGCAAACTTCACACACATACACACTCACACATATCTGCGCGCACACACACACACACACACACACACACACACACACACACACACAAGAGCTATGCACTTTCTTTCTATCTCAGCTGCACTCACCTATCCCCCACCTTGACTTCTCTACTGCTTTTCTCTTGGCCTTGCTGTGCATGGACATTTCCTCTTAAGACTCCCATTGTGTTACTGACCCCTCCCCTACATTGGCTTGCCTTTCCTACCCAACCTTGCATTTCCTTGTCATTCCTGACCCTTCCTTTCCTTTGCTGTCCTGACCAATCCATGTCCTTCCCTTGCCCTTCCTTACACATCCAGTGCCTTGGATTAACTTAATCACCCATCCTTCTTTCCTTTCCTGCTTGTCTAGCTCCAATCTTTCATTTCCTTCTCCTTCTAAGACTCTCATTGCCTTGCCTCCCTCTCCTTTGTCTTGCCTCGCAAATCCACCACTTGCCTTGCCCTTGAACCCCTTCCTTGCCTTGCATTACCTTGCTCACCTGTCCCTCACCTGCAATTCAACACCTCTCTTCTTGTGGAATTTCTTCAACTTGCCTTGCGCTGCCTGCTCCTCCTAGGACTCTCTGGCTTTCACTGGCTTTTTTTTCTGAAGGCTCCAGTGTTTCAGGAGCA
>VZSE01008616.1:0-12006 GCA_013398275.1 Promerops cafer
CGGGGGCGGCGCGGGCGGCCCCGCATCGTCGGGACCCCCGGCAGGCAGCGCCGCATACGCGGGGTGGAATCAGCGAGGGGAAGGTGGGGAGCGGGGCGAGGGGGAACCGGTGCATCCCCGCTCCCCGGAGCATCCGCCGGTGCATCCCCGGGCCCTCCCGCCTTACCCTGCCCCGCTTCTCTCGCACTTTGCAGATAATGTTATGGACATTGGCTTAGCGAACGAAAAGGCCGGTCAGGAATTGTCCTCCTACTCGGGCACTTTTCAACCCGCCCCGGGCAACAAGACTGTCACCTACCTGGGGAAATTCGCTTTTGACTCGCCCTCCAACTGGTGCCAGGACAACATCATCAGCCTGATGAGCGCCGGCATCCTGGGGGTGCCGCCGTCCTCGGGCGCGCTCACCAGCACGCAGAGCTCGGCGGGCAGCATGGGGCCGCCGCAGGGCGAGGTGGACCAGATGTACCCCGCGCTGCCGCCCTACTCCTCCTGCAGTGACCTCTACCCAGAGCCTGTCTCCTTCCACGACCCCCAGAGCAACCCTGGCCTCACCTACTCCCCCCAGGATTACCAGGCGGCCAAGCCTGCCTTGGACAGCAACCTCTTCCCCATGATCCCAGACTATAACCTCTACCACCACCCCAACGACATGGGCACCATCACGGAGCACAAACCCTTCCAGAGCTTGGACCCCATCCGCGTCAACCCGCCCCCCATAACCCCGCTGGAGACCATCAAGGCCTTCAAGGACAAGCAGATCCACCCGGGTTTCGGGGGGCTACCGCAGCCACCCCTCACCCTCAAGCCCATCCGACCCCGCAAGTATCCCAACCGGCCCAGCAAGACGCCGCTCCACGAGCGGCCCCACGCCTGCCCGGCCGAGGGCTGCGACCGCCGCTTCTCCCGCTCCGACGAGCTCACCCGCCACCTCCGCATCCACACGGGCCACAAGCCCTTCCAGTGCCGCATCTGCATGCGGAGCTTCAGCCGCAGCGACCACCTCACCACCCACATCCGCACCCACACCGGCGAGAAGCCCTTCGCCTGCGAGTTCTGTGGCCGCAAGTTCGCCCGCTCCGACGAGCGCAAGCGGCACGCCAAGATCCACCTCAAGCAGAAGGAGAAGAAGGCCGAGAAGGGCTCGGGCGGGCAGCCCCCCGCTGCACCCCCCACTGCCACAGCCACCACCTCGCCCCCCGTCGCCCTCGCCCCCGCCGTCACCACGTGCGCTTGAGGGATTGTGGGGGGCGGCGCGGTGGCACCCCTTCTCGTCCCCTTGCCCTCGGCACGGCTCCGGGGAGAACCCCACGGTGTTCAGGATACCGGGGTTGTGCTGCGACGGGTCCGCTCTGCCCGCACCCGGATTGACCGGGTCCAGGCTGCCCGCACCTGGATCCTGCCTGCACTTGGATCGATGGGACCCGCACTGCCCGCACCCGGGTTGCCCGGACTCGCGCTGCCCGCGCTGGGATTGCCCGCACCACCTGGATCCCGGCTGCCTGCTCCTGCACCTTCCACATCCCGGCTGCTTCCACCTGCACTGCCCGGGGCCGGGCCGCCCGCACTGCCTGGATCCCGGCTGCCTGCTCCTGCAACTCGCGGATCCCAGCTGCCCACACCCGCACCGCCCGGGGCCGGGCTGTCCGCACCCTCCTTGGCCGGCTCTCCCGGGTCACTGCTGCCCGCACCCTGTTCCCGGATCCCTGCTCCCGCACCTGGATTACTCGCACCGCCCGGTTCCCGGCTGGATTGCCCCATCCCGGCTCTCCCGGCTCCGACTCTCCCGCACCCCACGGCCCTCACCCGGCACCTCCCGGGTCCATCCCGCCCGCACCCGCCCGGCCCGGCTCCGGGCTGCCCGGGCGGCAGATCCCGGGAATAATCCCGGCTGACCTGGATCCCAGGGCTCGGTCCGACCCTCCCGCCCTGCCGGGGCTGGCTGCTCCAGGATCGGGCCCCCCCCGGTCCCGTCCTGCCCGGCTCCCCCGGGGCTGGGCGCTCCAGGATCCGTGAGGGGATGGATGGATGGATGGATGGATGGATGGATGGATGGATGGATGGATGGATGGATGGATGGATGGAGCTGANGATGGATGGATGGATGGATGGATGGATGGATGGATGGATGGATGGATGGAGCTGATTTGGCTCCTCTCCTCGCTGGGCCTGGAGCCCCCGTTGCCCCCCCCGGCCCTGTGTCCCCCCCGTGTCCTCAAGCACCGGCTCCCCGTGTTGGAGGTAAGAGGGCTCAGCCCCCCAGGCCGGGCTGGCGGGGCGGGGGGCGGCTCTGCGGGTCCTCCCAACTCCGGGGGGGCGGCGGGGAGCGATGTCCCGGCAGCAGCTTTTGGGTTTGTTTTCTTATTTTTGTTTTCTTTTCCTTTTTATTATTTTTTTCTTTGTTTTCAGCAGAAGGGAAATTCTTTACAGAAATACAGGGAAAAAAAAAAGCACCCCAGTATTTTGCTGAATACTTTTTATAATGTGAGATATTTTTATTTTATTTTATTTGGTCACTTTAAAACAACCACCCAACTATGGAGGAGAAAAATCAATTAGTCCTCTATTTTATTATTATTTTTTTTCTTTCTCCTTCTGGTATGTGCATGTCATTGCATGACTGCTCTGATTTTTTTCTTCTTTTGTTTTAATAAAACTGTGCTCAGACATTTAAGCTAAACTAAGCAAAAATAATAATGACTTAAAAAGAAAAAAAAATCTTTGTTGCCAAAAGGTCGTGCTATCCAGGTTTGATGTCTGCATGTGAAAAAAAAAAACACAAAAAACCACATTAAAAACGTACAAAAAATAAAGAGAAGAGGAAGAATGCAGTCTAATTTATGTGAACTGAAAGGAAAAAAAAAAAAAAAAAAAAAACAAACCACAATCAGGTTTAACCACACAAACCTAAGGGAATGATATTTTTTGAAAGACTTTTGTATAAAGTTGAGTACTTAGAGAAAAAAAATCATACCAGATGTAATATATTTTGTGGATGTTTTTATTTCTTGGATTTATAGTACCTTATACTAAGGTTAAAAAAAATTATGCTTGATATTGTGAAAAGGTGATAATTTTCACACACATTTCATTTGCTCATTTGTCATGTTGTAATGCAAATATGATAGTTAATGCATACAGCATTTTTAAGGGAAAAAATCAGAAATATTGAACTGATGTATTGTTGTACCATTTGCACTGTGAGCAAATGCTAATGCAGTAAATATATTGTGTTTGCTGACAATCAAAATCTGTAGTAAATATCTTTATTTGCTTAAAAATTATCTATATTGGTTTGGAAAGTAAAAAAAAAGGTTTTAATGTGTAAGGGGAGTGTAAAAAGGGTTGAAATGTGCAGGGAAGTGGGTGCTGTGTCTCTTTATGGGCGACTTTGAAACCTGTCTGTACAGAATTTTTTTTCCTAGTGCTGTATTTCCTTAAATATTATTTTTTATATGATTTTTTAAAAAAAGTAACCCACTTTTTTTTCTCAGTTCCCCTCCCTCTGCTTCAGTTCTATCCACAGGACGGCACAGCAAGACCCCGCTGGGTGACCCCGAAGGCGACCGGCTCCGTCCTCGCGTCCCCTCTTTCCCGGGATGGGGGGCACCCAACCGGGATGGGGAGCACCCGACCGGGATGGGGGCACCCACCCTCTCCCCAAAAATCTGGCACGTCCTTGCTTTGCCCTTGACCTCCCATCCCGTTTTTCCCCGCTTGCGCCGCCGCTGCCGCCTTGACCCCGTCACCATTTTGCCGGCGGCTTCCGCGGCCGCCGGGATAACTTTGGGCCACCAAAGAGGATCGCACCGCTTCAGCCGGTAATGCTCCCGTGCCCTTCGCCCGCCAAATCGCCCCGGGGGCAGCGCCCGCAGGGGATTTTTTTCCCAGCCTGGATCGCTCAGGATAAAAATAAACCGCCGGGTCTCAGTGCTGGCGCTCGCACGGGCACGAGGAACGAGTGGGAGAAGGAGTTTTGGAGGCGCTTGGATGTTTGGAGTGGTGGCGTGTGGTGGTTGGATCCTTCCCCAGGGATAGGGGTGGAGGCCTGAGCTGGCTCCTGGAGCTGGGATTGTGCTGGAGGATCCCAGACCGGGGTTCTGGAGGTCCCTTGGTCCACACAGGTCCAGCTCTGCTGGGGTGGAGCGTGACTGGTTGAGTATCCCACGTGTGTCCTCTTTCCCAAGGCCTTGCTGGCAGTGCTGGTGGCTGGCATTGGCACTGTGGTCATTACTGGTGTTCCCAGGGTATGAAAGCGTTGCCAGCATGGTCACATTTCCTGCTTTTTGATTTGGATCTGCAGCCGGGCCTGGAGAAGCTGCTGCTCTGGCCATTCCAGGGCAGCTCTGCCCGTTCCAGGGGGTTTGTTGAGCTCCCTGGCTTGGAAAGGCTTTAATTTGAGGAAAATCCAGGGTCTGACGGTGGCTCAGGGCACAGCTGGCCCAGACAGGGATGGCATCTTGTGGTGTTGAGGACGTGGCTTTGGAGCCCACGGGTGCTGCGCTGGGTGGGCCCCGGTGTCCCCACGTGGATTCCCAGTGGTTGAGTGTTTGGTGGCCACACGAGGCTGGATTGGGATGAGCTGGGATTGTCCTTCCCTCTGTGCTCTGGAGGTCCTGCAGCCACGAGGGGCTGTGGGATGGTTTGGGAGCCAGCGGTCCCCACGGTGTCCCCATGTGTGGCTCAGGTGGGCAGGAACCGGAGCTGCCACGGACAGGGAGAGCCACCACGGCCCCCAGCGTCACCTGAGGGTGCTGTGCTGGTGCTGGTGGTGCTGGAGGTGCCCATCTCCACTGGTGGCTCGTGCTGGAAAACGCTGGAGACCCTGGGAACGGGCACAGCAGAGGAGGTGCCCCAGTGAGGAGCCACCCAACGTTGCACCAACGCTTTGGGCTCCTTCTGCGGGCAAGGAGGAGGAGGAGGGAAGGAGCCCACCAGGCCCTGGGGACCCTATCTGCCGGCCAGGCCTGGGCATCCCGCTGGGCAGGACCCCCCTGGCGCGGAGCAGGAAGGTGAGGAGCACCCTTGGGTGGCAAAGCGCGGGGAGTGCGTGCAGCACCTTGCACGAAAAATGTTGGTTGCTACGGAAACACGGCACTTTCCATCCCCGTTCTGGGCTATCTGTGTTCTGGGGAGGAGGGAAGGGCTTCCAGTCACGTACCAGCTCCACAGAACTTGCTGCCTTTCCCCCCTCAACGGGAGCGCCGGGGTCCTGAGGAGGCCACCAACACCTCGCTCCTCCCTGCTGAGGGCCTTCGGGGCTTTGCAGGATGTGGTTGGATCCAAGAGCTCTCCACAGGATACGATTTGCTGCTCAGGAGGAGCACCAAGAGCTGAGACCCTGTCCCTGAGGTCGGAAGTGACAAGGATCCACAGCTAGAAGCTCCTGGTTTGCAGCTGGAGTACAGATGTTGGTGGGATCCTTCCCTGATCTTCTCACCGTCTGCCACTGCCTGGCAGGAGACATCATCCACAGAAGGCCTGGATGGTTCTGGATCGTCCGACCCTCATCTCCCACCCCGTGGGACCATGTGGATCCATCCCCATCCCTGGATGAGTATTCTGGAGGAAGGGGCCAGTCTCATCCTCCTGGCACGTGCCCAGGACACGGGGACAAACAGCAGAGCCTCCACGGAAGATGCTCCCTGGGTCCTGTGTCCATCAGGATGACACATCCAGGCTCATCCCAGCTCTGTCTTGTCCCATCCCCTGCACCCCGAGGTGACAGTGAGGGGCATCACGGTGGGGACAGGGCCAGGAGCAGCAGCCTGGTCCAGCTGGCAGTGGGAACCACCAGCAAAGCCCTCCTGGCCCCAGCCTTCCTCTTCCTCCTCACCCTGCCCACCCCTGGATGCGGATGTGAGGGACCCTCCTGGCTGCCTCCCCTCGGGGTTTGCTCTGACACCCACCAGCACCCCAAAATCGATCCCTTTCCCTCAGGCCACCTTGCAACCTCTCCACCCATCCTGGCTCCTCCTCCCCATCCCGGCACAAAATGGGAGCACTGGTGGGGGTTGCCAGCCTGCCCCCTGGTCGCCCCCCCAGATCTGCCCCCCCCGCTCCTTTTGGGCTAATCCCTGTCCTCACCGGTGTCGGTAACACCTTCCCAGTTTAGCATCATCCTCCCTGGCTGTAATTACCGCGCTGTTTACCTCCACCTGCTAATTGATAAAGCCACCCCTGGCGCCCGGCCCGGCCTCCGCCCCGTGTGCTGCCATGTGGCTGGTGTCACCAGCCCGGTGGCACCAAGCCCGTTCCCACCCTCCGGATGTCACCCTGGGCTGATAACAGGGGGTCCAAAGGCACCCAGATCTTGGGGGTCTCTGCTGCATCCCGGGGTCACGGATGGCGGTGGCTGATGGGTCAGTGCTGAGGACACAGCGGGTTTTTGGTCACCAAAATGACTTTGCTGTCCCTCCTACACCTGTCCAGCCTACTCAACATGAATTTGGGGGGTTTCTCTCCAAAATTGGGTGCTCCTGCTCTTCCAAAGGTGACGCACATCCCCTGGATTTCCTTGACTGGGGCAGTCCTGCTCCTCCCCCTGCTCTCGCCCACCCCAGGGTGTCCCTGGGCACCCCCTGCCCATGCCCATCCTGGGATGCTCCCCGGAATCCCTTCCCTGTGCCCTCGCCCACCCCAGGGAATAACCCTGGGCCTCCCCTCTTGGTGCCCTCATCCAGCTCAGGATGCTTCCAGGCAATTCCTTCTCCTCGCCCACCCCAGGAATGCTCCTGGGCAACCCCTCTGTTGCATCCTCACCACCTCAGGGATAATCCCATGAAATTCCTTCCTCTCGCCCACCCCAGGAATGCTCCTGGGCAACCCCTCTGTTGCATCCTCACCACCTCAGGGATAATCCCATGAAATTCCTTCCTCTCGCCCACCCCAGGAATGCTCCTGGGCAACCCCTCTGTTGCATCCTCACCACCTCAGGGATAATCCCATGAAATTCCTTCCTCTCGCCCACCCCAGGAATGCTCCTGGGCAACCCCTCTGTTGCATCCTCACCACCTCAGGGATAATCCCATGAAATTCCTTCCTCTCGCCCACCCCAGGAATGCTCCTGATCCCCTCCCTGTGCCACTGCCCACCCCGGGGTGTTCCTGGGCATTCCATGCTCCTGCCCTCACTCACTTTTGGGATGTTCCTGGGCATTCCCTCCCCATGCCCTTGCCCACCTTGGGGTTGCTCCAGGCAATTCCTTCTCCTTGCCCACCTTGGGGTTGCTCCAGGCAATTCCTTCTGCTCGCCCACCCCGGGGACGCTCCACAGCTCCCAGCGCTTTAACTCCACCCCCTCCCGCCCCATTTCCAGCCTTTGCACCGAAATCGGACGAATTTCAGGGTCTTCCCCCGCACGCCTTGCCCGTGACGTCACGCTCCCCCCACCGTGTGACGTCACGCCCCTCCGTGGCGTCACCGCGGCGCGCGGCCCCGGGAGTGAGCGCTCCCGGAAGGGGCGGGGCCAAAAGCGGCGGAACTTCCGGGAGCGGCGCGGGGCGGAGGGGGAACATGAGCTGGTGAGTGCGGGGGGACCCCCGGGCACCGGGACCCCGGCACCGGGGCAGGGCGGGGAACGGGAGCGCCGGCACCGGGGCAGGGCGGAGAAACCGGGACCGGCGGCACCGGGAGCGGAGGAGGGCGGGGGAACCGGAACCGCTGGCACTGGCCCGCCCGGTCCCGGCTCCGCACCTTGGGCACTGCTGTTGAGGAGGAGGCGGCGATGGGCCCGGAGCGGGCCCCGGTGCTGAGCGGCCTTGGCCCGGTGGGAGCCCCGCTGGAGGCCGTGGAGCGGAGCCGGTGCTGCCGGGATTGTCCCGGTGCAGGCCCTGGGTGCGGCCCCGGCGGGGTTCACAGTGCTGGCCTGGCTGGTCCCGGTGCTGGCCCCGGAGTGGGTCCCGGTGCTGGCCGGGCTTGGCCCCAGTGCTGGGCCTGGAGTGCCCGCGGTGCTGGCCCTGGAGCGGAGCCGGTGCTAGCCAGGTTTGTCCCGGTGTTGGCCCTGGTGGGGCCCCCAGTGCTAGCCGGGTTTGTCCTGGTGCTGGTCCTGGTGGGGTCCCCAGTCCTGGCCAGGTTTGCCCCAGTGCTAGCCAGGTTTGTCCTGGTGGGGTCCCCAGTCCTGGCCAGGTTGGTCCTGGTGCTGGCCAGGTTTGTCCTGGTGGGGTCCCCAGTTCTGGTGCTGGCCGGGCTTGTCCCAGTCCTAGCCAGGTTTGTCCTGGTGCTGGCCAGGCTTGTCCCAGTCCTGACCAGGTTTGCCCCAGTCCTGGCCAGGCTCATCCCTGCTGTCCCTGTTGTCACCCACACAGGTGTGGACCCCTCACACCCCTCACCTGTGCCCCCCACAGCACCCCCTGACCCCTTCCCACCGTCCTCCCTCCTCCCTGCCTCCTGCCCAGGTGCTGCTGCAGGTACTTGGAGGATCCCCAAATGTCCCCATTGGCTCTGAAATGCTGTAAAACCACCTCAACTCCATGAAAGTAAAGCTTTTTCCTTTAAAAACGAAGAAAGAAGAATTCCCGTTTGTTTGAATCAAACTGATGAGGGCTCAGTTTGGACTCACTGGTTCCTTTGGTGCTTATTTAATTGAATTGTATTAGAAATCATAACATTAGAAGTTAATCTGGACTGCCATATGTGATTTCTCATCCTGGGTAGTCCTGGAGATCCAGTGCTGTTGTGAGAGGCAAAGGATGGGATGGATCAAGAGCTAAAAGGACTTTTCCTTGCCTGGGAGGTTGAGTTTCGTGGTGACAATGGAAAATTTTTTGGGTTGGGAGCTGTGGAAATTGTGGTTTGGAAATGTACTGCAAGAACGTAATGAGGCACACAACAGGTACTGATTAAAATTGGGCATTTGGGCTAAAAATACACATTTATCCACTGGAATCACTTTGGTTTTGCTTTACTCATCTCAGAACAGCAACAATTATGGACAGTGTTGGCTAACGAGGTTTTGAAGCCAACTTTTCCAAGGGAGTCTGAGGGAAGGGACTCTGGAAGGGACCCTCTGGTCCAGGAGGAGCTTCAGGGCCAAAATGTGAGGAATAAATAATTCCTTCATGTGTTGGCTGCCGAATAATTTGGGTGCAGGGTATCCACACTTCCACTTGCACTTCCCAGCGTCCATCCGAACCCGGGGACTGTCACTTGTCACCACAACACCCGTGGCTTTTTCCGGGAGACCTTTCTCTGGGAGATTGGGTGGTTTTGCCTCTTTCTGGGGAGGAATCCGAGGTCGTTGCCCGCCGAGTGGGGGGAGCTGGGGACTCCAGGGAGTTCTGAGTCTCCTCTTTCTTCTCCGGCCGCGTCATCCTCCGGAGCGCGGCGGCCGCGCTGACGCACGAGGGGCTCGGAGCCCACGGGGCTCCGGCGCCATGGCAGCCGCACAATCGCCCTCAGTCCGGCCCCGGGCCGTGCGCCCGCCCGGCCGGTCCTCCCCGGCGCTGCCCGCCCGGGGTGAATTGGGCCATTCACGGGGCCGGGGTGCAGGGCCTGGCGTGACGTCCGCGGCAGCGCTGACACACGTCGGGGTCGTGCCCCGCTGCTGAAATGTCACAGCGAGGCGCGCCCGGCCCCGCTGCCGCTGCTCTGACATCGCTGCGGAGCGGGAGGGCTTTGTTCCAGCCCTGGCTGCTTTGGGAAGCAGGGACTTTGCTCAGCTTCCATGTGCGTCTCTCTGGCGCTGGGCACCGTTAGTCCTGGATTGAGCCCTCTTTTTCCAGGGCTTGGCTGCTGCAGCTGAGGAAGAGGATGGAGCTTCGTCCTCAGCTTTGTCTTGCAGAGCTGGGAGGTGGCACAAACTGCCACCATTTGGGCTCCTGGGCACTTGTATCCTTAATTTTTTTGTAAGGGAAATCCCCAGAGATTTAAGGGCTGTTGGCAGGTTGATGCATTGTTGAGTTGTGTGGGGTTAATCCTGGGCCATGCCTCGCTCCTTGTGAGCTCTCTGTGCTGCATGAGGGCTGAGAATGCTCCCAGGAACACGGGGAGCATTCCCGGGAGCACGGGGAACGTTCCCGGGAACCCGGGGAACACTCCCGGGAACACGGGGAACGCTCCCGGGAACACGGGGAACGCTCCCGGGAACCCGGGGAAGGATCCCGGGANGGGGAAGGATCCTGGGAACACAGGGAACGTTCCCGGGAGCCCGGGGAACGCTCCCGGGAACACGGGGAAGGATCCCGGGAACACGGGGAACGGTCCCGGGAGCCCGGGGATCACTCCCGGGAACACGGGGAACGCTCCCGGGAACCCGGGGAACGCTCCCGGGAACACGGGGAACGCTCCCGGGAGCCCGGGGATCGCTCCCGGGAACCCGGGGAACGCTCCCGGGAGCACAGGGAATGCTCCCGGGAACACGGGGATCACTCCCAGGAACACAACGATGATCCTTGTACCGACACAGGAAAACTGTTCCAGAGGGCTCCTGCTGGTGACAGAGCCTGGATTAAACCCCCAAATTCCCAACTTCTGCACCCAGGCAGTGAGGCAGCTCTGCCTTTCTAGGCTGAGCTTTATTTAGAGCTGGAGTAGGCTCGTTTTGGGACATAGCCGTGCGTGGACAGCTGAGACGTTTTTGGAATCTCAGCCGAGCTCCATGGCTTCCTTTAAGTTTTGGATAGGGATCTCTTAGAGCATCCTCATCCCCCTCTTCCTCATGTGCAATCCAGTGATTCCCTTGGCCATCACTCCTTCTAAAAATAAAGGGAGTGGAGTGCTGGATTTTACTCTATCATCCCCTTATTGCCCCGAGTGCCTCATTTTTGACTTTATAAAGTGTTTTTTAAGGTTCCTGAAACCGCATCAAACCACACCTCGTAACCAGACTCCCAAACATCCCCTGCTTCGGTTTCCCCCAGGTGAATTCCCACAGGGAAAAGGGGATTTTCTGCAGTGTGCCAGCTCCATCTCCGAGCGCTGCCTCCCGCACCGCTGCAACAGCTGGTATTTACTGGGAGGAGAAAATACAGGAAGCAAATGTTGACAGGGAGCGCGAAGCTCGTGGTGCTCGGGGCAGGGCTGGGGGACCATATTGCCTCTTGGCAGGGAGCTCTCCAGGTGGACTCTGGAGCTGGCATCCGCAGGAAGGCAGAGTGGGAACGGGTGGTTACGCAATGTTTAACTCAGTCAGAGTGGCTGGGAGTGATTTCTGGAATATTTAAGGATGGAGGTGAGGAGGAGCCGCCTGTCTCTCCAAGAGCATGGAGGCTGGATGGGTTTGCACAGCCTTGAAGTGCATAGGTTGTTGGTTATTCCGGTGTTTTCCATGTTATGGGTTTGCACAGGTTGTTGGTTATTCCGGTGTTTTCCATGTTATGGATTTGTGCAGGTTGTTGGTTATTCCCAGTGTTTTCCATCTTATGGATTTGCACAGGTTGTTGGTTATTCCTGGTATTTTCTGCGTTATGGGTTTGCACAGCCTCAGAGTGGGGTTGTTGGTTATTCCCGGTGTTTTCCATGTTATGGGTTTGCACGGGTTGTTGGTTATTCCCGGTGTTTTCCCTGTTATGGATTTGCACAGGTTGTTGGTTATTCCCGGTGTTTTCCATGTTATGGGTTTGCAGGGGTTGTTGGTTATTCCCAGTGTTTTCCCTGTTATGGATTTGCACAGGTTGTTGGTTATTCCCGGTGTTTTCCCTGTTACGGATTTGCACAGGTTGTTGGTTATTCCCGGTATTGTCTGTGTTATGGGTTTGCACAGCCTCAGAGTGGGGTTGTTGGTTATTCCCGGTGTTTTCCCTGTTGTGGATTTGCACAGGTTATTGGTTATTCCCAGTGTTTTCCGTGTTATGCATTTGCACGGGTTGTTGGTTATTCCTGGTGTTTTCTGCGTTATGGGTTTGCACAGCCTCGGAGTGGGGTTGTTGGTTATTCCCGGTGTTTTCCGTGTTATGGATTTGTGCAGGTTGTTGGTTTTTCCGGTGTTTTCCCTATTATGGATTTGTGCAGGTTGTTGGTTATTCCCGGTGTTTTCCGTGTTATGGATTTGTGCAGGTTGTTGGTTATTCCC
>VZSE01008616.1:12626-27437 GCA_013398275.1 Promerops cafer
TGTTTTCCGTGTTTTGGTGCCGTGGCCACGCTGGGCAGGTGCGGTGCAAACACAGCCCTGGGCGCTGTTTTTTTTCCCTCTGAACCAATATTGATGTTTTTTGGAGCCCTCCGTGGCCAATGGCAACGCTCCCCCTTCCCTGCAGGTTTCAGTGATACTGGGATCGGGAGATGAGCACGGGATAAAATTAACTGGGGTGAAGCAAGTGGATACCAGAGCAGTGAGCGAGGCTCCCAAACACCTCCCTGTTACCTGGAGCACCTGTGCAAGGTGCTTTGCACATCCCAAAGTTTTTATCGTGGTGAAACTGGAGCGCCAGCCGGGCATCTCCCGGGGTGGAGCAGCCGGGAAGAGCCACCTGCCACCTCCCCTGCCACCATCACAGGCCTTGGAGTGGTTATTCCTTAATGGTTCATTTTTCCACCTGTGTTGTCCAGGTAGCTCCAACCCAGTGCTCTGGTTGAGCCACAACCGTGTTTCACAACCGTGCTTAAAATGGATATTTTTGTAGCATAGTCAGGGCCTAAAACAGCCCTGCAAAATTCTGCTCGCCCACGCGCCTGGCGTGAGTAATTTTCTTTTGATGGGTGAGTAAAATATCATTATTTTTTTCATGCTCCTCTTGGAATGGGTGGGAGAGAGGATTCTGACATTATTTTTGATTTGCTTAACACTGACACCGTGCCTGGCTCCGTGCAGGATGCAGAGGGACCCGCTCCCAGGAGCTCATCCCTCCACTGCCAAACTTCAGGAAGGTGCCTTGTTTTCCCTGGCCTGACCTAAAATCCAGAAAATCGATGTTTACACCTCTTTTTTTCCCTCTTTTTGCACTTCTCTTTCCCTTCTCCCCCGCTGCAACGGCTCTCCCTGACATCTCTGAGTGGCTTAAAGCCTCCAAGTTTCCGGGGATGGGGTTGAAATCCAGGTGGGAGCGCTCACCTGCGGCACGGGCGCATTCATTCCCGAGGGATCCCATCCCTGCATCCCTCCTATCCCCACCCCGTGACCTCCCCTCTCATCTCCACGTGGAGAGCACCCAAACGGGGATTTGGCGCAGAGTCTCCCTCGACAGAAGCTGTTTGTGATCCGTTGGAATAATTTTTTTCCCCTTTTTTTTTCTCTTTGCCTCCGCGCTGTGTTTGGAGCGGTTGCCATGAGTTCCTGGGAGGGGGGAGCGGGGCGGGACGGTGCCTGCGGTTTCCATGGACACGCTGGGAGCACAGCGAGGAGGCATCCGGGAGATTCATGCCTAACCTGAGCCTGCCCTCCTGCCTGGCTCACCTGGGCACGGCTGGGATTTTTAGGGAGCCCAATGGATGTCCAGGTTTCCAAGATTTTGGTGTGCAGTGTTCCCTCTCCTCGTGCAGGCTGGCATGAGACTCGGGAATGCTGCTCAGCAAAGCCCTCTCAGCTTCCTTGGAACTTCCTGGCTTTCCCCTGTCATGGAAAAGTCCTTCCCCAACACCTCCATACCATAGGGAAGCTTTGCCCAAGTGGAGAGGGAGGAGACGCTCAACCAAGTTCACTCCGTAGCGGAGTGGGAAAGTGAAGGTTCACATCCTTCTTCGAGTACTCCTGACCTTCCTGTTGGGGTTTGCAGGAACACTTTGATCCCTCTGGGATAGCAGCTGCTCCCACGACCAAGCAGCTTTTCTTGAGCTGAATCCATTCCCAACCCAGGAGCTTTCAAAGGGAAAGGCTCAGGGAAGGACCCAGTTTCTGCGGTAGCTTTGGGACGATTTTTGTCTGCACGGAGGATCAGGTGTAAAGGGATGGGTTTGTACAATCCCCCCTCATCCCACATGCCAAAATCCTTGGGAAAACCAGGCTTGGAGGGTCGGGGTCACCCTGGCAGCGCGGGAGGCTGGGTGTCATCCTCCTGCCTGCAGGCACAGAGAGGTTTCTTTCCGGTGAAGGAATTGAGATTTTTGGTGGAAATTCAAAGAGTGAGAAGCTCTGGCGGGGATCCAGGCTGTGCTGGCGCTTGGGGTTTCAATGAGAGAGAGAGAGAAAGGAAAAAAAACCTTGAAACTTTCCACGGGAAGCGGGCACTTCCCACAAGACGTGGATTTAGTCGGTGGTCTGGCAGTGGTACCAGTAAAAACCAGTTTTGGCCACCGGTTCATACCAAAGTGGGACCCGCGGTCCAAATGCCGCTCGTGCCCACCTGGGGCTGGAATATTGAATTCAGAGGCTCAGTGTTACTTTTCCCAGATTAATTAACATCCAAACTGCCCCAGCCTCTGCTGTTGCCGTCCATCCCTCTGTCCATCCTTCTTCCCTCCCTTCCCAATCCCTGCCTGGCAGCTCAGCATCCCCAGGGAGTCCATTTTATCAGCTGTGGGTGAAAATATTTGGTGTTTATCCCTTGCTTATCTGCCAAGGGTCTTCTGGGGCCTGATTGGGGGTGGCAAAGCCATGTTCAGCTGGAATGAGCTGGGGAAAAGGATTGCATCCCACAGGGAATTTATCCCCTGGGCACACTCTGAGCTCCATCCCAGCTCCCCACGGCCAGGGGTGATGCCAAGGTTTGATGTCCACCCTGGGAAAGGACCGTTCCTCCCTAATTTAGCAAGGATTGAGTGGTTCCTGCTGGCAGTTCCTGCGCGCCTCCGTTCCAGGGGACTGGCGGGGAGTGGGAGGGCGAGCTCCGTGTTTTAAGCTGCAGCTCCCCGCAGACCTCATCGAGCTGTCTCCCCCCTGCCTGGGAGGTTTGTTTCCAACTCTCCTGTGCATCCAGAGGAGAATTAACTGCTTTGGTGTGTGTGGCCCTGCGTTTGCACATGGAAAAGCCAAGTAAATAGATGAGATTGCTGGGGAAACTTCAGAGAAAATCAGCCACAGCTTCTCCCACCTTCCCCTCCCTGGGGTTCCTGAGCATCCCCGAGTAGAGCTCGCAGGATTCTCTCCACCCACACTTTTTTCCTTACTTTAAGCTCTTCCCACCCTCTCCCTGCAGTGCTTCACCCTCCTCCCTCCCCGCTGAAGCCCGCTGCTTTCCCAAACTCCAGGTGCCCTCGCGGGGAGGGGGCTGCGAGGGGCCGGGATGCTCCCCCAGCCCCGCGGGGTGGGAGCTGCTCTGGCTGTGACTCAGCGCGCTCGGCTCTTCAGGAACGGGATTTCAAGGGATTTCACACCCCAAACACAACCCCAGCTTTCTCTCGCTCAGCAGAAACGAGACATCAGAAAAAAAAAGAAAGAAAAAAAAAGCACCGATTCTGGTTTTTCTTTGGTGTTTATAGAGCCACACTCAGCTTTGAAGGTACCAGGGAGATCTGTGCCACGCTGGGAATTCATGGCAGTGATGGATACGGATCCACCCCCCACCCAGTTTATTTGTATTACCCTCGTCGTGCATTTTCTAACCAGAAAAAAACTCTTTAATTTTGAAGCAAATGGTTGTGATGTTGCTGTGGCAGCTGCACTTTGTCCCCCCACAATTTTGCAGGCAGGGACACAACTCCCAGAGGGACGAAACTTCGTTGCCAGCAGCAGTTTTGAGGCGTGGGGTGAATCCATTTGGTTTAAAAGCTCCAATAAAATCCATACCTTTCATCTTTTTTTTCTTCCTTCTTTCTTTCCTGCTCATCCATCTTCCCCCCCACCCTCCCAGAGAATCATATTAAAAGGCAGTGATTTAAAAACCAGGAAAATTATGTAAAATTGTAAAATAGAACAAAAAACTCCCAATAATTGAGGAACAGACCTGACTTGCACAGGGTTATTTTTTAGAGGTTTTACTGAGACAGACATAATTACCAAGTGGCATCACGATGCTGATAGAGATATTTACTGCTGCACGGGGGATTTGCAGTGCTCCACTGACTTCCCTTTGTTTCTGGGAGAAGAAAAGGGATTTTTGGGGTTCCTTGCCCTCCGTGGTGGGGTGAGGATGGGGAGTGGGATGGAACAGGACCCCCTGTGCTCCCTCTGCCTTCCCTTCCCAGCTCTGATACCCAACCAGTGCTGATTCATGGCTTTTCCTACCCCACATCCCTCTTGTTACCAGAACTCCCGGGACTGAACCATTTTTCCACTGGACAACACCACTTTGGGATGCTCTCTCTACCCCCTAGAGGGGCAGGTTGTGCACAGGTAATGCTTTAATCACCTTTTTAATTGTCCTTTCCCACTAGGAACCAACCTGGCTCCAGCTTCCTGCTTGTTCCCGCCCTGCCAGAGAGTGGCAAACTGGTTTTAACTGGGATAACACTCCCCTGAGTAAAATCCTAATTTTTTTTTATCCTTTCACCACCAAGTTGATGCCATCACTTCCAAAAACATCAAGTGACAGCACCTGGCTGTGGATGGCAGGCGGGAGGTGCCTCATTTTGGTTTATATTTGACCCACGGAGGAAAACACAAAGGAAAAAATCCATATATTTTTGTTTTCTTCCTGTAAGAAGAAAACAAAAACCCCCAGTTCTTGACAGGGGTCTTATACAGCAGAGTGGTGTTTGTTTATAAAAGAAGGGTGATTCACACTGCCACAGGAGCTGGAAAGGGTTAAACCCAAAATTACACTGGTCCCGACGGAGAACCATAAACAGGAAGTTCTCCCGAAAAAAAATTTAAATTTAAACCTGGTGACTCAGGTTGGCTCCAGAGCTGCTCAGGGAGGGTCACGGGGGGTGCAGCCCTGGATTATTCCTGGTGGGTAATTACAGCGTCAGTTTGAAAACAACGGGAAAAGTGGGAAGAGCAGGGTTTGGAGTTTGGATAATCTGGGTTTTTTGCTTCATCCCGCCCGTTCTTCCATTGCAAACTCTTCCTCCTGTTGCACACAGTTGGATTTTACAGCAGGTTACACTGATAAAAATATTCCCTGGGGGTCCAGCTGTTGGATGGAGCAGTGCTGGGGACTCGGACGTGGAGCTGGGAAGCAAATGGAAAACCAGCAGTGGGAAAAGCCAGGCTGGGAGGCAGCAGGACCAGCGGCCAGCACAGTCCCAAAATCCACGTTTTTATCTCAAGTTTTGTGTAGCAGCATGAAAATTTGGGCTGGTCCAGTCCAAATTCTCAGGAGGGGACTCAGACGCTTTCCCAGAAGGTCCTGGTGCAGATTTGGGATGGGATAGAATGGGGTGAAGCTGAACTGTAGGTGAAACATCTCTGGCAAAAAACACTTTAATGTCATTATGACCTCAATTTCTTCTATTTATTTAAAGCATCACATCCCAGAAAACATTGGGAGATTTTGGCTGAGATGCTTTAACCAAGCAGCACCTCTTTAACTTAATTAAATCCATTGACAACAGCAGTTGAATTCCTGGATTTTCATTATACTGATAGGTGAAAGAAATCCAATTATTTTCAGGCCGCCTGCGTGGCTGCTCCCAGCTGACCCAGCCACCCTTACATATGTTGTGTAATTTATTTAGAGTACTCTTCACATTCAGGTAACCCAGATTTTCCTGGGAATTAGGGATTTTAAGAATGAAGGCTGTGCTGGCAGGTGAGCCGCTCCTCCAGCTGTTGGAGCAGAGGAATCCTTTGAAGCAGCTCACAGCTCCAGACACCGGGTTGTTACTTTTTTTAATATCCTCTTTCTAAATATTTACAGGCTTTGTTTGGGGTTTTTTTTAGTATTATTTTATCCTCCCCGGCAGATTTGGTTTTAAACAGAGCGGGTTCTTCAGCTGCTTGTGGAGCATCCTTGCCGTGGTTTGGGGTGGAGGGAGGTTGGGTGGGGCTGACCTCAGGGGTGGCACTGGCTCTTGGACAATCAAAGGGACCCCCAAGGACCATCCAGTCCAGCTCCTGGCCCTGCAGAGACACCCCAAAATCCCACCCTGTGCATCCCTGGGAGTGTTGTCCAGATGCTCCCGGAGCTCTGGCAGCCTCGGGGCTGTGCCCATTCCCTGGGGAGCTGTCCCAGTGCTTATTGCAGCCTTTGGGGAAGAGTCTTTCCCTGAAATCCAGCCTGAGCCTCCCTTGGCGCAGCTCCAGCCGTCCCTGGGTCCTGTCACTGTCACAGAGCAGAGATCGGAGCTGCCCCTCGGGAGGAAGTTGTGGAATGCTGAGAAGTCTCCCCACAGTCTCTCCCACCCTTTCCCTCTCCGGGGGGTGCACAGTGCCTGGAATGAGGGGCTGCCACCCCGGGACAACCCAAACCCACCCCCAGCACCGGGCCCGGCATCATCGCCGCTCACACATTCCCTTCTCCTCTCTCTTTTCCAGGATCCCGTTCAAGATCGGGCAGCCCAAGAAACAGATTGTACCCAAGACAGTGAGTAAACCAGTTCCCCCTTTTTAGCTCCAGCCTTGGATCATGTGGCTGATGAGTCAAGCCAGCACTTTGACTCGTCCCATTTTGCAGCGTGTGGGAGGGAGCTGGAGCAGCAGAACCTGTTGCTGCGTGTGACCAGCGCTCGGCTCCTCGTGCGAGGAGCGAGGGGGAGCCCCATCCAGGGAGAATATTTTGGTTTGGGATCTGTTGAAATTATAATTTCTCTTTTTTTTTTTTTTTTTTTTTTTTTTTNTTTTTTTTTTTTTTTTTTTTTTTTTTTGGGAGTGGGGTGTGTGTGTGGGGTGGGGGAAAAGAGCTCTCTTGGTCTGGCACAGTTTTCCTCGGAGATGGCTGAACGGGTTTGCTTCCTTCCTTCCTTCCTTCCTTCTTTCAGCAATGGCTTGTTTGTTCATCCTTTCGGAGCAGATGGAGGAGGAGGAGTGGTTCAGATCGCTGAATATAACTGTTTCCAAAGAAAGGCTTATAAGCTGAGATGCTTAGTGCTCGGGCGTGAATTAATTTGTGCTGCACAGCATTTGCTTTAAAAGCAAATTAAAAAAGCATTTTGTATTCCCGTGGATTTGAGGCTCCTACCCCAAGTGCTGCTGCTTGCAGCTGGCTGTGGTATTTTCCCTTCTTAAGCAGCTTGGCTTTGCATTTGTCCCGTGCCAACAAAACCCAAAAAAAAGCTGTGGAACCTCCCAGGAGCTGGCCCTGAAAACTCACCTGGACACCTGCTCTAAAAAGGGAGCCCTGAGAGGCAGCGTGGGGCAGAGCTTGTCCCTCTAACGGTGTTGGTGACCTAATCCCCTGCACAGACTGACATCCCTGATCCTTCCTCTCTGGGACACTCAGCTAATTCTGCAGCATGCGTGGGCACCTGCGTTTGTGGGGCAGTTTCTCCTTGGGACATGACATTTTCCCTGGAGGCAGAGGGCTAATCCCACCACTCCCTTCAAGGCTTGATTGTCATGTTTTATTTTAAAGGATTTGGTGGTTGTCTGCTGCCGTGGAGCAGCAATTTTCTGTAACAGCTCCAAACTGTCAGTACAGAATTTAAGCCAGGCAGGCGACGAAGACGAGGACTGGTAAAATTCCTCCGTGGTTTTCCCGTGTTTTCAGCTGCCCTTTTCCAGGGGCTGGCGACCCACCAGGAAGGTGCTGCTGCCTGTGATCCCTCAGGTGAGGCAGCCCAACCTCTTTGCACCTGTCCCAGCTCATGTCAGGAGCCCCCACATTCCTTTCTCCACGACATTTTGCCTTTCCCAGCGTTCCCAACGCTGATGTCCTCCCAGGCTGGGGCAAGAACCAACTGCTCTGCAGCTCTGGGTGTCTTGGCCAGCTCTGCTGGGCATCTCCACCCCACCCATTCTCACATCCCAGCTGAATATATTAGATTTCCTTGCTGGTTTCCCTCCCCTCCTGCTGCGTTGCTGTTGGGAGAGGTTTTTCTCCCCTAAAATCAGCCGTCGCTGAGCTCGGGCTCCCTGCAGATGAGCGGTGGCACCTCTGAGATCTTCCCTTCCCCGGAGCTGCTGGAATGTGCTGTTCTCAAGCAGTTGGCAGCCTTTGCTTATATATACATGTGTGTGTATTAAATAGAACAGCTCAGAATATCCGGCAGGCAGAGGTTCATTCAGCACCCAGAGCCTTTCCAGGCCTTTTCCTTTTCCGTCCTTCCTTCCTCAGCTCCCCAGGAACAAGATTTTGTGTCAACAAAGTTGGAAACTGATTTCTAAAAGGCTTCCACTTGCCCTGGGATGATGATGATGATGATGATGATGATGATGATGATGATGATGATGATGATGATGTTGCTCTCCAGGCACCAGATACAGGGAAAGCAGAAAACAGGAAGCCCAAAACCTTGGAACTTCACGACAAGCGTGGAGTGCAGCTCTTCAAAGCAGAGCAAACAGCAGGAAACCACGGATATCCCCTGGGATCAGGCATTCCATGCCGTGGTGTGGAAGGGATGGGGTTGCTTTGAGCTGCAGGCCCCCAAATTTACCTCCCAGTTGCAGGCTGAGACACTCCATCTGTGCAGGCGTTGGGGAGCAGCAGCAGCAGCAGCCAAGGGCTGGGATATTCCAGATGTTGGGCTCTGGAGCCCGCTGCAGGAAGTGGGAAGGTGTGGCATCTCCAGGGCTGCATCCCAAGCCCATCGGAAGGGAAGTGGTTGTGGTAGAGGATCTCCCACTCACGGAGACCGGACCACAAAAGAGGGTGGTGAGGGGGAAGGATAAAAAAAAAGCAGCATTTGTTAGGATGTAGCTTCCTTGGCTCTCCATGAGGCCTGGGACTGGAGTCAGGAGAGGGGGGTGGCTTTGCCGAGAGGCTCAGTGAGCCAGAGAGGCTTTTTTGTTGTCTCGACGCTGGGGCTCGTGTCAGATCTAGGCCGGGAGTAGTCCTGAAAAGCAATTTGCCTGGGCTGCCGAGGAATTAGTCATGACTCCTGTGCCCACTCGCTTGTGATCCTTTGGAGAAGGGCACGGTGTCAGCCACAGTTTAGCTCTTGAGGGAGAAGGAAACCCCGGTAGAAAATATCAGCTGGTGAACTGAGGTGATCTCCCCCTCCCCAGACATGGCTGTGCTTTGTTTCCACCTTAACCTGGGCAAATCCAATTCCAGACAGCATAATCTCTCCCCTCCTCTTCCCTGAAAAGAGCAGCTGTCACCGGGCTCTGGGAGCCGGGTGGGAGGATCTAATGCTCAGAGAGGGCCTGCTGTCAGCAGGGCCACAGGCCCACAGCCCAATTAAACTAATGCCCAGTGATAGGAGTTAAACCTGTTAGAATTATATCTCTCCACGTTTATTGCTCAGCCACGAAGCCTCTTATGGCAGAGATGTTCTTCCCTCCCTCGGGACAGCTCCGCTCCCAGCAGAGGCTGCGCTGCCGTCGGAGCTGTCTCGTCTCCCCAGCTCTCCTGCAGCTCCAGCTGAAGTTCACCTGCGTCCCCCCGAGGTTGCTCCCTGCCCTTCACCGGGGCTGGGATGATCCAAGCAGGCAGGGAGCCGGGGAGCAGAGCCGGCCCCGCATCCCCGCGGGGCGCTCGGGATGGGGCGGGCGAGGTTTTGTCCCGTCTCCCTCCCTGCTTCCCTCAGCCCTGCTCTGGCCTGGGCTGACTCAGACCACTCGCTCTCCTCCTCCTCCTCGCTGACCTGAGTCAGCTTGGCAGGGAGTGGAGACCTGAGCTGCCAAACCTCCCTTCCTTGACTCATCCCAGCAGCTCTGCCTTCCCCAGGGATGTCGGCCGGAGGAGCTCCGTGAGCAGCAGGATTCCACTGCAGCTGTGGCCGTCAGCACCTTTCCATGGGGCTCCACCAGTGAGCTGGAAATCCCAAAACAGTGGAGTAAATGTCACGGGAATGGTGGAGTGAATTCAAGTGGTGCCAGTTAAATAGTTTTGCTCATTTTCACTCTCTTCCTTCAGTCTTTTCTGGCCAAACTGGTCTCTGCAGTTGGGAGGTGCCTCCTTTTTCCCTTTGTCACTTTTCTGGGAAGCTTTCTTGCAGGATGGGGATGTGGAGATCTTGCTGGGTGGGGTCTGTGACATCCCAGATCCACCTGCACTTTGCAGCTCTGGCTCAGAATATTCTCCCACGGGACTTACCTTGAAATTCTTCATGGGATGGCAGAAGCTCAGCAGAAATTCCCTCTTAGTTTAATTCTATGGGTTTCTCTTCTTTTGGAGAAGAGGGAGAAGGAAACACACACTTCCCTCTTTTTCCCAAGATCCACAAAGAGGCTGAGACCACTGGAAGATGCAGAAATCAGCTCATCTTCCTCCTCCAGGAAAAAACATGAACCCCAGAGGGATAGGAAGGTTCCTCACAGTCCCTCATTTCCGTCTCTTTGTAGTGTTGGCTTCAGTCTTGCTCCATTGCCTCATAACCACGGTGGTGATGATGATCCTGCTCTTCAAGCAGGAAGGATCTGATCACAGGTGGGAAGCCCAGTGTTTGCAAACAAAAAAAAGAACTGGGTGAAGGAGAGAACGTTGTTTTATTTCAAAGCTTTCGAGAGCTTGTCGCTCTTGATGTAGATTTAAATAAAAACCCCGAGACGAGCGATTTTTGCATTACCCAGCCCCTGTGCCTGGAAGAAAAAAAAAAAGGTTCTGTACAGAAAGCGGGGTTTGATTTGGAGTTTTCAGAAAGAGGCTGCGGAGCAGTGGGATTATTTTAATAATATGGAAACTTCCCTTCAGGATATTGTAATTTTCTTGCCTGTACTTCTTGTTCTCGTTACTCTTAACGTGATAATCCTCTCCACAGCCTCTGTTGGCTGCGTGTGACCATGGATAGCTACTAGGAGTGGGAATTAATGTGTACTCTGCAAAATGTTCCCAGCTTGTCCTCCTTGCAGGGCTCTGCCTGTGACTCTGCTGGGTGGGAGCACGTGAGAGCAGCTTTTCCCTCTCCAGAGCTCCTGGGAGCTGTTTTTGTGGGATATCCGGGCTCCAGCCATGGCTGGGAGGCTCCGTGAGCTCGCAGACTGTGGGGACTGGGAGCCAGTTGCTGCCTGTAGGCGTGAAAAATAAGAGCAATCCTTGGGCAGCTGTCTCGGAGAGATGGGGCTGGGGATGTGAGTCAGGCTGGGCAGCTGAAGTGTCTCTGTGTGGAGTCACCTCGATCCCTGTGGATCCTGCTCCAGCACTGGGATGGGGGTTTTGGGGGAGCTCGGGAGGTTTGGGGGGTTCACAGCACCCAGAGGGTCGCAGGGTGGGGAGGTTTTGCCTTTATGGAATGAATCCTAAAATCCCAGCATAGTTTCGGCTGAAAGGGAGCGTTAAACTCTTCTTGTTCCACCCCCTGCCTTGTGCAGGGACATCTTCCACTGTCCCAGGGTGCTCCAGCCTGGCCTTGGACATTTCCAGGCATCCAGGGGCAGCCACAGCTCCTCTGGGAATTCCATCCCAGCCCCTCCACACCCTCACAGAGAGGATTTCTTCCCAATATCCCATCCACCCCTGCCCTCTGGCAGTGGGAAGCCATTCCCTGTGTCCTGTCCCTCCATCCCTTGTCCCCAGTCCCTCTCCAGCTCTCCTGGAGCCCCTCTAGGCCCTGCCAGCTGCTCCATATCCGTTAAACAACGATGCTTTTTGCTTATTGCACAAAACCGGGCGAATCTGACAGCAAAAAAGGGGCAGAAACCCTGAATATTTGCAGGTACTCCACAGGCAAACCCTCCAGCATTTGGAGGAATTGGTTGCTGAGCAGATCCTCCTAAACACGGAGAGGGAACGACAAGGGAACGACACCCCCAGCCTTTCAAAGGGGGGCATATTTTTGAGTCGTGCCCGACCCTGTGTGGTTTGCAACCAAAACAATTCACACCTAAGGCCTATAAATAGAGTGCAATTCTCCCTGGATATTTTAGCAGCCGGAACAGGCACGGGGATGGAGGGTGAGTTTTACTATGTGCTGGTTACCTGACCTGCAGGGCGCCAGCTGCCGTGGATTTCTGCGGCTCCCCGAACGCCAGGCACAAGTCGTGTGAGCTGCCCCCACACTGCTCCGTGTCTGTTCTCTCCAGCACCCAATTTTAGCAGCACGAAAAGGGAGCTGGAGCTCCGGGGAGGGTTTTTGGAGCAGAGGGGTGGGGGGGGAGAGAGCCCAGCTCGCATCTCCCGGATGGTGGGAGCGGATGGTGCGGACAGCTGGGCGCTGGGATGGGGCTGGAATGTGGCTGGTCACTGCCTGCTTTCAGATCGGGCTGGTGGAGTTCAAGTGCAGCCCAAAAAGATGTTCAAAAAAGGAGATTTTAAGAAAACCAAGCTCCATCTTGAACCCCCAAGCTTTCAACAGCAATTCTGCTTGAAAAGCAAACGTCTCCATTAAACGTTGTGGTGCTGCATCAAGCCTGGGATTGAAATCCTGGGGCCAGCAGGAAGAATTGGAACAAACCTTTGGATCCTTCTAGTCCTGGCTGCTCCCAGCACTCCGCATTTCCTTAATAGCACGGGAGCTTGACAACACAACTGAACCCAGTGCTGATCCCATGACAACAAACGCGCACGGATTTACTCTTGGCTGGTCAATTGAAATCCATTTGCTTCTCTGGTTGACGAGGTGTGGAATGAATGTTTTAAGTGTGTTAAAACAGTCAGCATGGAAAGAAAGTTCCTTAAAATATCTCCTATCACTGGAGGTTTGCTGCCAGCTAGCAAGTAGGAGGGAGCAGGCACTGAGGTAGCATCGGGAGAAGGCTGTGCTGGAGCTCTCAGCTCGGAGCACAGGGTTCCCCTCCCTTTTGGAGGTGTCACAGTCCACTGGGATTGTGCTCCAGCCCAGGAATTTCATGGGAGGGAGCTGTTGTAGGGGTAAGGAGTGTGTGGAGGGGGTGAATAATGCAGAGATGAGAGGGCTCACTGGTGGTTTGGGGGGAATTTCACCATCCTGTTGAGGATGAGGAAGGAGGAAACAGCCAGACCTTCCTCAGGGGCCTTAGAGGGGCTGGAGGAGAAGCGGCTCCCCTCAGTTTTTGGGAGAGAGCACAGGTTCGTCCCCCAGCACTGAGCCATGCTAGGTTGTGACCTCCCTGCTTTTACAGCATTCCCATTTATTCCATCAGCGTGTAGTCCATGTGCTGGAGCAGGTCCTTGGCTCGAGCTGACATGTTTGGTGCCGGCTCCACTGGGGGTGTCTGGAGCTCAAAAACCTCAGGACTTCCTTTACTTTTGAGGCATAACTCCCATTAAAGCTGCAGCTTGTGCTGGGCTCAGCTCAGCATTTCCCAGGGACAGCTTTCCCTGCACACTGCAGGCTGCCCTGCAGTCCCCTGGAGCTGATTTCCATCTCTTCTTTCCACAGGTGGAGAGAGACTTTGAAAGGGAATATGGGAAGCTGCAGCAGTGAGTATCAACCACACTGGTCAGACAGGACCGGCCGCATGCCTCCCTCCTCTCACTGCATCTTCCCAGGGAATTGTAGCCAGGGATGCTCTTCCCAGTGAGCAAATCCCTCGCTGCCCTGTAATTTCCAATTCTTCAGGGTTTCTCTGAATGTTCAAAGGTGTCCTCAGAAGTATTTGCAGTGGGGTTGCAGATCCTGGCAGCTTAAAAAAAAAAGTGTAAAATGGCCAGAAAACTGCAGGGTCCCCGAAGAGCCCAACACCTCAGAGGACCAGGAGTGGCTTTGCCATCCTGCCTGTGTCACAGGAGCTCACACGGATCATCTGGAAGCATTTGGCTTCACCATTTGTGCTAAGTGTGAGAACTTTCAGGAAATATGCGAACTATGAATAAGAGATCACCAACTTGAAAAGGTTAAAAACCATCTGAAAACAACCCGAAAGGGTTGAGCTGCACTGAACTTCATCGAGCCTTGCCTGGATATTTTTAACTCCCACCAGAAGCCAGCATATTCAGCCCGTAAATGATTTGTTGCACGTATGATACACTTGGGTTTCTTTCTTTCCAAGATTCCGACTTTGCCTTCTTTCTCCCATCTTTCAGATTGGAAGATCAGACCAAAAAACTTCAGAAAGATATGAAGAAAAGCACAGATGCAGATTTGGGTAAGTGACTGGAGGATACATAGACTGTGAACTTGGCCACAGAGAGATGAAGTGACTTTTCTCGAGATCACATGAGTAATGTGTGACAAGTCTGGAAAACAAATCCAGAGCTCAGTCCCACTCAGTTTGCTTAGTTACAAGGCCATCTGCGAGAGGGCTGCGAGCAGCAGCTCAGCCCAGGGAACACAGAGAGTGCTGCGGGCTCAGTCCCTGTCTCCTGAGCTCTGTGGCCTTGGACAGGTCCCTTTCTTTTCTTTGCCTCGGTTTCTGCCACTGAAAAAATCCAGGAGTCGTTATTCCAGGTCTCAGATGATCCAGCAGGAGCAGCTCCAGCTGAGCCTATTGTGCTAGCAGTGCTTTTTCAGCTCCTTCAGTCCTCCTTTCACCTCCTTCACTCCCTCTCTGGAGCCCCAGGAAAGTGGGATGGGTCTGGGGGGTCTGCAGGGCACAGCTGGACACAGCTGGCCGTGTTTCCTGAGGGAAGTGCTGACCTGGCAGCTCTCCTTCAGGAATAACCCGGCTCATTCCCTCGGTGGCTGCTCGTTTTGGCTTCCCCTCGTGGCAGTGGGCGATGGAGGAAGCAATAAACAGCTCTGCCTGCACGTTTGGGGTGACATCTGCCCTTGCAGGTGTCCTGTCCCGTGTCCCAGCTCCCTTCACATCCCTCTGGTCGGAATCTGCTGTGCCCAGAGAGGGATCCAGCGGAGGGGAACTGAGAGCTGGATTTGTTGGATCCTGGTTACTGAGCTGAGCAGGGCAGGAGCCTGCAGCAAAGAGCTGTTCCAAACCCAGATGGTTTTTCCCAGCGTGTGGTTTGGAGCGGTCCCCGCTTGGCCCCCACAGCTCCGGAGCCAAGGCAGAGGCACCAGCACAAACAGGTGTGGGCTGCACTGGGCCAGCACTCATCCCGTGGGATCGGGGTCACAGCAGGGCAGGGCAGTGGGAAGGAGGCAAATTTGGGGCTTTCCATGAGCCAGCCTCTCACCTGTGTGCATGTGTGTGTGTGTGTGTGTGTGTGTCTGTGTCTGTGTCTGTGTCTGTGTGTGTCTGTGTGTGTGT
>VZSE01008616.1:28034-52957 GCA_013398275.1 Promerops cafer
TGTCTGTGTGTGTCTGTCTGTGTGTGTCTGTCTGTGTGTGTGTGTGTCTGTGTGTGTGTGTCTGTGTGTCTGTGTCTGTGTGTGTGTCTGTCTGTGTGTGTCTGTGTGTCTGTGTCTGTGTGTGTCTGTGTGTGTGTGTGTCCGTGTGTCTGTGTGTCTGTCTGTGTGTGTCTGTGTGTGTGTGTGTGTGTGGATACTGCCATACTGCCTGACACAAACACAGATCCAGGCTCTTGCCGTGCTCTCCCACCCTTCCCAGCACAGGGAGAGGGGTGGGAAAACCACCAGACACCCAGGACTCTTTTCCAGGGTGAAAACTGCCCTTTCCGAGGGCTCTGGTCATTGTCAGGGATCCTTGGTAAGTTTTTCCTTGTTAAGGATTCCCCTCCCCTCCCTTGCAGTGGGCGTTGTTTATATGGAGCATTTCAAGTCCCAGAGGAGCTGTGGGAGGACTTTCTTTTTCCGTTCTGTTACATGGCAGAGTCACAAATGAGCCTTGGCCAGAGCCAGGACAATCTGATTTCTCATTTAAAGGCTTGAAATGATGAGTGGAGGGAGAGGTACTGCACACAGCCTGCTGAGGAAGGGCTGAAGGAAAAGGAGGTGGCTCAGATCAGTCCCTGAGGATGGCTCTCCTCACCTGGCAGTGCCCATTCCCAACATCCCGCCCCCAAATCCGGCGAGGATGGCAGCATTTTGTCCTCCTGTCTCATTCCTCCAGGCTCAGGGGGTTGGTTCCTCACTGCCTGCAAACACTCCCTGGCAAGGTGGGACTGGTGGCTCGAGTCTCCACCTTCTTCCCAGAAAGCTCAGCTCAGAAGGAGAGAGATTTCTGTGCACAGGAATATCCCAGCGAGGCTCTTCCACTGCCGTGCCAGCAAACAGGGAACGGGGTGTTAGCAGCACTCCCTGTGCCATGGCTGGAGATCACTCACCCCCTTCCCCACCCTCTTTCCAAACAAAATAGGATCTTAAGGAGCAGGAGGATGTCATTTAACTGGAGGTAAAACCTCTCCTTTGGAATGAGGTGCAGGTAACCCACGGGATCCCCATGGCTCAGGTTTGCTCTCTGGCTGTTCTGGACTCTAAAATCTGAAATTCCTTTAATTGGAGCTACATCTCACATGTTTAATGAGCAGAAGAGCAGTGCAGACCCTCCTGAAGGCCACCCTGAGGGACAGGCAATCCTTTCTCCTCCTCCTCCTCCTCCTCCTCCTCCTCCTCCTTCTCCTTCTCCTTCTCCTTCTCCTTCTCCTTCTCCTTCTCCTTCTCCTTCTCCTTCTCCTTCTCTCTCCTCTCCCCCCTGCCCTGGGACTCTCAGACCCCACTTTTCCAGCTCTCTACAAGTGATGCCAGTGATGCAGAGGAAACTCCTGGCCCAAACCCCCCCTGGACATGCCCAAACCCCCCCAGTTCCCAACCTCCCAGCATGACCCTGCCACTCCCTCCCTCCAGTTCCCTTCCAATCCTTTCCTGTGAAGGAAGACTTCATTTTTCTTCCAGCTGAAGGAGTTCTGCCATTCTTAACTCCGTCCCATTCTGGCACAAATCCCTCCTCAGATGTGGTCACACATATGGATTATATCCCATCTGTTTAAAGGTTTAAATGCCTAAAGCCTTAATGTTTGGATAATAGATGGATACGGTAGCTTTGTTATTCCAGAGTGAGAGGCTCGTTCTGCCTTGAGCTCCCCAGCTCTGCAGCTTCTGAGCTCTCTCTGTTATAATTGTGTGTAACCTTTAAATCAGAATGTTTAACCCCTTGATTTATGATCTTAAGCCCCATTATTCGGATGATTTTAACTTTTAATATCTGAGGGAGTCTTTCCAAAGCTCCTCCATAGCACGGCTCAAGCATCTGGCTTTGTGATCTCCAACTGGAATAACTTCCAGCACTGAGGAAAAAGAACATATTTTTTTTTTAGTACCCCTGGCCTTTTTTTTTTTTTTTAGTCTATTTTATCCCTGTTTATATTTATGCTTTCCTTTTTATTAGTCTTTTTTTCCATTCTGTACCTTCCCTAATTTCTTGCTCGTTTGTGTAGTGGTTCTGTCATTGAATTTTCCCTTTGCAGACTGAGTGTTTGGATAAAGAGGGATGTGGCTGATGGAAAACAAGCAGAATGCTCAGTCAGAGCATGACCTGCTGCTTCTGGATTTCTTGGTGGCACCCCCAGGGCCTGTAGGGACTTCATATCCCCCCTGGCCCCTTCTCCAGTAGCACAAAATTTAGGTTTATTGAGGGGAAAATGCTTAACTTGTGTCCCTGCTCTTTGTATTTGGAGAGGGAAGGAGAAACCTCGTCTCCCAGCCCTGTCAGTCTGGTCCTTTCCCACTAAATCCACTTCAAATACATGGGTTTTTTTGTAAAGCCATTTGAAAGACTTAATGGACTGTGATTTTTCTCGTTGTGGAAGAGCTGTAGTGAGGCTGAGAGTGACACTTAATAGTCTGTCGAGAGAAGATGTATAAAAACCCCCATCTCTGGGTTTTTTTTAAGGGAACAGTTCTTTTGTTAGTCTGGGATTATTTCTGGCAGCATCACAAGCCTCACATTGGAGTGCTTCAGACTTAACTTATATAAAAACACTTCTCTGGGTGTTTACATGAATGAATTGGTGCCTTTTCCATGCTTTTTTCTCAGCCACCAGCAAGCATCTCCCTGCAAGGTTGTGCTGAACCCCTCCTGGCTGGCTCAGCTCCCTGATTTTTGCCCTGTGGAGGTGCCTGGCAATGGGAGATGTGACCCTCTCTGGTTTCTTTTCCATCAGCCATGTCCAAGTCTGCTGTGAAGATCTCCTCAGACCTGCTGTCCAACCCCCTGTGTGAGCAGGAGCCCTCGTTCCTCGAGATGGTCACGGCCTTCGACACGGCCATGAAGAGGATGGACTCCTTCAACCAGGAGAAGGTGGATGGGGTTTGGCTGGAAAGTGGCAGTGCTGGGACCATCATGGAATCATGGAATGGTTGGGGTTGGGAGGGATTTGAACCCATCCCATTCCATCCCCTGCCATGTCAGGGACACCTCCCACCATCCCAGGCTGCTCCAGCCTGGCCTTGGACACTTCCAGGGATCCAGGGGCAGCCATAGCTGCTCTGGGAATTCCATCCCAGCCCCTCCCCACCCTCACAGGGAAGGATTTCTTCCCAAAATCCCATCTAACCCTGCCCTCTGGCAGGGGGAAGCCATTCCCTGTGTCCTGTCCCTCCCTGCCTTCTCCAGAATCCTCGTGTCTCACCCCTTTCCCCTTTTATCATCATCCCCAAGACTTTTCCCACACGAGTTTCTCTAATCTCAGTCTTCTGGCTGGGATTTCAGCTCCCATGGGAGAAATTCCCTCTCTTTTGGTTAAAGGACATTGTGGTTGTGCTCAGAATCCCTCCCCATCCCGTGGTGGGGTCTGTACAAACCCATCCTTGTGCAAATGGAATTTCCCAGCAATCTTGACGTGCAGTCCTCCCTTTTTTGCTTTCCACAGGTGAATCAGATCCAAAAGACAGTCATAGAGCCTTTGAAAAAGTGAGTACCAACCATCATCTCGTGGGCTTTGTCCTCATCCTGAGCTTTAGGGATGTGGATCCTGCAGAGAGGCTGGAAATCAGCCATTCCACAGAGGGACAATGCTGCCCTGGTCCTGCTGCCACACTGGGTTTGGTACCTTAATTAATAATAATTTTAACCTTTTTGGCCACTTGAATCCCCTGCTGCCTTCACCTGTAGCTTAAAGAATACCTGAGATATAAAATCATGGAGCATCCTGGGCTGGAAGGGACCCCCAAAAGATGAATAATTCAACTTTCTCTCTGTTTATGTGTTGGTTTTTACCTCCAGCAAAGGAACAAAACCACCTGGAGATCATCCAGGGGGGTCAGAAATTGGCTGGTTGAGCAAAAGTTTCTTTCATTTGGAAATTTTCCCAAATAAAAAAGGAGAAAGTGAAAGTTCCTGCATGTTTATAAATAATATTTCCATACAAAGAAGGAGGAGAGGTAGCAGAGCCTTTGTAGCCAGAGAGGTTGGAAATGAGGGGGAAATGCCCAAATCCCACAGTTTTGTCACATCTGGCCTGCAAAATGTCCACCTTTTCCAGGGTCACAGGCTGTACCCCCAGACCTTTCAGGATAATTCAGTTCTCTCCCAAATATCCCCTTAAATCCTGAGATTTGCTGTTTTGTTACAGGAACAGAGCCAGCAAGCAAAAATAAAATGAAATTACTTTAATATGACAGTAAGTGTTGCAAATTGCTGAATAACAATTTCAGTTTAGGTTTGACACACAGAGGGGTTGTCGTGGTTTAGATTTTTTTTTTTTTTCCCCTGAAGTTGTTGTTTCTGCCCAAATGTGAAAGTAAAATCTCATGGATCACTTAACACCTGAGGTTACAACATGTTCCTGTCTGGGGGATGTGTGGTGACTCGAGTTTTACCTTGGTCCTCCATCCACAACGAGAAATTCCTGCTTATTTAAGGGAAAAAAAATAAGAAAAAAGAAAGAAAAAGGAAGAAAAAATACCAGCCTTTTGCTGTGGAATTGTGTTGCTTATTATCTAGATTGTCCTCATGAAAGATACATTAACTTTTTCTTCCAGCATTCTGTTAAAATTGGAAGAACTTGTGTTTCTGAGATATTCTGGGTTTTTTTTTTTTCCCCTCAGCTTGTGTTAGTTGGTGAAATGAAAGACAATCCCTTTCCCTGCAAACCTGCCTTGGGTTTGAAATCCTGGAGTGGTGAATTCAGGACAATAAAACCATTTCCATGTGCCCAGGCTGGAGCCATGGCCAAAACCTCTCCCATTTTGGGAACAGGAACCTGCTCCACGTCAAAGGGATGGTACCATGCCAGGGTGACCAGGACATTCCCATGGCCAAACCTCTCCAGTTTTGGGGACTGAGAGAGGAAAAGGCTCCAGGGAGATCTCAGAGTCCTGAAGGGGCTCCAGGAGAGCTGGAGAGGGACTTGGGACAAGGGATGGAGGGACAGGACACAGGGAATGGCTCCCACTGCCAGAGGGCAGGGATGGATGGGATATTGGGAAGGAATTCCTGGCTGGGAGGGTGGGGAGGGGCTGGGATGGATTTCCCTGAGGATGCCCCATTTCTGGAAGTGTCCAAGGCAAGTTTGGAGCACCCTGGGACAGTGGAAGGTGTGGAGGGGGGTGGATCTGGATGATCCTTCAGATCCCTTCCCACCCAACCCATTCCACGTTTCCTGACTCGGGACACTCCGGTGTCTGCCCAGCCCTCAGTTCAGCACCAGGGTGTTTACTCCAACCTCCTGGCTGCTTTCCAGCCTCGGCAGTTCTCTCCAACTTCCTGAATTTCCATTGGCCTGGAAGATGAGAGGGTTTTTTTTCCCTTTTCCTGCCCTTTGGCACCTGCAAAGCTTCACCCTGTGTGCCTTTAACCAGCTTATGTTCCATGCTGGGGAAGCTTCATCCCCACTCCGAGAACAAAAATGCTCCTTCCCTTCCCTCCTTCTTCCCTTTGTAGGTGCATCCCTGGCCAGGAACATTTCTGAGGAGCCCAAGGGTCCATTTGGAGGCTAATGAGATGCAGGAGAGAAATGCAGAGCTTGCACCTCCCTCCCTTTGTCCTGCTGGCAGATAAACCCCAGCGCCGGTTCTGGCAGAAAAGTTCCAGATTAATGAAAGCTGCCTTGAGGAGCTCTTCTTATTTCCAGTTAGGTTTTCCTTCCCCTCGCTGAGGCAGCTCTCCCAAGCCTCTCCCAACTTTGCTCTGACCTAGAAAAAAAGGCTTTTTAAATTTTTTTTTTTCTCCAACAGCTGCACTTTATTACATCTTCACTGGTGGTCTTTTATAGTTTATTAGCCAAAGAAACAGATAAGTATAATCCAGACAATTATCATTAGTGGTAATATATTGTAATCAGAGGCACATGGGCAGTAAAATCTCCATTCAGTTGTCCAGGGATTGGAGTTTCCAGGCAAATACTGGGGAATTTGTTAAACCATGTTGAAAAAAAGCAGTAGTAGATTTAGTGTGGGGGGATGGAGGCTTGTATTGTTTCAATCCTTCTGCTTCTGGGCTCGTAGGGTTATTCACAATTTGGCTTTTTGAGCCCCAAGAAGCCTTTGGCTGGGAATGACTCATTTATTTTCAGGGAAAGAGCAAAGCTCCAGTGAGAATATTGCATTTTTCAGGGGATGGGTTGGGCGAGGTGCTGGGCAGGAGGGATGGGCTCCTCTTTGGGAGCTGCCTGTGGAATCTCACACCAGAGCAGTGGATTTGGGGCAAAAGGGGACAAAACCAGCTGGTTTGGACTTTGATCTCCCAGTTCTTCCCAGTCAAGGCAGGGTCAGGGATTGGGGTAAGGTTCCATATTGTGTGTCCGTATTTAAGGAAGGAAGCGGCTTAAACGAGCCAGGTGGTTTGGAAATCCTTGGGATTTAGGACCTTTCACGTTGGGAGCCGATTTCCAGGGCCACAGGTCTCAATTTAACTGACTCTGTCTGACCTTCCTGGAGCAAGGGGGTGGCCTGGTCACCTTGGCTTGGTGCCATTCCCTTGGAGCATTGTCCTGCTCACAAATCCAGAGAGGTTTTGGCCATGGGAGTGTCATGGTCACCTTGAATTGGTGCCATTCCCTTGGAGCATGTGCCTGTTCCCAAAATTGGAGAATTTTTGGCCATGGGGATGTCCTGGTCACCCTGGCACAGGATCACCCCACTGGAGCATTGTCCTCCTCCCAAAACTGGAGAGGTTTGGCCATAGGGATGTCCTGATCACCCTGTTGTGGTACAATCCCTTTGACTTGGAGCAGGTTCCTGCTCCCAAAACTGGAGAGGTTTTGGCCATGGGAATGTCCTGGTAACCCTGGCATTTGAACTAAATGGTTCAAATGGTCACCCTGGTTTTGAACTAAAAAAAGGGAGATTAAAACAGGATATTGGGAAGGAATTCTTCCCTGTGAGGATGGGGGTGGCACAGGTATCATCCCCTTGGAGCGTTGTCCTTGTCCCAGAATTGGAGAGGTTTGGGCGTGGCAGTGTCATGGTCACCCTGGCATAGTATAATCCCTTTGATCTGGGGCATTGTCCTCTCCCAGAATTGGAAAATTGGCCACGGGGATGTCAGGGGTGGCACAGGGGGTGCTGCCACCAAGGTGCCACCACGCAGAGGTGGGTGTCAGACCTGTGGGACATCCCAGAGGTGCAATCCAGGAGCTGCTCAGAGCAGTGAGGGCTGAATTCCACCAGAGCTGCGTGACACCAACATCTGCCGGCGACACAGCTGGGAGGAGCATCCCTCACTCCATCTCCCTCCCACCATTCCCATGGTCCCTCGAGCTGCCAGGAAAAGGCAGCCCAAGCTGGCCAGGAGCAGCTCCAGGGGTGCTGGACCGGAAGCAGGAAAAGCAGCTTTCGTGTCCTTAACGAGCCCCTAATGAGGATTTGGAGCAGCCACATGGCCACCTAATCCCCCGCACGGCGCTTCCTCGCCGGGCCTCTCCATTCCTGCGCCTTTTCCCTCCAGGAGGAAGGGCTGGGTTTAATTTCCCCCTTCCTGGTGGGTGGATGGGCCCCCACGGATGTGTGGGCATGAGCTAAGGAATGGCAGGAATCCCCCTCTGTGCTCCAGCCTCTCCTGAGCCGTCCTGGTGCCTCTCCAAACTTCCCCTCACCGCATCCACCGTCGCTTCCTTTGGCATCTGATGCCTCCCAGTTCTGTCGTTCCTTTTCTTACCTGTCCATCACCAGCTGTAGATCTTGTCCACTTCCTTTTGGTGTCTTATCCAAGATATTATCCCAAAAATCATGCCCTAGGGATGAGCCACGTGTGTGCCAGCCAGGTCCAGCTCACAGGCTGCCATGAGGGTATTTGAAAATGCTTGAAAACAAGGAGAAGTAAAGGTTTTACCATTATTTTTCCCTGTGCCAAAGCTCCAGCACCCCTTTCCCACTAAAAATGGGGGCTGGAGGAAGCAGTGGGATGAGGATTTGGGATGGAGAGGGTGAGAAGGCAGAGAAGTGACAGAATGTTCCCACTCCTCGAGCATCCCCACCATCCCCTGGGCTTCCCAGCAGAGAGATGGGAAGGAATTTCCAATTTCCAAGCCCCAGATTTGCCAGCTGGGCTGTGTAACAGACAGAGCCAGCAGCACTGGGAATCCTGGGGCACTTTTATCTCCCGTGGCAGTGTCTCTCCAACCCCATCCTTTAGTTACAGGGAGCTGAAGGGAGGCTGGCATGGAGACGAGGTGGGAACATGATTTGGACTGCAGGGAACGGGGTGATTTAGATGTTTTCCAAGGATAACCTATCATCCTGTGAGGAGTTCACCAACAGGTTTCCCCTCTCCCCCCGCAGCCACGGGCAGAGTAATTTGTATTTTCTGTTCGTTATCCCTGCGTGTCTCCCCTCACCTGCTCCTCCTAAGCTGCCTGGGCTGTAATCCCCTCTCAGCAGCCTTCCCTAAAAAGTGACAGGGAACAACAGCAGCTTATTCCTCAAGCTGCTTTCATGGCAGGGGCTCTAATACCCCGTGTGCTGTTTTACCTTCACTTTGCCACCATTCCCACCAAATTTTCTTTCATGTTGGCTTTGATTTTCTTGGGTTTGCATTAAAAAAAGGAAGCCTTGTGTTACAGAGGGTGGTGGGGGGATTTGGGAGTGGTTTTGGCTGTCAGACCCCCTCATTCCCTGTTGAGGAGCATAGGGAGGAGGATGGTGTTGGGATTATTGATAATATCAGATATTAGGAATATCTTTTTGGTGCTAAGAGTTGTCAAACCCTGGCACAGTCTGCCCAGGAGTCACCCTCCCTGGAAGTGCTCAAAAAGTGCATGGATGTGGAAGTTTGTGGCTTAGTGGTGCTGGGTTGGTGGCTGGACTCAGTTTTAAGGCCCTGTTCCAACCTTGCTGATTCCATGATTTGTTATAAACACCCACATCTGCTCCAGGGTTTTCCTCTGTGCATCTCACAGGGACAGGAATTGTTCCCTTGCTCCAAGTGTGTGGAACACATGAGTGAAACATCCCAGATTTGCTTGTGAGGCTTCCCTGCTCTTTCCCCACGTCCCTGCTTCCCTGGAATTCTGTGAGGAGTTGTTCAGACTCCGTTTCCAAAGGGCTTTTCAGCTGCTGCTCCCCTCCCAGTTGATCCCAGTCCCTTTGCTGCCAGGAGGGGCTGGTGGTGCTTCACCAAAGGCTTTGGAAAACTCTTCTGATCCTGGCACGGGTGTTCTTGGAGGGCTTGGCTGTGTCTGTGGATGGCAGAGGCTCCTCAGAGCCTTTGTGCCAGGCTCTGCACCAGGAGCATTTGTCAATAACGTGCATGAGATGGTTGTGGAGACACTGGGGCCACGTGTGGAGTCAGGAATTCCTCGGAATAACTTGGCATCGGCGGGAGCCCGGCTGCACGGGTGTTTGGCACCCCTGGCATTGCCTTGGGATCATGTTTCTGTCCACACAGGGAGAAAAACCTGGACAGGACTTGAAATCCCTTCTCCATGAATCCCAGGGGAATTCAGAGCCGCTGGGCTCCCAGGGAATTCAGGATTCCTTGATTCCTTCAGGAGCCAGAGGCAGCTTTGCCTCAATCCGGAGCAGTCCAGGGAAGGTCCTTCCCTGCTTGAGCTGCGCTGATCCTGCGTGGAGATTAAACCAGGGAGAGAGTGGCTGGTGTGGGAAGAGTTCAGTGGGCACAGGGAGAGCTCAGGTGGGGCATTGGTGGTGCCCAGAGCTTCCCTGTGTGACCCAACCCTTCGCTGGTTGGGGACAGCCACACTGAGGGACCCTCCAATAGTGATAGGGTTGGTTTTGAACTAAAAAAGGGGAGATTTAAACAGGATATTGGGAAGGAATTCTTCCCTGTGAGGATGGGGGTGGCACAGGTTGCCCAGAGAAGCTGGAAAACACTTCCTCATCTCTGGAAGTGCCCAAGGCCAGCTTGGATGGGGCTCGGAGCAGCCTGGGACAGTGGAAGGTGTCCTGCCCATGGCAGGGGGTGGAAGGGTGATTTAAGGTCTCTTCCCACCCAAGCCAGGGTGGGATTCCGTGATTCCCAGTGCCCAGGCTGGAACTCAGCACACTCCGAGCCGGGCACGGCCGCGGCTCCGGGGAGCTGGGCCCCCCTGCTCTCGGAAATGCAGCGTATAATCTATGCATTAAAAGTCCTTGTGAGACAGGAGCTGCTGTGCCTACACGGTTCCAGCCTCTTCAGATCCAGCCCTGTAGATATTTCTTAAAGCTCTGCTGAAGCACAGTGTCCTTCCATTACGGGCTGCGAAATTGCACCCAGTCGATGCCGGGAATAAAAAGGGGGAAAAAAATCAAAATCGAGCCTTTTTTTTTTTCCCCTCCCTTTTTAAAACCCAGATTTAACTTCAAAGTAAATGGAAACTGCGTTGCTGATCGTCTTGTGTGCCCTCCCTCGCTGCTTTTTTGGAGGAAAGGGTTGGCTCTTCGCTGTGGAGTGGGATTGGGGGTGGAAGTGGCTGCGTGTGACTTCGCTGGAGTCTCGTGGCCCTGGCCAGGCAGGAGCACTGGGAAGTGCCAGGGAAAGGCCAGGAGAACACCACTAACAGCTGGGTTTGGCTGCCAGCACGAGGCTCGGTGGTTTGGGGACGTCTCAGGAAGGGTTTTCCAAGATTTGCTGGATGTGGTGGCCGTGCTCAGGGCTTGGTGCACAGCAGGGAAGGGAGGATTTCCCAGCCTCCCGCCTGGAATCTCCTCTGACGTTCCCGTGGCTTCCCGCTGTGGAGGAGCAGCTCAGCTCATCCCCATGGTCTTTATTCCCTGCTTTAAGTGTGAGGTTTTGTGTCCTTCCCAAACCTCCCCCGTCAGGGACCGAACATAAAATAAACCAGAAAAGCCTCTGGACTGATGGGATCCCCCTTCCCATCGTTAACAATTGGGAGAAATTCCTGCTGGAGCTGGGACCTCGGGCTGCTGGCGCTGTGTGTGTGCCACACTGGGAAAGGGCATCCCATAGTGAGGAGACGTGGCATGAAAACATCCCTGGAAGTGCTCCAGGCCAGGCTGGAGTGGGCTTGGAGCCTCCTGGGCCAGTGGAAGGTGTCTCTGCCCCAGCTGGAGAGTCCTGAAGGTCCTTTCCAACCCAAACCATTCCCTGATTCTGTGAACCCTAACCATTATCCCATGAGGCCTCTCAACCTGGCCACCCCTTCCCACCCCTGCCCCTCCATCTCCATTTTCCTAACCCCTCTCCCAGTGGATTTTTGGACTTTACAAAGAGGTAGGAGAGATTTTAGCAGCCCAGGAGCTGGTGAGGCTGTGCCTGGAGCCTGCTGCATCCAGGACATGGCTCCCATTTAAATATAATGGGATTGTGTGGGACGGTGCCCATAAAAAGCAGTGTCAGGGCAGAGCATCTGATCCGCTCCGGGCAGCTGGAGCAGCTCCCTGATGACTTTTCCAGGTTGTTCCTCATCCTCAGTCTGTTGCAACAGAGGGAGAGTATCATGGGATATATATTTATTTTTATATTTATGTGGATTTGTGCTGTGCCAGCCTCGAGGGATTTGCAGGACCGGGCAGGGCTGAAGGATCAGCCCCGGACCAGCCTCTCACCCAGGGGTGCTCCACACAAACACTTGGGTACAAATATTCCCACTTCCCCCTGGCTCCTGGCGCTTGCCCTTTGCAAACTGAGGCTCAGGGATGAAAGTTTTCCCTCAGCACCCACTGGTCCAGCTCACCAGCACCCTCCGGAGCGAGCGGAAAATGGGATTTTAATAGGGCTGGAGTGGCTGGGAACACGCGTGGTGCCGCTTGAGCCGTGGATTTAGGTCACATCCAAAGCAAGTGACACTCATCGAGTGACATTTGTGTCTTGTCTTTTTGCTGATGGCCTCCCTGGTTTCACTTAGATGTCTATTTTTTTTCCATTTGAAGAGGTGGGAAAGCTGTTTGTTCCCTCATGGAAGTAAAATCCATCGCCAGGCTGCTCAGATAAATTTTTCACCACCAATCCCTGGCCTCAACCCTGCAAAATCACCCTGGAATTTATGAATATTAAATTATTGTCTCCAGAGGGAGCATCACCTGTTTGATCCCAATCCACAGCCCTGGTATCCCTTGGGATAATTCGATTTCCTGGAATTAAGAGACAGGAGCAACGTTCTAGTTCCTGCTTTTCCCTTTTCTGTCACAGTCAAAAATATTCTCCATCAGATGTTCATGTTTCCTCAATTTGTAACACATTTTAATAATAGGAATCTTTCCCATCGCCTGGATAAATTGCTGGATGCTGTGAATCCTTCTGGGGAGGGCTCAGGTCTCCTCTTCAGCTGGGTTTGTGACCCAAAAAGAGCAAAAATTTGCTGAAAAAAGAACCAAAAATTAATCAGGAAAAGCAAAAAATTAAGCAAAAAAGGCAAAAAATGAACCCAAAAACCAGCAAAAAATAACCCAAAACAGCAAAAAAAATAACCCCAAAAAGCGCAAAAAACTAACGAAAAAAGCAAAAAAAAGAAATCCAAAAAGGAAAAAAAATAATTATGCTGCAGTTAATATTTATTTTGCACTCATTATTTATTTTTCCTGGACTTTTATTTCAACTTCTCTATCTCTTCTTTCCCTTTCCAACCAGGAATTGGGGAAAAACCACATTAATTAAGAATATTCAGAGTTCTGGGATGGTTTGGCTTGGAAAAATCTCCCCCAGTGTCACAGCAGGGAACTTTCTGCTGGACCAGGGTGCTCCACAATTGCCTCGGATGCTTCATCCACCCAAAATATCCCATCCCAAGCCTTTCCCATCTTTTTTTCCAGGTTCAGCAGCGTCTTCCCGAGCCTGAACATGGCTGTGAAGCGCCGGGAGCAGACGCTCCAGGACTACAAACGCCTGCAGTCCAAGGTGGAAAAATACGAGGAAAAGGAGAGAACTGGCCCTGTCCTGGCCAAGCTGCACCAGGTATTGAGATGTCCCCAGAGCCACAATCCTGCCAGAATTCCTGGGAAAACTCGGGAAAACCTTTTCCCTCCTATCTGGCATCCATGCCGTGAATAGAACATTTTGGGAGGATGTCTTTTATCTATGTAAAAATCACATTTTTGACAGCACGGCGCTGGTTTCGAGCGCTCGGTGTAGGGAAGGAGCTGCTTTTCCAAGAGAAAATGGAATGTTTTCCAAGAGAAAATGGAATCAGAGCCCGGGAGCTCTGGGGGAGCTCGGAGCCAGCACTGAGGTCGAGGCACAGGGGGGTTCCCCCCGACCTCCACGTCTGAGCGAGCAGCTGGATGGGGAAGGGAACAGATCAGAGCATTTCCCAGCTTTATGTTTGCCACCTGTTCCCAAAAAATTCGTCTTGGAAAATTGCAGTAATTGGTTAACAGGAAGTTTTGCCAGATTCTTTTTGCTCTCTCCCGAATTTTAGCAAAATCGTGATGAGTTGGTTGGTTTTGTTGGGGTTTTTTTTTAATCAAATCTTCCCCAGCGTTTTTCCCTAAAATCTGTCGCTCCGGCAGCACGTGGCTTGATCCTCCCAGGAACAATTGATTCTCAGAGTCAAAGAAAATGTGTTTTTCTGATGAATTCCCCCCCCCCAAAAAAATGAAGTTTTATGTTAAAGAACAGGCAGAACAAAAGACACCTCTGGTTTAACAGTAAGCAGCTTATTTTGCTCAGCCTCAGCGACTAAAGCTGGGGCTGGAAAAATGGGAATTCTTTTGTCCTGGTGATTAAGCAGGGTTTAGTTATTTCATTTATTTTTTCCCTTTAATGAACTTTTGATCTAATCCTCCCCCCCCCAAAAAAAAAAAAAATCTTAACCAAACACTGAGTTTAAGCACCTGTGGGAGGGAGCCTTGAGCAATCCTGAACCTGGGGTATCCAGAGGTTCTGGATTTGATGGGAAAGGGCTTCATCTCATCTGGGTATTTTTAATTATTGAGCTGCAAATTTACATCCATTGTTTGCTCCAGGTGTTCTGCTCTTCTGCTCCCTCTGAAGTCCATCCTTACAGTTTCTCCCATGAACTCCATCCTGGGAATTTCCCCCCATGAACTTCATCCCAGGAGTTTCTCCCATGAACTCCATCCCAGGTTTCTCCCCATCCTGGGAGTTTCCCCCCATGAACTCCATCCTGGGAGTTTCAACGCTCCCGATTTCATGGCAAATGATGAATTTGCTGCTTTGCAGGGGTGATTCCAGGCTTTTCCAGCCCGGAGCCCAGTCCATGCCATCCCCCTGGCACGCTGTCCCTGTCCCCAGGGCTGGCGCCGCGGCCGGGCCAGGCTCTCCTGCACCCCCCTCCCGCTGGAATGGCACTGGGATTAAGTGGCAGACTTGAACCAGTCTAATATTTCACAGCCCACCCCCTCCTGCCCTTTTCCACACCATCCCGGAGACATTTCCCATTCTCCCCACGCTCTGTTTGAAGGAGCCAGTTGGATGCACTGAGCTGAAGGTCACAGTGACGGTGGGGGCAGGATCCTGGAGCGACGCTCCCGGGAATCGCAGGGTGCGGGGACGTGGATGTGGCCAGGGACGTTCTCCAGCCTGACTGAGCTCTGGGACTATCCTTGTTTTTCTGAAGGAGAGAAGACACAACCTCTGTCGTTGTCCTGTGGCTTTCCAGGGTCAGAGCATGGGTCCTACCAGGGTCCATTGGATGGTCCCATCAGGATCCATTAGCTGGTCCCTTGGGCCCCACCAGGATCCATTAACTGGTCACTTGAGTCCCACCAGGTTCCACTGAGAGGTCACTTGAGTCCCACCAGGTTCTCTTAACTGGTCACTTGGATCCCACCAGGGTCCATTGAATGGTCACTTAGATCCCACCAGGCTCCATTGGATGGTCACTGGAGTCCCACCAGATTCCACTGGATGGTTACTAAAGTCCCATCAGTATCCACTGAATGGTCACTTGAGTCCCACCAGGTTCCATTGTATGGTCACTTGAGTCCCACCAGGATCCATTGTATGGTCACTTGGGCCCCACTAGGATCCATTAACTAGTCACTTGGATCCCACCAGGGTCCACTGAATGGTCACTTGGGCCCCACTAGGATCAATTAACTAGTCACTTGGATCCCACCAGGATCAATTAACTGGTCACTTAGATCCCCCCAGGTCCCGTTGGATGGTCACTTGAGTCCCACCAGGTTCCATTGTATGGTCACTTGAGTCCCACCAGGTTCCATTGTATGGTCACTTGGATCCCACCAGGTCCCGTTGGATGGTCACTTGAATTCCACCAGGGTCCATTGAATGGTCATGTGGATCCCACCAGATTCCATTGGATGATCCCATGGGTCCCACCAGCCTGCTCACTGCTTGTCCCCACAACCAAGCAAAGCACCCCAATGTCCCGGGGTGGCCTCCACGCCAGGAGGATCCTTGTCCCAGGAGCCTGACCCCGCCCTGTGTCCCTCCGCAGGCACGGGAGGAGCTGCGCCCGGTGAAGGAGGACTTTGAAGCCAAGAACAAGCAGCTCCTGGAGGAGATGCCCAAATTCTACAGCAGCCGCATCGATTACTTCAAACCCAGCTTCGAGTCGCTGGTCCGGGCACAGGTGAGACATTGTCCCTTCCTGGTACCTGTGTGGGGTGCTGTCCCACAGTTCCAGCCCTGCCTGTACTTTGTCCACTGCAACTCCATGGCTTTACCCACCTGGGAATGCCATCTCCTTGCATTTGGAGTCCTGAGCTCAGAGCTTGATTAGTTTTGAGGTGTTTGGGCTCATCTGAAGGGTCTCTTGTGGCTCCTGGTGAGTGGAGAAGAGGCTCCCGGGACATCTCCACACAAAGATTTGCAGGAAGAGGTGCCCTGAATAACCAACAGCTTTCATTTCCATCCTGCAGCTTCCTTCGGGAGCGTGCTGCCGCTCCTCCTCCTCCTCCTCCCTTCTCCCTTTGCCCTTTCCCTTCGGCTGCAGAGGGGCAGGGTTGGGCTCTCACCAAGCTTTGAGAACCTCTGGCACCCCATGCCGCAGCTCCCGGGGCGGTCCAGCACCGGGAGGAGGGCGGAACCGGGCGCTGCCCGCGCCGTGGGCGTTTTCCTGCGGCATTTTGGGGCCGGGAGCCGCCGCAGGGACCCAGGTGCGCTGCGGGGGGGCTGCCGGGAGGTGCCGGGAGCACGTGTTCCATCTCACCTCCGACTTGGGGGGGCCTCTCTGCGGAGCTGCCAGCGAGTTGTCTGCAGGCTGATTCACCTACCAGATGGTGCCGATGCTCCCTGCGCCGCAGGGTGGGTGCTGGGGATGCTGTTCCTGCTGTTCCCTTAGCAATCGGGCGCGGGGCTCCCTGTTCCAGCCCGGAATAACCACAATTCCCGGAGCCACCGCAGAGTCTTGCTGGCCCTTTCCCCCTGCAGACCCCCTCCGTGGGTGAGACCTTGAAACCTGAATGTTCTCTGCCCTCTCCGGGGGGTTGTGATCCGTGAGTTTCCTCAGAGAGCAGCTTTGCCCTTCTGGCTTCTCCTCACTCCGTTTGTGTCCCAGTTCCCAGGGAATTTGGGGCGAGGACGTTGGGATAGGTGTGCTTGGAGTGCCCAGAGATGCAAGCGGGGAGCAGCAGGGTGTCACTGCTGGGGCTGTTTGTGGGACTCTCCATCCATATCCCTCTTCTTCTTAGGGAATCCTCTGCTTCCTTTCCCCTCTATCTGCCCTGCCTCTCTTCAGGTGAGGAATTTGTTGGGAAAACCGACTGAAATCCCGTTTTTAACACCCAAAAAGGCAGCGTCACAACAAAGCTGATGCATCTTCTGTAGGCTGGACTAAAGCTGGTCCCAGATGGATGCAGCTCCTCGCATCCCTCCCTCCCTGCCAGCCTCCATGGGAGCCACATCCCTCTTCCTTCCCAGCACTGGCTGCATCCTTCCACCCCTGGGGAGGGATGCTGGGAGGACAGCTTGGAATGTTTGTGCCGAGGCTGGGCTGTGCCCCCCTGGCTCGGGAGCTCTGCAAAGACTTTTCCCACTGAAGTGGCTGAAATAAGATGGAAAAGGGCTGTGATTTGCCCAAGGTAATGAGTCAGTGGTGAGCCAGGAATAGCAGCCGGAGCCCTGAGTCAGCTTGGCAGCTGCTCACCTGCAGGCACCTGGCTAGGAAGGGCAGCTGGGAGCATCTCCATCCCAGGTGAGAGCTGGCATGGGAATAGTGCCCAGCTTTCCCTCCTTCTGTGCCTCCCTGAGCTGACTGAGCAGCTGCGGGGGGTCGTGTTCCTCGATGGAATTTCTATTTTCAGCCTTTTCTGCGGGTACATCTTTAGGAGTGGGATGAGGCTGGAGGTGCATCCCACAAGGAAAGGGCTGGATGGGGTGGGACTGGGATCAGCTGGCCCTGTGCAGGATGCTGTGACTTTGGGGTTGTTTCTTCCTGAGTCAAACCCACCATCCAAAGGCAAAACCGTGTCATTTTCCTTATTTTTTGGCCCTGGAGGAAGCTGGGAGTTAAAGCAAGACAAATTGTGTGACAGTGACACCGTCCAGCTCCACGATGAGCTGGGAAGGTACCAGCTGCCTCTTGGGGAAGGGGAAGGACCCTGCTCCCAAGCACCTCCATGGCTTTGACCCAAGGAGACCCTCCCAAGCCTCTTCCCTGGGCGGGCAAGTTCCCATGGCACGGCCTGGCTGTGCTCCCGGAGCCGGGTGTCTCCTGACGCCGGGACATGTCCCGAGCTCGCAGGGCTGTAACATTCAACACCAAATTCTTCTCTCCACCCACGGGCCCAGGCCAAGCCAAGGGAGGCAAATATTTCCCTGGCTGGGGGCTTTGAAGTGGCCACATGGAGATGAAAGGGGGAGATTTTGGAGCTGTCGCTGGTGTGAGGCGTGAACAGCACTTCCTTCCCACTTTGTGCTTTATTTTCCAGCTAGAAAACACGAGATTCCTTCGGATTTTAATGGAATGGGGGGAAAGACGGGGCTGGCAGGCAGGGATGGTGCTGTGGGCTGGGGGAGCCCGGCCCTGGCAGTGCCCCTGGGTTTGTTTTGGGCAGGGCTGTCCCAAACAAGCGGCCGCTGGCCGGCTGGGCCATTGTGGCCGGGATCTATAGAAAATCCACGGAACACGGCGTCCCCAAACAGAATTAGTTCAAGACAGGTGGACTCGGGGCCGTTGGCTCAGGCTCAAAGGCGAGTTGGAGCTGGGATTTGATGGGATGGGGACGGAGCATATGGTATCCATAGCTGGAAAAGTACTGGGCTGGCAGGAGCAGGTAGCGCAGGGCGAGCTGGCTGCACAGGGAGGGGTCCCCCCTGTCACTGTCACCAGTTTGGGGTGCATCCCCTCCCTGGGAGGTTTTCACTCCTGTTTCAACAGGAGAAATCATGGGGGGATCGACGCCAGTGTGATTTTGTTGATGAAGCTCGGGAGACTCGGCTGGCGAGGCGCGGCAGCGTCCGGATGGTGCCAACTGGTTCTGCTCTGGGGCCTGCTGGGGGAGAGGAGCATCCCCAGGGACACCCACCAGGCCCTGGGGACAAGGGGTGTCCCTCAGGAGGGGATTGGTGGCTGCAGGGTGTGGGCGGAGGGGGAGCAGCACCAAGGGGTTCGCTCTGCTCTGCCTGTTCAATCCAGTGTGGATGCTGGGGGACAGTCCTGGGGACAATCATGGGGACAATCCTGAGGAGAACCCTAGGGTGCAATCTTGGTCATGGAGGAATCCTCAGGGATTTCTGGATCCTGGTGGGGGGGGAATTCCAGAGCCAATCCTGGGGGAGAATTGTCCCCAAATCCTGGGGAACAATCCTGAGAGCAATCCTGGAGGACCATCCTGGGACCAATCCTGATGGACAAATGTCCCCAGATCTTGGGGGACAACCCTGGGGACAGTCCTGGGGGCAGCATCTGCCTCCAGGCCTGCCACCCCGACAAGATTCATTTCAAGGCACCGGCGCTTTTTCCATGCTGGAATTGGCAGTGCCACTTGGCCATATGTGACTGAGCAGAGCCCAGCTGGGGACAAGGGACCTGGGGGGCTGCTCCAGGGCTCGGGCACCCCACTTGGCATCCCTGCCCCCGGATCCCTGCTCACCCATGGCACTGCTGAGGGATTTCGGGTGTTTTTGGCATCTCTTGCTGGCAGGGGGTTTCAGAGGGTGCTTGGGGTGACCCAGCTGTGGGGTTGTGGTTTGGGGGGTGTGCAGGGATTTTGGGGGGCCCCTGCCAGCTCAGCCCTGTGTGGGGTTCGTTAGTCACTGTGTAAATGAGCCCTGCTGTGACTCAGCCGGCGCCGCTGCGTGGGGAGCCCCGGCCACGGAGCAGCCCCCGAGCCCCCGGGATGGACGGGCCTGGGAAGGGGGGTTCAGGCAGCTGGCACTGGAATGTGGGGCCCCACGATGCCCCCTCGGGCCTGCCCAAAATCGGCATCGTTTTGAGCAGGATTAGGGGAGCTGGTCTCCATGGAGACGGTTTATGTCTCTGCACCAGTGCTGCTGGAGATGCTGGGGCCCTTCTGGAAAATGGGGACAACGCTGGCATGGCCCACCCTGGGGGGCCACGCTCCCCAATCCCTCCCTGATGGACGTGGGTGGATGTCCAGGACAGGATCCCACACCTGGCACAGCACCAGGGGTCCTGCAGTGCCAGGGGTCCCACAGGCAGGTCTGGGGGTCCTACAGTGCACCCACCCGGGGTCCTACAGTGCAAGGGACTCTGTGGTACCCAGATGTTCTGTAATTCCGGGGGTCTCACAGGCAGCACTGGGGGTCCCACAGCACCAGGAGTGCCCCAGGCAGGGCTGGGGGTCCCACAGTGCCAGGGGTCCCACAGGCAGCACCGGGGTTCAGCAGGCAGGGCTGAAAGTCCTGTGGTACCCAGGGGTCCCTCAGCACTGGGGCTCCCCCAGGCAGCACTGGGGGTCCCTCAGCACCGGGGGTCCCGCAGCCCCGAGGGTGTCCCAGGCAAGGCTGGGAGCCCCCCTCTCCCCGCTGGAGCCCGCGCTCGAGCAGCCACCCCGCTGCCATCTGCCTGCGCTGACCCACGGGCTCCCGCGCCGGCAAGCGCTGCTCGCTGCCGGAGATAATTGGCGGTGCTAATTAGCACGTTATTAACACACCCCTCCTCCTCCTCCTCGCCGTGCTTCGCACGGGGCACGGCGCTGCCGGGCGTGCCCCCTCACCGAGCCCACCGAGCCCCGAGCCCTGCCCACCGAGCCCACCGAGCCCCGAGCAGCGTGGGCAGGCGGCTCGTGCCGGTGGCACCGGTGACAAACAAGGGGACAAGGCGGCTGCGGGAGGGTGGCGGGTGCCGGTGGCAGCCCCGCACGCGCGGCTCCCAGATGGGAAGCGAGCGGAGAAGGGCAGCGTGTTATTAAAATGTGTTGAGTTGTAATAATCCAAGGGGGTGGCATCGCCACGTGGGAGGGAGCTATTTTAGACACCAACGCTGCGGTGAGGGGCTGCCGAGGGCACCCGCAGGGGGCTGGGCTGGGGAGGAGACCCCCATTCCCCTCCCTCCCCAATCCCCCTTCATCCAACAGGTTGTCTACTACACGGAGATGCACAAGATTTTCGGGGACCTGACGGCGCAGATTGACCGGCCCGGGCTGAGCGACGAGCAGCGGGAGCGGGAGAACGACGCCAAGCTCAGCGAGCTCCGGGCGCTCTCCATCGTGGCCGACGACTGAGGCCAGGGTGGGGATGGGGAGGGGATCCCCCCGTTCACCCCAGCTCCCATCCCAGGGATGGACTTGTGTGCCTGGAGCTGCTCCTGTCACCCCCTGGCTCTGTGCTCCTGCCCGGATGGGGGTGAGGAGGCTGCTCCTGCCAGGGTCTGGATCGTCTTTGTCAGTCCACGAATGAGTTCTGCCTTAAATTTTGGGGTGTGGAGGAGCAGGAAAGGGAGCAATCCCACTCGGATGAAGATGGGGAGTGGGATGTGGGGTGCTGGATTTTCCCAGGTTCCAGCCTCCCTTGGCACCCCCAGAGCCCAGAGGGTGAGACCCCCACTCCTTCCCCTCATTTTGTGCCTTAGGAGCCCAGTGACCCCCTCAGGGGAGGGTAAAATCACTCAAATCCCATTTTTTGAGGCCCAGGGAGGGTGATGCTTCCCATGGCGAGCATCCATCCCTCTTTTCCCAGGAATGCTACAAAGAGCCTGTGCCCCTGAGCTGGGGGGTGCAGGGGGTGCCCAGGGTGGGCACAGGGGACCCCAGACCAGGGACAGGTGGGGACATCCTTAAGGGAGACAACCCAGCCAGGAGCAAACCTATGGAAAACTGGGGGGCTGCAGCCCCTCCTCGCTGTGCGGGGAAGGGCCGCAGGGACTCCGTCGCTTGCCCCAATAAAGTTTCTGGCAGCGCAGCGCGGCCGGGACCGTGTCGGTGCCACCGCTGGGGCCGTGCCGGTGTCGCTGTCACCGCCGGGCCGCTGTCGCCCTCTGCCGCCGCCCGGCCGCCACTGCAGGGGGACACGGGGGGCTTGGGTGTCACCTGGGAGGGAAGAGCTGGGACTGAACGTCCCCCCGTGGAGGCGCGGGAAGGAAACGGCCTCAAAGCACGAGGAACAGAGTTTTCCAGTAAAATGTAGGCAATGCAGCCTGAGCTGGTGCCTTTAAGGAGGGGCTGCCTGCTGTGTCCTGGGATGAGCGGATGCTGTTTGGGATAAGGGGTTGGAAGCCCACCCTGGTGAAGTTCTGGTGGAGCTGACAAAGGTCCCTTCTGTGCCTTGGGGTGGCACGAGGCTCCTGCTGCTCCAGGTGAGGACACACAGCTCCAGACATCAGGGAAACCATCACCAGCTCTTCCCTCCAGGACCTGGATTTGGCAAACCTGCACAAGACAGGGAACAGCGGTCAGGAGTGTCCTGGGAAGTCCAGCAGAAAATGGGGATGGAACCCCTAAAACCAGCTTCCCTTCCCAGCTGGAGCAAAGGGGATGGAACAGAGCTGGGAGAATGCAGGTGGCTGTCCCCAGTGCAGGGACACAGCGAGGTCCCCCTGAGAGCATCCCGTGCCAAGGCTCCTCCCCAGCTCCCAGCATGGAGAACTTCATCCCTCCCTCTCCCCTTGGCTGTTCCTTCCCAACCACATCACATGCCAGGCCAGGTTTAAGCAAAATAAACCCAGTTGCCACGGTTACCCAGAGCAGGGATGCTAAATATACAGTATATAGATATTTATATATATATTTAACTGCCACGCATGGAGCCCGTGAGCCCAAGCAAGGGACACGCTCCCCCACGGGATCTGAGCCCTGCAGACCTCAGCGTGGCTCCCAAGTGGGCAAAGATCCATGGCAGCCCCTCCATGGCCTGGAGGTGTTGATTCCTCCCCGGATTCAACTCCACCTGGGCTCACCTGAACCCACCTGGTGGCTTTGTCTGCATCAGTGTCACCCTGCGTGGCACAGCCAGACCTCCCCGGCCCCCTCATCCCCAGCATCCCACCTCTCCTGCACTCAGGGTATCCACAAATCTCAGCTCCTGGTCCGTGCCGTCAGCTCCTCCTGCCCTCCCAGCGCTCAGGAGAGGGATTTCACCCACGGAAACTTAACCCAGGCGTTCCCAGGGATTCACTCTGCCTACTCTCCGCAGTGGTTGGGGAGGAGAATTCCATCTTTGATAGTAAAAAGTGGATAATTACCAGGTTTTGCACCACCCACAAGATCCCAGCGTTAATAGGGAGAGCTGGCAGGAAGGGAAAATTAACTCTACAATGTGGAGCATGCTCAGCCTTGGTGTCTGAGGCACCCCTGGGTGTCTGAGGTACCCCTGGGTGCAGCACTCAGACCTCCAGGAGCAGAGGGAAGGGAAGCACCACTCCAAGAGGATCCATGAGTGGCAGTGAGGCCATCCCAGGATGGGGAGCATTCCCTGCTGATGAGCAAATCTTCCTCCTTTTTCCTCCCCATCAGGAATTCCGGGTTAGCCCAGTGGCGTTGCAGCAATCCCGACTGTCCCCCTTCCTCCCCAAATCCCCCGACCCCCTCGGGACGGATTTGGCAGATGCCAGCCCACCACCAATCCAGCACCACCAATCCCAAGGATTTTCCTCACAAATAGGATGAATTAACCCTGTGCAGGCCTGCCCACACCAGCACACATCTGGATCCACACCTGGATTTTCCTTGTCAGATGCTCGGGAGCTTCCCCTTGTTGAGGTGATCCAGGGATGCTGGGGTGGGAAAGAGAGGCTCAGACCTCCTTCCTCCTCCTCACCTGGGCCCTGGGTCCAGCATCCCCTGGACCAGCCTCAGCATCTTCCTTGGGATCAGCCACTGGGATTCAGCCGGGGTCCCCCAGGTGAGGGGGAAGATGGAGGTGGCAGAGGGGCAGCAGGGGAGGGGGTGCCCAGCCTCCCACCCCGCACTGGGAGCACCCAAGCCGTGTCCTTTCCCCACCTCCCCGAGTCCCTCGCATTGCTCCTCACCCCGGGGGGCTCAGGGGAGCAGAGGGGGGGGGGCGATGGGAAGGGGTTTGATACTGGAAAGGGGGGGACAAGGATAAGAAAACCCTTCAGCAACCCCTGATCAGGCTGCGACCCAGCCGGGGGGCACTGCCAGGGACCCCCTGCCCCCGCAGCAGCGGATCCAGCCCCTGCCGCGAGGAGGGACACGGCGGGGATGCGCACTCACGTTTCCCGGGAAGCAGCGGCGGGTGCAGGACGCTGCAGCTCCGGGGATGCCCCCAGGGCGGCCGGGTGGGAGCGGTGCCGGGAGGCGCTGCGGGGTTCGCCGCTGGGAAGGAAAAGACCCCAAGTGACGGTAGGAAGTCAGCAGGGAAGGGGGGAAAGGGAGGGATGGGAGAGCGCCTGGCCGGGGCTCGGGGCAGCATCTTCCTCACCTGCGGCACCGGCCCGTCCCGCGCAGAGCTGGCGACACCACGAGAGGCTCCAGCAGCGCCAAAACAGCATCGAGCCCCCTCCTCACCCTCCTCCTGTACCCCCCAAACCGGGGAGCCCCCCTCGAGAAAGCCGCGATGCTCCAGGGAGCATCATCCCCGTCCCGGCGGGGATCCCCCCGCGCCACCTCCCCACCAACCCCCCCGCGGAGCAGCTTGAGGGGCCCGGGGGGCTCGAGGGGGGAGGTTTCGGGGGGAGGACAAGCTTCACCCCCACCCCGAGGCAGCGGGACCCCTCCGGGGCCTGCCCGGGGCTGAGCGGGGAGGGGGCTCGGGGGAGACCCAGGGTAGGGGGCTCGGGAGGGGCGGCAGCCGCTTGAACCGTCCGCGGGACCGGGCCCGGTCGGACAAAAGGGTCGGAAAATCCTTCGGAAGTGATGCAGCAGTGACGCGCCCGCGGGTGACGTCATGCCGGGTGTAGGGGTGTGACGTCACGGCGCGACAGCAAGCACCTCGCTAAGAGCCGCATCTTTATCGGTGAAAAGACTTTATTGGGGAAAGAAAAAAAGGTGAAGGGGGTGTGCCAGGCCGGGGGCCGGCCCCGGCTGGCGTGACGTCATAGGGCGAGGTGTGATGCATTCCTCCATCCAGGTGTGGCGGTGGGAGCAGAACTCCCCCGTCCTACCTGCAGCGGCCACCCCGCAGGGACCGGCGGGTCAGGCGGGTGAGCAGCACCTTCACCCGGCCCCAGTGCGAGCGCCCGTCCTGCCGGGAGAGGTGGGGTCAGCGGGGGGGACCCGCGGGACTCCCCTGCCGCACCCCCGACATCCCCCGGCCGTACCTTGTCCGCTGCCGGGACACCCGCCCCGCCCTCGGGGGGGTCCAGCAGGCTGGGGGAGCTGACCGAGTGTCCCCACATCCTCCGGCACGGCCCGGCGTCAGCTGCTGCACGCGGGAACAAAGCTGGTCAAGCGTGGGGGCCTGGTGGGCATCGTCCTGCCATCCCACCCCCCTCACCTGGCGCCAGGTCCCGCCATCCCACCCCATTCACCTGGCACCGGTCCTGCAATTCCCGCATCCCCCAAAGCTCACCTGGCCGCAGGCCCCGTCATTCCCGAATCCCGCCCCGCTCACCTGGTGCCTGGCTGTCCGAGCAGGAGCGCGGCCGGAACTCCTCACGGCTCCACGTGCCCAAATCCTGCCTCGGAGACTGCCG
>VZSE01008618.1:2570-30988 GCA_013398275.1 Promerops cafer
CTACCTGGTGATATCCCCAGTACGGCTGCCTAGTTTCAGTGTAGAGCTTCTGGAGAGGATGCCCTCCGTGGCCTGCGAGTGACGGTGACAGACGAGGGGACGCAGGGGCATTAGCTTTCCTTTGGCGTGCCTGAAGGTGACTTCTGAGAAGTAGGTTTTGCGCCGTGGGCTCGGGGGACGCACCGTCCCCGTCCCGCTGCCTTGCCGCCACGGGGAGCCCCGGACGCCGGGCGGGAGTGCGGCACTCCCATCCCTTCTGCTAGGGGACCGGTGCCGGGGTCCGGTGAGGGGGACACAGGGACCCCCATGCATCCGAACGGGAAAAGCTGGGGAGGTGCACATTGGTTAACGTGACTTCTTTCCCTATCAACGCCGCCCTACTTTTCTCCCTACCCGATTCGCCTGGCGGGTGCTCAGCCCTGGGCGTCAGCAGAGTCGTTTCTGGGGACACCGGGGGTTCCTGGCTGCGCTCCCTGCGCTCCTTGGAGGGGGCTGCGTGGGGGACGTGACGGTATCAGGCGGCTGGGTGCCTTGTGGCAGCGGAGAAGAGGAATGCTGGAGCTGACGGATTAAGCAGAAGTGTCTTAATCTGTCGGTTTAACAAGAAAGCGTCAAGAAACCAATTAAAAGGAAAATTACGGCACGGCGAGTGACTCCATTGAAGGGTCTCTCCGTGCGCGGCTGGGAAGCACACAAAGGACGGCAGCTCCCCGGCGGCACCGCGTCGACCGGAGGAGCCCTTTCGGAGCCATCCTGGGAGCGAGGTCGGAGCCAACCACGGCTGCCGGGCTGGCGAAGAGCTGCCCTTTGGGTGTGCCGGAGGAGGTGGAGGGGGGGACTCGCCAGCAGAGCATCCCTTGGCGGCGGCGGCGGCATCCCCGGCACGAGCCAGCACCTTTTGCCCCGCCACCCTCCTCCCGCCCTCCAGTGCCTCCTGGCCGGGCACACAACACCTGCCGCCGCCTGCGGACAGCCGCGATGTTTAAAATAAAACTAGAGCCTTTAAAAATGACAGCTTGGACTATGAATGTGTTCGTAAAGTTTCGGTAAGTGGGTTTCCGCCTCTCGACCTTGTGTACTCGTTAAACCATCAGCGCCTGTCCCTGGCATCCCGCGGTGACCTTGCACCCCGAGATGGAACAAAAAAAACCCCTTGTGCCGTTGCCAGGGTGGGTTTGTTCCCTTAGATGACTGCCGAGCGGAGGGATTATGTCAAACGATCGCTATTCAGCTGGCGCGCTAGCCCAGCGGTTGCTCGGGCTGATGTCATGTGCGGGACCGGAACAAAGATTTATTCTTTATTTAATTTTTTTTTTCTTTTGGTGTGGTTGCAAGAGGAAGATGGAGGCTGGGCTGGCTCGGCGGGGCAGGGGAAGCCTGTGGTTTTCACCGAGGCAGGGTGGCCGTGGCTTATCTGGGGGCACCTGATTTGCAAGGGCGATACAGGAATGCCTTTGCCTGCCTGAAACCCCCCACCGCTCCCGAGGGGGTTAAATGGGAAGTCAGGGGAGGATGACTGAGCAGAAGGGGGAGACGATCGGTGGCAAGGCGCAGCTGATCCCAGAGAGGTGGGAGGGAAGGAGGGAGGCTCAGCGGGGACAGAGTCGTGTTTTACCACCATTGTGCATGTGAGCTGAGCCTCGGGAGCGTGCCTTAACCCACCGGGTCACCCACCGGCACCTGGTCCTCTCTGGCACGGTAAACCGCGGCACCGGGATGCATTTCAGTACAGAAATTCCCTTCCCCATGCCCAGCCAGACAAAGGAGTCCTTGGTCAGGTCGGAGATCCTCATCAGGCATCCTCACCCTGGCCAAAGACCTGTCAGTGGGCAAGACCAGAGATCTTGTGGGTGGTGAAAGAATTTTGCCAGGATGGGATGTGTTTTCATGGGAAGTGCTGTGGGGTTTTGGCCAGGTTAGGGTGTCCCGATGGTGCTGTCAGGTTGGGCTGTGTGGGGTCAGAGCCAGACACTGTGGTCCCTGGACAGCAACAGATGAAGGTTTGTCAGCTCTGTGTTGCTGGAGCTGGGGTGTGATGGGGTTGTCTTTAGCACTGCTTGGTTTGCTCTCGCTGTGGGAGGGTTGGCAACATCCAGACAGGGCCAAATCATCGTCCCAGTACTAGTCTCAGGGAGCCCCTGCCCTCCACTAGAGGCTGCTGTGGGGAAGTGGGGTGTTGGAGTGACCCTTGGTGTGGAGAATGGACAGGATAGATCTTGGTTCTCCTGCCTGTTGCTCACCCCAGGGTCTCCTGCAGCCCCCCCGCCACTTAGGGAGGGTGAATGGGGAGGTGGAGGTGGGCTGGGGGCAGAGCATCCCCCAGCACCTGCGTGGGGTGGGTGCTGCTGGCATCTCTGCACGCAGGAGCTGGTATAGAAATGTGCTGGCATCCGGGAGCTGCCACAGGAGACGCTGTCAGATGCTCTTTATGCCCCCAGAGACCTCCTCCCCCTCTTCTGTGCCGCCTGAGCTGTTGTACAGTGTTTGCAGATGCCCCCATCTCCCCTCACTGTGTCCTTCAGGGGTGCCTTAGCCCCACTCCCATCTACAGCAAAGCTTCTCTTCGATGGCTGGAGCAAAAAAGAGCAGAAGTTGGTGGTTTGGATGGAGGTGACCAAATGTGGGACCAATTTCCAAGCTCCTGTAGGTGGTCATTGCCCAAGGCATGGCCCAAGGCAAGTGTTGGATTCTTGGTGTGGCTGCCAGATGCTTAGAGTGGCACCCAGGCATGGATCTAAGGGAGCACAGCCACCCTTGATTGAGCTGTGGTGGTTGGGGGGTCCCTCTGTGACCTCCAATGGGAACTCATGGATAGAGTAAGCATGGGGAGAACATCTGGTAGCTTGTAAGATGGTGAAGAAAAGGGCCAAGGTTCACACCCCATGCTAAAATCCGTCTGCTGGAGGGGCACAGTGGGTTGAGGTGGCTCAGGTGTGTTTGGAGCAAGGATAGGGTGAAACCTGGGTTGTATCAGGGAGCAGGATGTGAGCAGTGGGGTTGCAGGTCTGCTAGGGCAGCACCTGGGAGAAGCAGGGTCAGCACTGAGTGTGAGAGGGGCCAGGCCAGACCCTGAGGTTTGGGGTGTCAAGTGTTTGCTGTCAGATAACCGAAAGTTGAGGAGCAGTGGGAAACATCCATGGGACTAGTTAGCTTTTGCCTGGAGGAGCAGCCCTGTCATCTCCCCTGGCTGCTCCCTGGGTGGCTGTGACTCCAGCGGTGACTGGGGGATGAATTATGGCCACTGGGTTTTCCATGCCTTAGTATAGGCATAGGCACGGCCTCAGCCCCCGCGCGATGGAGCGAGTGAGCCCTGAGTTCCTGGCTTACTGCAAGATCCAGTTGGAGGCTCTCGGGGAGTGCAAGTCAGGCTAGAAAGTGTTGGGTTTTTTTTAAAACAGAAAAAGAAAAAAGCCCTCCCACCATCACAAGATGTTTCTGTCTAACGGCTCCGTTCTCTCTCCGCTAAATACAAATTATGGCTCTGACAGCCGGAGGCGCTTATCTCCAGCTGAATGCCAATTGCTTTCAGGAACAAAATGTTTGAAGTTCCTTTCAGGTGAAGGCACAACGTGGTCCCTGCCACTGCTTTCAGCCTCCAAAACCTGCTGTCATCACCCCCACTCAGGTCTCAGGTCCCCAGCTGGGAGAGAACCAGGCAAGGGGGTGGAAACAGACCGGCAGCTACATTTGGACATAGCTCAGCCCTCCTGACTCAGCCGGGGGGGGACGGACAGGGACATGGTCCTGGCCTGACGTTAGCAGTGGCGTGGCCCCTATAATAGCACCATGCCCTGACTTGAGCTCTCTCTCCCTGTCAGCCTCAGAGATGAGTCTGTCCATCCCAGGCGTGAGGCTCAGCGGGATAAAACCAGAGCTGGGATACGTTCTGGCACCAGGGCTCTGACCTCTGTTGGGAAGCGTGGACTTGAGCCGGCTCTGGTGCTGCTGGCCCGTGGGACACAGGGAGCATCGGCTCCGCGATAAGTGTGTGCCAGCCCTGTCCCTGACTGCCCCTGTGTGATATTCACCTTACAAAGAGCTGTCTTTCTCCTTTCAGGAATAAGTACTCGGCTCCCGGCAGCGTTGCCGTCATGGGGAAGGACTATTACAAGATTTTGGGCATCCAGAGCGGCGCCAATGAAGATGAAATCAAGAAGGCCTATCGGAAAATGGCCCTGAAATATCACCCCGATAAGAATAAAGACCCCAACGCTGAGGAAAAGTTCAAGGAGATTGCAGAGGCTTATGACGTCCTGAGTGACCCCAAGAAACGAGCCGTGTATGACCAGTATGGGGAGGAAGGTAAGGGGATAAGCGCTACTCACTGGGAGCAGGGATGTGGGGTCCAAATCAGTTTTAAAGGTGAGGGAGGGTTTTCACAGAGAGGTATTTCAGTGTTTCATGCCTGCTTCTGAAATGGGACCAGTTGCCAAAGAATCAGAGAGAGTAAAGGCTCCACAAGTGTCAGAAATCACCTCTCATCCTGCTCCTCCCCAGGCTGCTTCACTTTTCCAGCAATTTGTCACCTTGCTTCCTGGTGTGGCTGGACTCTGCCCCAAAACTGTGGGTGCCAGCTGACAAATGGAAGGAGCTCACCTCCTGGGTCATACCTGGGATAATTCGTTAGCAGCTCTTTAAATGACCTAAATAATGCAGCAGAGACGTACTGCTTCTGCCCACATTCCCCCTGCACTTGGGCACTGGTCCCACTGTCCTCCCTGGTACAGGCTGACCTACAGGATTCAAAGCTTTTCCCAATTTAAGTAATAGGCCCTTGTTTTGAAACCAAGCGGCTGCTGTTGTCTGGTGGTTGGCAGGGAGGAGGAGGAGGAGGAGGAGAGCCGCTCCAACGCAGGCGTCCTTATTAGTCGATGATGGAAGAGTGCAACCCCATTCAAGGAGAGTGCCGAATAGCATCTGCATTAATCAGCCCAGGACTTGGGTGCTTAAAAGAGCAGGAGGTCTGGCAGGAGCAGGCTGCTGGGTGGAGGAGGCAGCTCCTCTCTCGGGCAGGTGCATCCCCTCACAAGCCACCGTCAGGATTAAGCAGCAGTGGGTTAATTGTTGACCCGTTAGTTATGTCAGGGCTATGATGGATGCACTGGGCACAGTGATTTGCTGCCCTGTAAAATGAGAAGAGACTCTCTCAAGTGGGAAACCAGCTTTTCCCGGGAGGCCTCAATGAAATCAGACCCCGCTCAGGCTGGCGTCATGGGATTAAAGGTGAAACCTCCTGGCTGTACAGTTTATTAGGAATGGGGCTCACTGGGGATTTGGAAAAATCCTCGTCGCCTGCAGGCATCAAAAATAAGAGTGAATTAAGGAGGAGGGTAAGAGCTCCCTCACTGCCCCATCAAGTTAAAGACCACCTTCTCCCATGTCCCATCGTTGTTGAACCTCTCATGTTCCATGACCTTCCCCACACCTTTTGTTTCCCATTTTTTTGGGCAAAGAAGATCAGCATTTTGAGAAACTTCAGGGTCCCACATGCTGTGTGGGCAAAGTGAAGCAGGAAAGCCCCTTCAACCCACCCAGAATACTGACTTCAGCACTCAAAAGAGACCCCCAAACTTGTCCTGCTGTGGAAAGGGCGTGGGGGGTTGGGACAAAGGACAGCCTGTCAGAAATAGTCCTTCACTGCCACTGGTGTGCCCTGAAAATAGTCCCTGAGCTAGGCTTGGCTTAACCCTTCCCAACCCTCCTGTTCAAAAATAGCCTTGCAGAGCATGTGTGACCTCTTGGGGGGCACTTGTCATGTGCCTTGACTCCTTTGGACTTAGGATGAGTTGCAGTGACGTCAGGCTCAGCCTGGGACCTGGCAGGGGAGTTTCCCATGGGAAAGGTTGCCAAATGATTCAGACCTGGAGCTTACCTGGCATTTTGTACAGCCAGTGTGCAGGGAGCTGCATGCTGAGCTGGGGGTCTGCTCACCTCCACCTGCCTGTAGAATCATTGAGGGTGGAGAAGATCTCTAAGATCATTTAATGAAGCACTGCCATGTTCATCACTAACCCGTGTCCCTAAGTGCCACGTGCACACACCTTTTGAACACTTCCAAGAATGGTGACTCCATCACTTCCATGGGCAGCCTGTTCCAATGCCTGACCAACTTTTCTCTGAAGAAATTTTTCCTAATATCCAGTCTCAGAGACAAGGCTATTGGGGCAGGAAGGAGCCTGCTCATGGGGAAAAATGGAGGTGGGCTAATCAGGGTATGTTTTAAATCAAAATTAGGTGAATAGGGTAGAGAGAATCAAAGAGGTCCCTCAGTAGGGATAGAGGGAACAAAACCTGAATGGATTCTGGGCTTGCAGAGTGTAGGAGTAGGACTGTGTGTCACGGGTGGAGGTGGTGCCTTCATGGTGGTTGGGCTGGAGGGGTGATCTGCACACTCAGGAGAGGGTGGAAGGAGGTGGCAGAGGCCATTCTCCCACCTGGACAGTGCAGTCCTCGCAGAACATTCCCCCACAGGGAGCATTCATGTCTCCTCTTCCTCCTTCTCTTCCAGGCCTCAAAACTGGAGGTGGCTCTTCAGGTGGCTCAGGGAACACCTTCCACTACACCTTCCATGGAGACCCCCATGCCACCTTCGCGTCCTTCTTCGGAGGCTCCAACCCTTTCGACATCTTCTTCGCCAGCAGCCGCTCCCGGATGTTCAATGGCTTTGACCAGGAAGACGTGGATATGGATGATGACGATGACCCTTTCAGTGCCTTCGGCCGGTTTGGCTTCAACGGCATCAATGGAGTTCACCGGCGGCACCAGGAGTCCCTGCACACGCGGAGGAAGGTCCAAGACCCACCTGTCATCCACGAGCTCAAGGTATCCCTGGAAGAGATCTACCACGGATCCACCAAGAGGATGAAGATCACTCGCAGAAGACTCAACGCTGATGGCCGGACCATGCGGACTGAGGACAAGATCCTAAACATTGTCATCAAGCGGGGTTGGAAGGAGGGAACCAAAATCACATTCCCCAAAGAAGGGGATGCCACTCCAGACAACATCCCTGCAGACATCGTCTTTATCCTCAAGGACAAGCCTCACTCGCACTTCAAGAGGGACGGGACAAACGTGATCTACACGGCAAACATCAGTCTTAAAGAGGTGAGTACAGGTGGTAAATCCCATGGGATGTGAAGTGGCACTGGTTCATGGCATTTGGGGCCAAGATGGGAGTTAGTCCTTCTCCTGCTCTGGATAGAAAAGACCAGGTAGGTCACAAGAAAGGAGCTGCACAGGCCACCTTGGTCTTGGCTTCGGAGGTGCTTGACTTTCATACTGGGTATGGGACACCAGTGCTGCGGTCCCTGCTGAACACACCTCACTTCTTGAGCCAATTCAGGTGGTATTTATCCATTTTCTCCCTTCTCCGTATATCTTGTTTTTCTATTTTAGCATAGGGTATTCACATGTGGAATGAAGGCCACATCCTCTGTAGGAACAAGGGAAAACCCAGTTTGGGTGGCATCAGTCTGATTCCTGCTTTTCTTGTAGCTGAGCCTGCTGTGGCTTATTTACTGCCTGGGGTTGCATCAGGTGCCTCTTTCCAAGGACAGAGAGCAGGATCACGTGGAGGAAAGTTATCCCTTGCCCTCCCTGAGCAGTGCTTCAGCTGTTTTCCTTGATTCTGGCTTTCCTAGATAAGCAATGAAACAAGTTAAATACCCAAGCAATGAGTAAAACTCAACACTTCCAGGCTGCCAGTCCTGGAGGTCATGGCGGGGCTGGATGGATGCATCAGATCATCCAGCAATCTGCACGAAGATGGGAGAGGAAAGGGGAGATTACTTCAGTACAAGATGTGCTGTTTGCCACTGCTGCTGTAAAACTACCTTTTAATAAATCCCAGCTGGCAGCTGCATTTAACATTGACATTTTTGGCAGCTGCCATTTGCTGTTCCTTTCAGACGGTAGACGCTGTCTGTCTTCTTAATGAGCTGATTTTTTTTTTCCTTCCTGAAGGCAGGTTTATGTTCTCAAATGCGTTTAATAGAAATAGGCTCAATGGGCCAGACCTGAGGTAGGAAAACGTGATCTTGTGAAGTGTGCCAGGAAGTCAGGAGAGCTCTGCGACAGCTCTGCATCCCAGCTCAGGCTGTGACCGAGTGTACTGGGGGCAAAAAGCACCCGGGCCAGGCAGAGCTGGGCACTCCTGTAGCAAACTGAGCTCCACTTAACTTGCAGGCTCAGGAGTGGAGTTTCCCTCACAGTGCAAAGTACAGAGGTTTATTCCTGCAGTAGCTGGTTCTCCTGGCCGATCCAGAAATACTCCAGAGACGCTGCCTTATTTATGGAGCGGTGCATGCCATATCTCAGATATTTCCTTCTGTTCATTCTTTTTATCTGTGAAGTTAACCCTGACCTGGCTGTGCTGACGCCCAGACCATGTTACCCCAAGTTTATGCACTGGTCAGGCTGGAGGGACTCTTGCTTGGAGTTGACTTTTGAGCAGCAGCTGGAGAAATGGGCTCCAGCTGCCTTTACTGTTGCACCAGAAGTGTTGGACACCTGTGAGCTCCATGAGCAAGGCCTGCATGCTGGCAGTGAGTTTGCACAATGCAGACACAAAGTAGAAAATTGATGGTCTAGGCAAATTCCTCATCTCTTTCAGCTGGAATTTCTGGTCTCTGACTTCCGCCAGCACAAACCCAACATGCTGGGCATCCTTGTGGAGCTGCTGGTCTAGCTGTCATCCCCAACCTGCTGCTTGCCAGGGCAGTGTGATACTCTGCTGCATTTGTCTTCCAGGAAAAGAAGTTCCTTAAGTGCTCTGGAGCACAAGCAGATTCTGGGAGCTCTCCAGTTCTGTATGCTACCACCTCAGTATGTGACAGAGCACAACTCCTCCATCTCCTCAGCCTCTGGCTGTAGCCTTAGGTCTCTCCTTGCACCTTCTGCCTTGCAAGGCTCCCTTTTCTAGCCTGAGTTTTAGTCTCTGCCACTGCCATGAGAACATAGTGCCATCAGGAAAGCTGGCAGGTGATTGGTACTGGAGGGCCCTCCCATCCCTTGAGTCCTGGCCCTGCTGGGTGCCTGGCCAGAGCAGTGCAGGCATTTTGCCACCTGTCTGCTGCAGAGCCACAGATGTAGGAGTGCTTTTCCAGGGATTTGTTGCCTTCCTTCCAGAGGCGTGTGCCACAGCGGGGAGCCGCGGGAGGGAGGAGACACAGAGCTCCACCAGCAGCTGCCTCTGCTGGGAGGCAGCGCTGCCGGCAGGGCGTCGTGCCCTCCTGGCTTCTGCCTAATGCCTGCCCTCGGCACCGTCCCGCTTTGCATCCTTTACCTGGCGTCACCTCCCTCGAAGCATCCGCGCCTCGGCTCATCCCGCCTGGGACGCGGCCGATGCCGACGCCCTCCCCGGCGGCTTCGCTGCGAGCGGAGGAGGACCCAGTGGTGACCTAGATAAAGCTCTGCACAGCACGGCGCTCAAACCCAGGGTGATTTCATCCCCAGGGATAAACCAAGCCTCTTTCTAGGATGCGGGGTAGCTCCCGCAGTTACTGGTGTTACTTCAGCAACCGTTTTCCCAAATGCCAGCAAAGTTGAGCAAGAAGAATGAAAAACAGGGACATACGGCGGAGGAGCGATCGCCTCGGATTCTTGCGTCTTGGCTCTGGGAAGGAAACATTAAGATCCTGTCTGCCTTCGCTTTTACCGCCCGCTTCTGCTCACATCTCTGCCTGCTTTCCCCATGCACGTGTTCCCACAGGGAGTTCTTGTTCTCCTTTCTGTTTTGGGGCTGGAGGTGTCCTTTCTTGGCACACATGGGCACATGCAGCCATGGCACACTGCACTGGGCACCAGCGAGCAGGAGGGCTTTGGCTTCCTTGCCTGAATGCACAGCACAAACTCCTTAATGGGGGGAGATTGTCCTCTGTTTTTCCCCCACCGTGCTGGAGATCAGCCAAGCACCTGCTCCTCACGCAGAGCTGGTGATGGCATCCTCCTGCAGGCTGAAGACTTCATCCCTGGAGGACACCCTCTCCAGGAGGAGGCCTGTGCAGCCATGCAAAGGAGATGGGACCTTCTCCCCTGTTCTTCACTCAGCAGAGACCCTGAACCAGCTCTGGCACAGATCCCACTGCGAACCCTCTGGTTCAAAGCCTTGGCTCTGTTGCAGAAGCCCCATCCATCATCTCAGAGCCAGTGGCCATCATGAGATGTTTCTCCTGGTGCCTATTGCTGCTCTGCCTTTAGAGGCTTTTCCTGGGGAGGGGAATGTAGAACATTCCCCCACCTACCCAGAAACAGCAATTGCATTTTTCTCTGCTCTCCTTGAAGGGTGTTTTGGGAGGGCTGGGACCCCAGTTCAGAGGGACAAACCTGTGCCATTCCCCACATGGAAGCTTGAGGCTATAGCTCAGCAGCCCCCCAGCCCCCACCCCCTTCCAGAAGCATCGTTCCGCAGTCCTCTCGCTCAGTCCTTGCTGAAAGCCTGGAGACGATCCTGCCCACATGTACGACAGAGCTGTCTGAGTTATTTAAGGACACAAGGATTTTCTTGCTGCATTCCCGCGTCACGTGGCTCGCCAATGCAGGCCGGTGTGTGGCTGCTGCCGGGGGCTGGGGTACAGCGGGGTGGCACCCCCACACCAGCTCCTGGCTGTGCAGTGGGATAGGAGATGGGAGCCAGCCCCTCCAGCACCCCAGGGAAGCTCAGTGCCACAGCCACACCATTGTCCCACGCTGGCGGGGCCTTGTGGGGGCTGTTGGTGACAGGCATGGGACATGGGACGTGGACTGTGCTATAGATAACCCCAGCACTGGGCAAAGCTGCCGTGCTCTGGAGGGTGACAGCTGATGGGCTGTGGCAGCATCCCATGATCTCAGCTGGATTTTGGGCTGCCTGAGGCTGGGCGACAAGGCTGGGAAGGGGCTAAATTTAGCCTGTGCTGTTGCTGTGGGTGGCTGGGAGCTTGCTGGTGGTGCCTTCTGGGCAGCTCAGGAGGTGGGGAGGGTACCCCCATGAGAGCTGGGAGCTCTCCTGGGCCACCCCTCTCCTACATGGCTCCTGCAGCCCAGTTCACGGTCATTGGACCAGGCTGGTGCCAGCAGAGAGCTGTGCTTGCACTGGTGAGCATCACCCAATGCTCTTGGGCAGCACCCAAAGGGAGCTGGGTGGTTCAGCTGGGGGGACAGGGTGTGGCTGCTGGGATGCTTTGGGGTGTCAACCCCATCTGATGGCCTGTTCCCTCTTCCTCCCTCAGGCCTTGTGCGGCTGCACCGTGAACATTCCCACCATCGATGGACGGGTGATCCCGCTGCCCTGCAACGACATCATCAAGCCAGGGACAGTGAAGAGACTACGTGGGGAGGGGCTGCCCTTCCCCAAGGCCCCCAGCCAGCGAGGAGACTTGATCGTGGAGTTCAAAATCCGCTTCCCGGACAGAATAGCTCCCCAGACAAGACAGATCCTCAAGCAGCACCTCCCATGCTCCTAGAGCCCAGGAACTGTCCCTCAAAGCAGCAATACTCCAAACGCATGTGCCACAGCACCTAGCCTGCACAGAGCTAAGGTGCCACAGCACTTTTAAATGCAAAAAAAAGAAAAAAACAACCCCTCACACTACTTTTCTCCTCCAAAAAACCCATCCGACCCACCCCCCATCCATCCTTCTTAGCCGGTTTTTTACTCCAACAATGGGGAGACTCCTGTCTGCCACAGCTCTCCCAACTGCCAAACCTTTTCTTTCTCCCCAGAGGTCCATTTTTTTTGCCTCGCAAGAGCGAGAGCCATGGGCCCTTTGCCCGGGGAGGTGCGTCGTGTTGTGGGTTTTTTATGTCACCTGCTTTTAAGGCCACTCTTCCCACAAAGAAGCTGGACTTGTCGGGGTCCGGCGCTGTGTAAATAGGACTCCGCAGGATCTGGCATCCCCGCTGCTGGTTTTTCTCTTCCCCTCTTTGATACTTGCTGCTGTTTGGGGTCCCGGCTGTACCGTGGTGCCGGTCACTCCTGCCTGCGGTGGCCCCCCCAGTAGCCGGACAATTTCTCACCTGGGGCCATGGTACCAAGTCCAACTGTGGTCCGCTCTCCTGTGCCAAGCCTACACCGAGCCTCGGCTGTGCCAAACAACGGAGCACGTGGGGATGGTCCATCCAGCCTCCTGCCCCTGCCCGGGGATGTCCCCGGTGCCCATGGGCAGCACTTGCCTGCACCTGCTGCCCACAGGGCCCCAGCCAGCAGGAGGAGGGGGGAAAGCCCAGGGTGGAGCTTTCTTTTTTCAGATGTGTTGAGTTTGCATTGCTGCTTTTATTTTTTAAATACATATATATAGAGCTCATTAGATAAACTTCGTAAGGGTTTTTCTCTGCCTGTATTGGGGATACTGGCCTGATGCACCCAGGCTTTTTTTGAAAGGGGGATGATTCAGCCACACGAACAGCAAACCCCCGGAATGGGGTTGTGTGTGCGTGTAGCACTAATCTGGGTGCAAAAGCAGAGCCAAGCATGAGCAGAGCTGTGGGTTTCACTAGTGTTTCAGGTCACATTAGGGATTCTAATAAGAAGAGACAGGAGTGTGTATATATTTTTCTACAGGGACAATTCATTCAGGAGGTGTTTCTGGACATCAGGGTGGAGCTGGGAGGTGCATGAGGCAGTCTGTTTAGTGGCTCCATTTTCAAATACTGTATTTTTTTAAAACCTTTGGATTTCCATCAGGAGAATTTTTATATTTCTTACCTTTCTCAGCCCACTCTGCCTCATGCCATTTTTTTCCCAGAAAAGGGCTGCCCGCTGTGGAGCGAGAGGCGTGTTCGACCTGGCTTTGTACAGCTCCTCTTTCACCGCAGCACTGCCGAGAAAACCCCTGCCAAAATATTCCCCCCCGCCCCAGGAATCCTTTTTTTTTTTTCTTAATTCCTTAAAAAAAAAATTTACTGATTTGAAGGGAGGGGTCCCTTGGGGTGGGGGGGCTATGCGTGGGGTGTCCGTGGGGCTGGGGGTACAGCTGTACAGTGTTACCCTGTGGGGAGAGGAGACCTGTGAGGCACTGCTGAATCAATCACCTGCTTTGGCCAGCGAGGGGTGGCCACTGGTTCCCTCCACTGGTCCCTGTGGAGTTCAATGTGGAGAAATGTGGTGGACGCCGTGTGCGAGAAGACAGGCCAGCACGCAGATGCAAGCTGATTTGTTTTTCTCGGTTTCAACGAGACCTGAATGTTTTATAGTGGGGTTTTTTTGTAATTTTCTTTTTCTTTTCTTCTTCTTCTTCTTTTTTTTTTTCTTTTTTTTTCTTTTTTTTTTTTGTAATGTCAGTATTGAGAGAAATAAAGAAGTATTTTGAAAAATACACTTTCTCGGGGTGTGTTGTGTTGGGAGGTGCCAGGCTGGGCTCCAGCATCCAGGAGAGGATGCTGTGCTGGGGTCATTACCACCACCACCCTGGCCAGGCGCCCTCGAGGCTGGCAGGGAGAGGAAGAAGAAATGTATTTGTTCTGGTACTTGGTGCACAGGACCTTCAGGGCCTGGTAACAAGGGGAAGGGAATGAATACACGACCTGGTTGGTCACAGAATGCTGCTCCTCTCATGCATGGCCTCAGTCATGCCGACCACATTGCCAAGGATTGGGAGCAGTGCTGTGAGGGGCTCTGTCCCCTCAGGGCTCTGGGATGGGCTAACATGGGCAGTGGGAGGGTCAGTGAAGGGCTGCATGGGGAGGCTAGAGAGAGCAGTGCCCATCTCTTCTCAGAAGGGCCTTGGGGCAGGGTGAGAGCCAGAGGCATTACTGGCACCCATGGAAAGTCCTGCTGATGCCAGGGAATGTTTGCACAGTGCTCCCATCAGGAGCAGTGCACAGGGACAGGAGATGAGAGCAAAACCCATGGGCCTTGTGCTCATCTCTCAAGTCCAGTGTGTGGCTCAAGAAGGTTTGACTTTGGGTGAGAATAGTCAATAAATTAAACTGGATGATGTTAATTACTACATATCAATGCATATAGTTTCTGTGGCCACTGTATGCCCATCACCACCACTGGGCATCTTGCCTCTCTAAACTGGGGATCTGAACCCAACTCTCCTTTGATTGCCACATTAATAAAGGATGAGCTTTGGTGAAACCAGCCAAACCCAGCACTGATGGAATTAGAACTGGTTTCTACATGTGACACCACCACACACCATCTTTCCTGCCCTGAAAGACTCTTAGGACAGATGATGAAGCCCAAGGTCATGGACTAAGCAACCTCAAGGGACTTTTATAGGGGTAGTCCATAGACAGGGGGAATGATGTCATCACAGAATCAAAGACTTATTTGGGTTGGAAGGGACCTTAAAGCTCATCTCATTCCAACCCATGCCATGGGCAGGGACACCTTCCACTAGACCAGGTTGCTCAAAGCCCCATCAAAACTGGCCTTGAACACTTCCAGTGATGGAGCATCCACAGATTTTCTGGGCAACCTCTGCCAGTTCTTCACACTCTGACAGTAAAGAATTTCTTCCTGATATCCAATCTGAAACCCCCCTCTTTCACTTTGGAGCCATTATTTTTTGTCGTGTTACTACGTGCTCTTGTCAAAAACCTCTCCCCATCCTTCTTATAGGGTCTCTTTAGGCAGTGGAAGGGATCAAAAGACTGATATCAAAGGACAGAAATGGTGATCGGGTATTGGGAAGCAGGGGACCTGGCATGATGTAAATGGTATGGAGTAAGTGGTGGTTTCAGCTGGGCTAGAGTTCATTTTCTCCCTAGTAGCTGTTGCAGTGCTGTGATTTGGAGTCAGTGTGAGAATAATGTTGATAACACACTGATATCTCGGTTGTTGCTCAGCAGTGCTTACCCTAACTCAAGCATTGTTTATTTTCCCATGCTCTGCCAGTGAGCAGGTGCACAAGAGGCCAGGAGGGGGCACGGCCAGGAGAGCTGACCCAAACTGGCCAAAGGGATTTTGCATGCCATAGAACTCTATACCCAGTGCATAAACTGTGTGGAGAGTGAGTGAGTGGCTGCATGGCACTTAGCGAAACCTCAACAGTCCTTTCCAGGGCCCAATGTGGGCCTAGAGGATGGAGCTGAGCCTGTTAGACCAGGTTTGTTATAAGCATTTGCTGTATTAGTTTAATAGTTTCTGGTCACAAAGTTGTTTTGCTTGCACTCAAAGTTCCTGTGTGTGTGCTTGCAGGAGCACCTTGCTTGGTGTGTGTCCCCTGTGGCAATGCTGATCTTGCATGGGGCTTGGGTGAGTTGTTCTTTGCAGTAGTGGCTTATAGGTGTCTCCAAGTGCCACATCTACACCATTTCTGAAAGCTTCCAAGAAGTACAGATCTGGTGGTTAGGAACATGGTTTAGTGGTAGACTTGGCAGTGCTGGGTTAATTGCTGGACTTGATGACTTTAGAGGTCTTTTCCAGCCTAAACATTCTGTGATTCGATGATACACATCCTTTAAATACACCCAGGGATTCACCTCAGCCATGGCAGCCTGCTTCAATGCTTGACAACACCTTCCATTGAAGAAATTTATCCTAATATCCAGCTTAAACCTCCACTGGCACAACTTGAGGCCATTTCCTCTTGTCCTGTCACTTGCTGCTTGGGAGAAGAGACTGGCTACACCCTCCTTTCAGGTCACTGTAGAGAGTGATCAGGTCCCCCCAAGCCTGTTTTTCTCCAGCACAAACACCTCCAGCTCCCTCAGCTGCTCCTCGCAGGACTTGTGCTCCAGACCTTTCCCAGCTCCATTGCTCTTCTCTAGACTCACTCCAATCCCTCAGTGTCTTTCTTTTTGTAAGGGGCCCAGANCTCCATTGCTCTTCTCTAGACTCACTCCAATCCCTCAGTGTCTTTCTTTTTGTAAGGGGCCCAGAACTGGACACAGCACTTCAAATGTGGCCTCACCAGTGTCCAGCACAGGGGGATGGGCACTGCCCTGGTCCTGGGCCACACCATTGCTGATACAGCCAGGATACCACTGGCCTTCTTGGCCAGCTGGGCACACTCCAGCTCATGTTCAGCCACCAAAAAGCAGCACCTCCAGGCCCTTTCCCACTCAGCAGCTTCCCAGCCACTCTGCCCCAGCCTCGAGCTGCAGGGGGTTGTTGTGACCCAAGGGCAGGAGCCAGCACTTGGCCTTGTTGAACCTCACACAACTGGCCTCAGCCCGTGGATCCATTGGTACAACAGAATCTCCATTTGTGAGACAAATCTCAAGAGTCTCACTCAGCCATTCCCTCTGTGTTTGGGGAGCCATCTGTTGGGAACTGTTCATAACTGCACCTTTGGCTTTTTTCCTTGGAGAGTCAAACTATGGCAGAAACATTTTCCTACATCTCCCTTCTTTCCCAGAATCAGTCATAGAAGGGTTTGGGTTGGAAGGGATCTTAAAGCTCATCTCATTCCAAGCCCCCTGCCATGGACTGGGACACCTTCCACTAGACTAAGTTGCTCAAAGTCCCATTCAGCCTGGCCTTGAACATTCCTAGGAATGGGGCATCCACATGTATAATTCCTTCCTGCCTTCCACCTTTGGAAGCCCTCCATTCCCCCGGGCTGGTAACAGTAGGCATCCTTTTAGGGAAGAGGGAGGAGACAGGAGTGCCTGGTTGTTTTACCTGCAAGAATATGGAGAGGACAAAAAAATGTGGAAAGGAAAACCTACTTTCACCATAGAGACATAGATGTGGGAATTGCAAAGGAAAACAATCACAAATGAGGGTTCTTCCAGAGTATTTGCTGCCCAGTCTCCAGCGGGTAGTTTCCCAGGCAGAGTCAAAGGGTAGAGTATTCCTGATGCTATGGCAAGCACGAAGCTGTGTCAGGGGAGATTGAGGTTGAAAAGGTTTTTCATGCGGAGGGATTGATGGGCACTGGAACAGGTCCCCAGGGAAGTGGTTACAGCACCAAGCCTGAGAGAGTTCAAGAAGTGTTTGGACAATGCTCTCAGGCACAAGGTGTGTCACTAGGGGTGTCCTGTGCAGGGCCAGGAATTGGACTCGATGGTCACAGTAGGTCCATCCCAGCTCAGGGTGTTCTGTGATTCCATTTCTGCAAGAAGTGAGTGGCAAATCCAATGACCAGGACTAGAAGGGCCCTGACTCTATCCTCTGTCCCACACAGTGCACCCTAAAGTCATGGAGCTACACAGGGCGGAAAGCATCCATATTTCTGGAGGGACAAAGGAACTTTTCGGTGTCCTGTGTTCTGCCAGTGAGCAGGTGCACAAGAAGCTGGGTGGGAGCATGGCCAGGAGAGCTGACCCAAGCTGGCCAAAGGGATATTCCATGCCACAGAACACCCTGCCCAGTGTATCAGCTGGGGGTTGTGGCAGGTGGGGTGTGAATGAGCAGCTGAGTGGTACTGATTTGCCAGCTGGGTTCAGACCTCCACAGGAGGGGAAGCCCTTGGAGTAGGAACATCCATAGGAAAGCGATACACATGGGGCAGGAAATGTCAGTGAGGAGGGCACATCCACAGTGCAGGGGATGCCCTTGGAAGAGGAATGCCCTCGGGACAAGGATAGCCATGGGGAGAGGATGCACATGGCCTGGGGACCTCAAGGGGAAGGGATATCCTGGGGGCCAGTGATGCCAGTGGAGCAGGGATGCCCATAGCTCATCCATGCCTGCCTGGAGCAGGATGGGGACCTGCTGAGAGCAGTCACTTGTGGCCTCCTGGTGATTGGAGCACCTGCTGGGCCCAGAGGGTTTTGGGGTGGTGCAGGAGGGTCCCAATCTCTTGGATCAGGGACCAGCCTCTAACCCCAATATCGTGGCCTGAGAGAGGTCTCCCACCCTGCATCAAGTGTGGCTGGACTGTGGCTCCCATCAAGTACAAAGGTCCCCATGGGGCCTGACTGAAGGGGCTGTAGGGGGTGAAGGGGCTCTGGGGCCACATGTGGAACCCAGAGGGGCACAGGGAGGTGCTGATCATGTCAGCAAAGGAAGGGGATGCCCTCAGCTTCCCCCTCATTAATCCCACACCCTCCATGGCAAGCCTGAGCCAACAGCATCTTCCTCCCTCCAGCACCTTTGGGAGCTGCCCAGTCCCCTCAGCAAGGATCTGGGCAGGGGAGGAGGGTGCTGCCAGAAAGGCTCTTGCCCTGGCAGTGACCGACTGGGGCCTCTGCTGGAGGAGTCCTGAAAGGGGCAGGGCTGGGGCCAAACCCAGTCCTTGGTACCAACCGCTCGCCTGGGACTGCTGAAGTTCACAGCACAGGGGCTGAGAGTGCTGATCTGGGGGACACCCTCAGCCCTCCCGCCGGGTTCACACAGCCCCAGAGCAGCAGTAGATGCTCTTGGAAATCCTGTGCGTGCTGTCCTCTCACCAGGAGCCATGTCTCACAGATGGCAGGGAAGAAAGGAGGAGGTTTTCCAGCCCCTCTGCTGGATTCAGTTAGCATTTGCAACTAGGAAAGGTAGTGGGGAAGATTTGGGCTGTCAGGAGCTGGGGCACACACCCCACCATCCCATGCCCTTCTTGTCCCAGCCTCTACAGCAGACAAAGATGCCAGGATGGCTCTGCCCCTCGACTTGCTGGGTGATGATGTTCTCACACTGGCAGGGAGCAAGAACCCCCTGTCCAAGCTGTGGAAGACTTTGGGGAGTCCTGGAGGGCTCCTTTCACAGGTGGCAGAAAGCACCTGGGTCTGGCTCCCTGTGGCCAAAGCAAAGCTGGTATCTCTGTCCCTGCAGAGCTCAGGGAGGAGAACCAACCCTGGAGCAGAAAGGTGATGTTTAACCCAAAAACGGGATGGGGTGAGGCGGGGGAAGCACCGGCCCTCCCAGTCTCAACCCTGCCGCCAGATTTGCCCCCTTCGGAGCCAGCAGGAGCGATTTCCCCAGCAGAGGTGGTGTGAGGACAGGGACGGTGGTGCCGGCAGACAGCTCCCAAGTAGGACAGCGCAGGTGAGCCGCCAGCCCGGCCGCCCGGGGCCGCACCGCCTCCTCCCCCGCAGGGGGTTGAGCTATTTAAACGCAGCGTTCCCTATTTCATTGTGCTTATCCCCACGGCTCGCACGAGCCCCTTCTCACACGCACTCCTGCCCTCCTGCCATGAAATCCTCTCCCCTTAAATACAGATGGCTTGATGGAGCCCTTCAAGATGTGCCAGGCTTTGGGACTGAAACCCCACAGCCCAGCCCCACAGCTCCTGCCCTCCCCCTCGTAGCTCAGCCCCAAAGGCGTGGGGAAACATTCTGCCACACCAACTGCATTTTATCTTCCTTGCAGAAACCCTCTGTTCCTGCATTCCCTAAGAGGTGCTCTGTACACTCTACAGTCACTGCTCTCCTCATGCTGAGGGCTCAGCCATATCCAGCCTCTTGTTCTGCTCCTGCTCCCGAGGACCCAGGGCTTCCCTGACATAAAACCACCAACTACAGCAGTAGCACATTTTTCAGTTCACAAAAGGGAAAATAAAGCAAGCAGCAAGGCAGGGAGGCAGAACAGGTGAAAAGGAAGAAAAACCATGATCAGAACCCAGCTACTGAGTCTGGGTCAGAACACGAGGCCAGCTTTCCAACAAAGATCCAAGACAAGCATCAGAAACTGGGATACATGGAATGTCTCTATCCCAACCACAGTGGTGTCACACCATGAAACAACCCGAGAGACACCCCAAGTGCCCCTCCTGCCCGGATGAGATGAGGATTGTTGGAGAGGTCCTCTGCTGCAGAACCACAGCAGCAAGAGACCTGACAGCTTATGGCCAGCCTTAGAAAAGCAACAGCAGGTACCTGCTGCCAGGCTCTTCCTGCCAAGCCAGGGAAGGGCAGAGACACTGCCAAACCCATTTCTTCCATTAACAGTGCTAAGAAGTTAAGCATGAAGAGCAGCCTTCTCCACAGCAGGGAACACACACACAGATGGGCTCCACCAGGGCAAGGAGTGCTCACACAGCACCAGAGACATGGGTTTAGACAGCACCAGCACCATACAAAGGAACTGCCAGGACCTTGCTAGAGTTTTGTGGGATTTTTATTAATTTTTTTATTATTTTTTGTGGGGTTTTATTTTTTTTAATACAGGCTAGCGTTGTACCCTTGCTAAAGCTGCTGATTCTGCCACATAAACTAGAACAGAAATTTCTCAGAAATTAAGTCAGTTCCCCTCCTTGTTAATTCACTGTCTGCCTCCCAACTGAACACCGCTCTGGATTTGTGTTTGCAGAAAACATTCCCTGTACAAAGTCTGACGTGCAGCTACACTGTTCTGACTGAGGAATGAAGAAGCCAAGAGTCCACTGAACATTGGATTTTTCCCTGTACAACGTGGCCTGATGTGGAGTTTGGTCCACCGAGGACAGCGAGTTAACCGTAGAGATCGTCGTCATTGTCTTCGCTGTACACGTTGCCCCCGCTGCCGCCTCCTGTGCCTTGGCTCGGACCGGCGCCGCCCTGGTTGCCTGATGGGAACCTGCATGCAGCAGTGCAGGACAGGAGAGAAGAGATACTGTTCAAAAGCCTCCTTGCAGCTCAGCACCACCCCCTCCCTCCAAGCCAACCCCCAGTGACAACTAGGATGGGCAAGGAGAAATGGGATGAAGCCTTAGGGAAGGTCAAAGGGCTCATGGCTGCAGGCTGTCGCTTGAGTTAAAGGAAAAAAGGGACTTCAGGAGCACCAACAGAGCAGCTACAAACAACCTGCAGCACAGCCTACACCCGCCATGCTGTGTAGTGGTGCTCTGTGCACTAGGTTGAATGGGAATGTGCAGTGCAAAAGAGATTTGCTGCCCAGAACCCATCAGAAAGCTGCCCCAGTGCTGTGCTTGGGGGCTGGCTGAGCCACACTGCCCACCCCTCACACCCCACAGGTACCTGAAGCTGCCAAAGCCACGGCTCTGCTGTAGGGTCTGTGCAAACATCTCATATTTCCTGATGTCGTTGTCACTGACAGAGCGGCGAGCAAAGCGCATGGCCTCCTCAAAGTGATCCCTGCGGATCTCGGGAACTGGATCATCCTCCTCCACCTCCTGCAGCAGGACAGAGGGACTGGGTTAGCTGTGTGCCCAAGCTCCACAGGCCCAACAGCTGCTCACAGCCCCCACCCAGGGCAGGAGGCTCCCAACACCCTCCAAGGTGGGGGCTGGAGAGGTGTGCATGAGTCAGGGCTGCAGAAGGCACCTGAGCAATGCTGACCATGAGGCATCTCAGGAAGGTCCTCAACCTCCCACAAGATGAGAATAAAGTGCTCCGGCTCCACGCTCTGCACAAGAGCCCACTCATCCCGAGGATGACAGAGGAACACATCACACCTCACACATGTGGGTAGGGAGAGCTCAGTGTACCACTCACCATGGCAGAAGGGTTAGTCTGCCTCTCACGCTCTCTCCTGATCTCACTCTCGATGGATTCGCGGATGGCCAGTTTGCAGGCACGCTGGCAAATTTCTGTCAGGTCAGCCCCCGAGAAGCCGTTGGTCATCTTAGCCAGGAAATCCAGGTCAACATCCTAGAGAAAAACCAAAAAGGAAGAGAGGCCCTTCCTTTACACCTCACATCCTCAAGAGACAGAGAGGTGTCTTTAGATCCCAGGGTTATGAAGGGGCTGCCTTAACTATGGCAAATTTTGGAAAGATCAGCTGTTAAGATTCTCGTTTTCAGGAAAAGTTAACCACACACGAAAGTAGGCTACGCTTGTCACACCCACCAAGAATCCATGAAGTGGCTGTAAATGCCTCTGCACTTACAGATTTAGGATATGACTTGCTCAGGTCTCAGCACGAGGAGTCAAGCAAAACACCATCAGACTGGAAATAGAGATGGGGCACAAGCAGACCAAGACAGCCGACCTCCTCCTCTCCACCCCCTCAGTTGAGAGGGTATTACTGCAACCTCCTTTCAAACTAATTAGGTAAGTTTAGCATAAAATAGCTTGGGCTCTCACTTCCTGTCTGTTTTTCTTTGATGAACTCTCAGCTGCATTATTGCCTCTTACCAGGCAAGGGACACAGCTCTTGCCTATGACAGGGTTCAGCAACAACTCACTTCAATGGCTCCTTTTCAATTCGTATTTCACACCTGTGTGTTCTACATTTAGTTTTTTCACAGAGTGCAAGAATCTTTTCCACCTCACCAAAATAGGCTTTTCTGATCCTGCACAGTGAGCAAAACGCCATTATGTGACAAAGAGCTGCTGTGCCTGCAGACCAATTTCCAGCTTTGCTGACACCTAACCTCAGAGCTCCAGCTTCCTCTCCCATTCTACTACACAGATGAGCCTCCAGACCTGTGTGCTGTCCACAGCCTGTGAGGAACATGAGCAGCACACAGCAAACCCAAGCCAGAAGTAGTCAGGGTGCAGATCCTACCTTTGCAACTGGTGATTTCCTCAGATTGGCCTTAAGGATTGCAACCCGGGACTTCTCGTCGGGCAGGGGGATGTAGATGAGCTGATCCAGGCGGCCGGGGCGCAGGATGGCTGGGTCAATGATGTCTGGCCTGTTGGTGGCACCGATGATGAAGACGTTCTTCTTGGTGGACATGCCGTCCATCTCGGTCAGGATCTGGTTGATGACACGATCCGCAGCACCGCCGCCATCACCGATATTGCCACCTCGGGCCTTGGCGATGGAGTCCAGCTCATCAAAGAAGAGCACACACGGGGCTGCCTGGCGAGCCTGCAAAAAGCAGCGGGCACCATTACTCCATGCTAATACTGCCCAACAAGGAGCACGCTGACTTCTCACTAAGCCTTCCATACCATTAACACAGCTCAGGAATACCAGCAGCTCTTCACAAGGAGCTTGGAAGAGCTGCTCCAGAGCAGTCCCTTGCCACACAACCCCTCCATTAAATTCTCCTGAACAACAGCTTGGATTTCCCTTAAGTGAGGACATTGTGAACTAGGCAGAAAAGTAGTAACTCCAACACCTACAGAGAAAAAAGGAGCCATTTTGCTGGACTAGAACTCTCCCAGTAAGACCTCAAGATGTTAACTGGTTATTCAGGCATTCAAGCAGGTGAGATATATCCAATGGAAGGGAGAAATCCAATTATTGTCTTCAGCTACCTAATCTTTCTTCACAGTGTGCAGTGAAAGGAGGAAAGACCACAGGCACAAAGAGGTGCCTGCTGCAGCCCTGACTCATGCACACCTCTCCAGCCCCCACCTTGGAGGGTGTTGGGAGCCTCCTGACCTGGAGACACAGCTGTGAGCAGCTGAGAAAATCCCAGTGAGAAATAAGGAAAAAAAATTGTTCACAATGAGAGTGCTCCAACACCAGCACACAGGCCCAGTGAGGTCAGGGATTCTCCACCCTTCAAACATCTCCAGAACTCAATGCACTGAGCTGATGAAATTTCAAAGTTACCTCCCTGCTCTGGACAAACAGCTGAAGTAGACAGTCTCTGAAGTCCCCTCCCACCTAAATTTTTCTCCACTCTCCTGCCAACTTTTTTCTAATAGTGCCATTCCTGACCACAAAAGCAAGGATTCACAGGACAATTCATGCAGACACCTTCTGGGACAGGAGATGACACTGTAAGACAACTGAGCAGGAGTGAGCTCCTTTCTATAATGTGTATATTGCAGGACAAGAACCCACAGGATATTCTGAAAATCTGTAGATGATGACAGTTAATGAGGTGTTAATCGAAGTTTCCAGGGGTGTGCAGCATACTGTGCCCTCCTAACCATAGCTTCTGCCAAAGGCACTGGGGAATTTATCACCCTCTACTGACAGATGCCAACTGCAGTCAGGGAAAAGAGTTTCAACAGCTATGCTGCTGAAGAGAACTAATTCCAACACCAGGAAAGAGCTCCTGCTCTCAGTGCAAGTGGGGAAAACACGTAAGACACAAACAAGAACCTGTAAGACAGATGCAGTGGAGACAGAGCTCTGGGGGTACCTCAGCACAAACATAGCACAGGGAGTAGGAGAAACACTTACCTTGTCAAAGATCTCACGCACGTTGGCTTCAGACTCACCAAACCACATGGTGAGCAATTCCGGCCCCTTGATGGAAATGAAGTTTGCCTGGCATTCGTTGGCAATGGCTTTGGCCAGCAGTGTCTTACCACAGCCAGGTGGCCCGTAGAACAGAACCCCTTTTGATGGGGTCATGCCAAATTTGAGGAACTTGTCTGGGTGCTCCACAGGATACTGAAAGGGAACAAAACAAAATCCTCTCATGATGAGCCACAACAGGCTGCCTTGGAAGTACAGAATGGTTGGGGTGGGAAGGGACCTTCAGAAGATCATCCACTCCAATTCCTCTGCCATGGGAAGGGATACATTTCTCTGGGTCAGTTTTGGTTCAAACAGAAGAACTACCTGAAATTTCTGATGGATTAAATACAAGATCCTGCCAGGTCCCACTGCAGTCTTTAAGTGGACATTGGCTTGGAAAGGTGCCTAAAACAACCTCTTTACCACTAGGAACTAAGTCAGTTTAGTACTTTCCCAAGTACCAGTTCAGTACATTCCAGCACACTTAACCTCAGCTTCACTCTGCCCTCCAGAAGCAAAAGGGAACAGCTCATTACCTAACCTATTTGCTCTGCTCTCCAGAGACAGCAAGGTGTCTGATGTGAGCCTTTATCCTCAGCAACGAGGTCATATACAAGACAGTGATGATTTTAACATCAGAAAGTTAGACTGAAAATTTAGATTCTTTTATTCACAGACAAGATGTTTCTACAGTGCCAGCTCAAAGCAGGAATGTATCCAACCCAAAACATGCTACTGCAGACCCCTGCAGTTTCCAACAGACCATTTGTAACATTTTGTCCTGTTCTTTCCCTTTGTAGAGGGCTTCACAATTACTTTCCATCCACTGCCTGGCAGATAAAGCTACCATGTAGGATGATTCTCAGCAGTGGTCCCACTGCTGGTCTCCACTTAAGAGGCAGAACTGTGGCTGTTTCTGCATGTTGCACAACACCCACATAAAATGCCACTGGAGAATCAGCTCAGGAAAACCTGATGCTGCTTCCCAGCACCTTCCTCCCCAAGTTCACTAAGATGGAACAGCATTGTATTTACAGTCCATTACAAGTAGATACCACAAAGCCTCTGCATTTACTCTGTTTGCAGCCCAAATAGGAAACTGAAGATATTCAGGATTTTATTATTACATTTTATAAGCTGGCTAAGCAAAAAAATCTGTTGTAAAGCCTTACCTGTACAAGCTCCTGGAGTTCTCTCTTTACATCTTCTAGGCCACCAATATCTTCCCAGGTAACTTGTGGCACCTCCACCACAGTCTCCCTAAGAGCAGAAGGGTTGCTCTGGCTCAGAGCCCACTGTTGTTAGAAGAAATGGTATTATATGAATTCCATCACATTAGATTCTTTTGCTACAGAGAAGCAATTAATTGCACCCAGAAGAATATGGGGCACTCCTGCATTACCCTGAAGTCATCCATGGTCACAGCCAGCGAGTTCATCACTTCAGCATCGATGGTTTCATCTTCTAGGTCTATGAGATCCATCTTCTTTCTGATAGCCTGAAGAGCAGCTTCTGAGCAAAGAGCAGCCAAGTCAGCACCAACATGGCCATGGGTCTCGTTTGCCACCTGAAAGCAGAGCACTGACCATGACTCACAGGGATACGAGCAAGGGCAACACATGCTCTGGTCCCTACTGGGAATGGAGGAGAGCAACACCAGGGCTTTGCTGCACATTCAAGACAAATGCTAACACTCAGGCAAAGACAGTGTGCCTTCTACCGCCTACTAGAGACCCAATCTGCATCTGGAATTCAGAAAGGTAACCCTGAGGACTGTAGTTCTTCATTCTGGACAGAGATGACAGGAACCATCTGGCCTACAGGCCGTGCAGTGACACCACAATGCTCACCCAGCTATGTGTGAGCTGTGGGTGGGCTGCTGTAACATTTAAAGGCAACGACACAACAAACAAACCCAGGATGACAGTGGCAAGGCACTTCCAGATTGGAATGACACACATTTGTTTGACTTAGCCGTGCCATTCCTAACTAGTGAGTGAGGACTTTTGGTCACTATTAAACCAGTCAGAAGGAATCCCAGAGATCACACATTCATGCAGTTCCATGCTGTCCTAATTGAGCCACTGCACTTGTATGATCAAGCCTTAACAATTCTTCTACTATGAAACAGCACTGGGAACGAGACAAGCTTTCATAATGGCACACTACTCACCTGTTCCAGATCCACATCATCAGCCAATTTCATATTTTTTGTGTGAATCTGCAGGATCTCCAGGCGCCCGGTGGCATCGGGGATACCAATATCTACCTCTCTGTCAAAACGACCTGGGGAGTACAAGCACACACTGAGCTGTTGATTCTGCACACCACAGGAGCTGCAGTTGCTGCCTTCCTCTGACTGAACAAAGTGATGTTTTCCACAAAATATCAGAAAATGACAGTTTTGGGTTTGCCTGCAGCATCTAACAGCACAGTAGAAAAGACAGATCAGAGAAGGAAGAAAGGCATTAGGCATTTAGGGAAAGTAAGACTACTGTGAGACTAACAGTAAGACCTTGGGATTATATTGCACACAGGATTGCTCATTTAGTAACTTTTCATGAGCCACATTTTTGGGAGCATAGGCTTCACTGAACCAACATACCATGAGACATTTTTGTTTATTTCTACCTTTGTGTCCTTGTCACAAGCGTCCAAAAATACTGAGGGATTTAATTTTTTAGAACTTTCACATCATTACCCAAGTGGTGAAACACATGAGGAAAACAGGGCATCACTGCAATATTCACTAAGATATATACACCTCTATTATTCCTCCAGCCACAGCTTTGCTTTCAAATGGCTCAATACACATTTAAGAGGCCAGTTCCCCTGCACTCTTGACAGGTTTGCTATTACAGACTCTACCAACTGGTCATACACCAGACATTCATGTTTTGAAAACCTGAGTCTCAGAAACTACTGTACTGTTCATTAATAAAAGAAACCCAAATTGGGTAATTCACAGCCTTCTGCAATCTAATGCATGAACATCCCCTTAGGCATTTCCTCCTTAAGTGTGTCCTGAAATAGCTTCACCTAATACAGGCTAGCACACTTTTCCCACTTCAAACTATTATTTTATTTCCACACATTCTCACCTAACACGGCACAGAAAAGACATCAAAGGCTGCAAGCCTGGAAAATAATTTCTAGCAAGGAGCTGGAGACAAATTAATAGTTTATGTAACACATGTTCAGCATGACTTTTTGCTCAATCCTTATGGGCCCACTGAAGCATGGCCTGTCGCGAAGTGTGTGACATACAGGGAAGAGAGGGCAGGGCGGTTACCGAATCGCCGGAGCGCCGGGTCGATGCTGTTGGGTCTGTTGGTGGCTGCCATCACGATCACGTGTGCCCTCTGCTTCAGCCCATCCATGAGGGTCAGCAGCTGAGACACGATGCGACGTTCCACCTCCCCGTGTGTCTGTGGGGACAGAAAGCAGCGCTGAGACCAACGGCTCTGCAAGGAGCACGGCAGCCAGCACTGCATCGCAGCCGGCAGACACAGCAGCCACAAGACGGTAACAAATGTCGTGAACTGTATCTGACTGTCCTCGTGTCCAACTGAATTCAGGTGTTAAAGAAATGCTGCTTTACCCTCTAGTGAAATGCAGAGACTCATGCCAGCTGCTACCAAAAAAAAAGGACATACAAATTTACCTCCTGCAGGGACTCTTTACCTTCTCTCTCTTAGGAGCAATGGCATCCAGTTCATCAATGAAGATGATGGCAGGAGCATTCTTCTCTGCTTCTTCAAAGGCTTTCCTCAGGTTGCTCTCAGACTCACCAGCCAGCTTGCTCATGATCTCAGGACCTATAAAACAGCAACGCTGTGCCACTCAGAAGAGAGGCAGCTAGCCCCAAAAACACGCAGCTGGATTTTTTTAGTACAACATCCACATGGGACAAGCTATATTTCAAGCCAAAGCAAATACTATCAATCCAATTCACTAACTCTGCAGCTGAAAGGCACAACCAGCATGCAGAATTAGTTTCTATCATTATTTTGGTGTTTCCAGTTTACTCTAAGAGAACGCAGCACTAGTTAATGAGCTACCTTTAGCTGCCTCTTTCCTTACCCTATTTCACACTTGGTGAGCTTCTCTGTAATATGCCACCACACACAGTTAATGCCAGTCCTAGCTTGCAAGAGAAGCAATCAAATTGTAAGGTGATGAATTATCAGGAGAGGGAAGGAAAAAGCTCTATGAAGCCATCTTTAGCTTACATTACACACATTACATTATACATTTACCTCTGTATGATCCTATAAACTAGTTTAAAAAAGTCAAAACAACCAGGCACAAACAAACAAAAACACAATCCCCACTCTTCTCAAAGGTTAAATACAAAATAAAAGTGTTTAGGCACACTGATCTCAAATGGATGGACAGCATTCCCCTGACATCTACAACTGCTGAACACTGGTGCAGGTTTAGAGATTTATTTTGTTTTTACAGATCTTGCTATCATGCTGACGGCAGTGGTAATGGAGAGAAAATACGCTTCTAAAGGATCCAAGAA
>VZSE01008622.1:0-27045 GCA_013398275.1 Promerops cafer
CCGCACCGCGCGGGGCCCTGGGCGGCAGCGGGGCGGGCGCGGCTCCTCGGGCGCCTCCCGGGGGCGGAGCGGGGCGAGAGCGGGGCTGTCGGGCTTCCCCGGGGCTGTCGGGCTGCCCCGGAGCTGTTGGGTTTCCCCGGGGCCGTTGGGTTTCCCCGGGGCCCGGATCGGCTGCAGCACCAGGCTGGAAGCGAATGCAGCCGGCGGCGCAGTGTCCGCCAAGGCTCCGGGCTGTGCCCGGTGCTGCCAAGGATGCTCCGATTAAATTTGTTTATCTTATCTGTTCCCTTCTTTGAAAAGTCAAACAAACAAACAAAAAACCCACGCAAATTTAAACTGGAGTGGTAGAGTGTAGCGATGAGATACTTTGGCTTCATACACCCCTCTGAAAGTGGATTAAGGCAAGAATTAACTATTTTTATTTGATTTTCTTCTATTTTATTGTTACTTTCTAGTTATTTGTAATCTCTAGTCCCGGTTGTTGGTGGGGGAGCTGGGGGGCCTGGGGGTTTTTGTTGCTTTGTTTTATTTGTGGTGGTGTTTTGGTGAGATCTTTGTTGTTTCAAGGGTTTTTTAAAGAACTTTATGGTATTTAAGCTCTGGAGTCCGTTCAGACTTGCCCTGTTTTCTGTGCCGGTGGCACTGACAGCAGATGAATGAACTGCGACCGGCGCTCCCGCTGCGGCTCCCGGGCGCTGCTGGCCGAGGGCCCGGGCCGGGTAACGCGAGTGGTGGCGGTCGGGGCTGGATCGGCAGTCGGGGCTCTGTCGGCAGTCGGGGGCTCTGTCGGCTCTGGGGGCTCTAACACCAGTCGTGTTTTGTATCGGCTCTGGGGGCTCTCTCGGCAGTGGGGGCTCCCTCGGCTCCGGGGGCTCTCTCGGCTCTCGGGGGCTCTCTCGGCTGCCGGGGCTCTCAGGGGCTCTCTCGGCTCTCGGGGGCTCTCTCTGGTTTGTATCGGCTCCCGGGGCTCNTTTGTATCGGCTCCCGGGGCTCTCGGGGCTCTCTCGGCTTGGGGCTCTCTCGGCTCTCGGGCTCGCCTTTGGCGCTCTGGCGGCGCTCGCTGCCGTTCCCGCTCTCAGTTCAGCCGCGCTCCGAGCGCCCTCGCTGGGACCTTTGTCCCCTTCCCTTCCGCATAAAAGCGCAGAGAGTCCCCGGGCGCCCGATCGGGGGTGAAAATGTCTCCTCCGAGCCCCATCGCTTTGCTTTGTGCCGTGTTTTGTAGCGTAGCGTTGCTCGTGTGCGGGGCAGAAGGTGAGCCCCGCGATCTGTTGTTGTTGCTGCTGGGGAAGCCACTGCACCAGCAAGTTCCAATGATTTTTTCAAAGGCGGTAAATCCCTTAAGTTTTGGTTACCAATCTGCAAAAATGCCTTCGTGATGCAAAAATTACTGGTTTTGTGAGAGGAAACTGTTTTTGAGATGATTTAATGAAAATAAAGCTTTCTGTCTTTTTAAAAGGGTAGAAAGCAGCAACATTTCTGAATTCTCTAAACAAAATACTTTTAAGGTCTTGTTGAAGAATGATAAATTTAGGAAATGTTAATGGTTTTGCTGTTTGCTCTGAAATTTGCTCCTGCATAAACTCTGCTGTACCTGGCTCCAGGTGTCACTGGCAGGGGGGTTTGGCAGGCGGTGTCTGCCACTGCACCAAAGCAAAATGAAAACTGAACAAAATTGAAAGGAATAAACTGAAATGTTCTAAATGAAACAGTCAGTCAAAAATACTTAATGGAAAAGTCTGTGTGATAACTATGAAGATGCAATTTAATTTCTTTTTTTTTTACCTTTTGTGTTACTTAGGACAGAGTAGTGCTGAGCCAGAAGTGACTATTGCACTCGGACGGCTCAGAGGAACACGGACAAATGTGAAGGGGACTGACAAGCTTGTAAATGTTTTCCTTGGAATTCCTTTTGCAAAAGCCCCTCTTGGATCCTTGAGGTTTTCTCCACCTGAACCACCTGAACCCTGGACTGGTGTGAGAGAGGCAACCTCTTACCCACCGCTGTGAGAGCTGCTCACTTGTAGACAGAACCTACCCGTGCTGGTCAGAGCTGTGTTTATTGGGGTGCAGAGACCTCCTTTTGCTGAGGAGTTTATATTTGGAAGTGGATACACTGCCAGTACTGGACTATTTCTAGTGCAGGTGTGGAGATGTGCTTTTACAGGCTGCACCTCTCACTGATTACAGATAACACAAAATTCAAGCACCCTGTGGGAATTCAGCCAGGGGCAAAAGAAATGTGTTTTCTCTACTGTTGTTACATTGATGCTATTGCAGGTTTAGTACTAATAACTGTGCTTTTTTGCTTTTTTTTTTGGTGAAGCTGTCCTCAAGATCTGTCCATGTTGAAAACAGCTGAAAAAAACTTCAAAGAAAAGCACATTGCATTCCAAACTTCTGAGGACTGTTTGTATCTCAGTGTTTACAGCCCCGCTGGCTCAAGCAAGAATGACAAGTTACCTGTATGTAAACCATTGAACAAACCTGTGTTTTATAAAGCTTGCAAGTAGTGATTGCTCCTAAGAGACTTAATTGCTTTGGAAAATGTAACGCTGCACAAGCAGAAATAATATTAGCATGTAAAATTCCAAGTCCACCAATCTGAAAATCGTGCTTTGGTGATTCGGTCTTCCTAATTCTCTGATGTTGTTTTCCTTTTTCAAGTGAAATCTGCAAACCAGTGCATAAAGGTGTGTCTCACCCTTTTGTTTCCAAGGTAATGGTGTGGATCCATGGAGGCAATTTTATATTTGGTGGTGCTGCTCGGTATGATGGCTCTGCACTGTCGGCCTACGAGAATGTTGTGGTGGTAATAATTCAGTACAGACTGGGACTCCTTGGATTCTTCAAGTAAGAACACCTTTTTCACTTTTTACAAAGTACTTGCTGTCATGTTTAAAGCATGGGTAGTTCTGTTTGCTAAATCTGCTGAACTTCTGTATCAGCTTCCCACTGCTACAGTGGTTTAAATGTACATAATTCACTGACATCAGGACTTCAGGGCACTGAGAAATGCCTGTACCTTCCATCTGCATGGTCATGTGATTGCAGCCTGCTATCAGATCACAGCTGGGCTTATTTGGTGCTGGACAGGATGTCTGTTCTGGCCTTTGCTTCCATCCTCTGGTGTGTAAAGCAAAAACTCAGGCAGAGTAAAGGCCAGGGATCTATCCACTGGTGCAGGGCTGAGCAGAGAGTGGAGGGGAGTCAAGGTGTGACCGTGAGGGGCTGTAGGTCACTTTGCACAAAGCACAGACTGCTGAGGTGGCTGTGCTGTGGTGGTGTCACTGTCCTGAGGAGGGGCTCTGCTGCTTTCCTTGCAGCACTGGTGACGAGCACGCCCGCGGCAACTGGGCGTACCTGGACCAAGTCACGGCTCTTCGCTGGGTCCAAGGACATATTGAGCACTTTGGGGGAGACCCAGCATCTGTCACTCTCTTTGGGATATCTGCAGGATCTTGCTCTGTTTTTGCACACGTAGGTATATAGTAGATAAAAACAAAAGTCTTCAAAAGCTCAATTAATGTAATATTTCATGATTAATCAGGGTTTTGACAGTAAGTTTAACAGCACATTGGGCTAAATCTGGAGATTTAGCAAATAAAGATGTGTAATTCCCAGCTGAATCCAGGAGCTGAATGGACTGTAACTAGCATAAAGTTATAAGGTAAGGATGTTAATGTAGAATAAATACTTTTTGTTCTTCCCTTCTTGGCAGGTGTTATCTCCTTTATCTAAGGGTCTCTTTCATAAAGCAATATCAGAGAGTGGAATTCTAATTCCCCCCAGTAAAGATTTAAATCTCTCAACAGATCTTGAGGTAAGCTCATTTTTTTTTGCATTTTAAAGTCTTTATAGCCTAAAATAGGATACTTCTATGTGATAATTTGTTTAAAAGAGAAAAGGGGAAAATCTGATTGTATACTGTGCAACAAAGTTGATCTAGTTTATTGTTGCAGCCTGTTTCATTTCGGTCTGTTTGGTGTTGGAAATAGATTGTACAGCTGTATAACAGCTATGGGCTGACAAAGACATTTTCAGTCACACACATGCCAAGCTAGGTAAATGTCCATTTTCATCCCCACTGGACTCGATACAGTAACTGTGGCATTTATTATGGAAAGTTTAGCAAGAATCCAGAAGAAGAATTCAGTTTTTTATTGACCTACAGTCTTTGAGGGAGGGCCTTCATGTGAAGTAAATTAATTAAATATAAAACAAACAAAAAACCCACCAAACTTAAAATAAAATCACTTCCTGTAAGTGCCTTTTAAAATCTTTTCCTTTAATGGCAGATAGTAATAATGTAAATGTTTCTGAATTTTCTTTCCTTATTTGGTTTATGCTACAAGCTTGTATTATCTCTGCAGCAAAGTTTGAAAAACAGTGAATGGAAACACAGCAAGAAAGAGAAGTACACCAGAATGATTTCACTTTGTGATCAAACTGTAGCATTTCTAGTAAAATAAAATACTCAGAGATCTATCAAGCTCACCTAAATCTGCCACTAAATCAAGCTATTAACAGCAGCGTGTAAAATGATTTTATAACAATGCTTGTCTTTGTGGATAATTTTCAGAAAATTGCCAGGATCTTCAAGTGTGAGCTGAGCAGTTCCCTGTCCCTGCTGAACTGCTTGAGGAAGCAGAAAGCAGATCACATAGTCCTCAACAGCAAGGTAGGTGAGACTTCATGGCAACAGAACTTTTTAATGGCTCACTTGCAAAACTTTAGCTCAGCCTCTGATCAGAGTTCATTGATGGTCCGTTCCAAAGTTGATTTTCCTTATTTTTTGTCAAAATATTCCCTAAATGTTGAAGTAATTTCACACATCATTTCTTTCTGGAAGTTTTGGCAGTGTCACAGCACCTGTGAAGCTGTGAGCAAGGCCTGAGCATCCCTATGTTTTAATGTCAGAACAGCACAGGATCAGGAACCCATTACATTCCTCTACACCTTGAGCCAGCCAGGCCTGCCTTTTATACTCCTGTGCCAAACTAAATTTATGTTTCAGTGGCTGTAGATACTTGAATTTCTTAAAGCCCTTTTTTTGCACTTAGGACATTTACTGTGGACATTTTACATGATTTGAAGGAAAAATTGGAAATACTATTAACAACTAATTTGATCTTTTTTTTTTTTTTTTTCTCTTCCTTCAGGAAATCTCATTTCTACCCCTAGTTTTGGATGGAGTGTTTCTTCATAAGCCACCTGAAGAGATACTGGCTGGAAAAGAATTCAATGCAGTCCCATTCATGACAGGAGTCACCAACAATGAATTTGGCTGGAATATTAGATCAGTAATTTAATGTCTATTCTTTGTTTTTAATGTGTTTTTAATGTTTGTGTTAAGTGATAGGACAAGTCTTTGCACTGTTGGAAATACATACAAGGTAAACATTGCTTGCATCATGGCTCTGCAGTGACCCAGAACCCCTGGGTCACAGGAGGGTGAGAGAGGCTTCACCCTGCAAGTTAAACTACGTGGACACATCAGTTGGAACATCAATTTTGTACAGGGTTTTCTTACCCTAAAATTTTAATCCCTCATCCAGGCAGAGAGAGAGGAAAAAGAATGCAACAATCAAGGACTTTTTACTGAAAGACAAATAAAGGCAATCCTCTCCCCCACAAGGCTCAGTAGTCAGGGTTGATACATAGTGTGCTTAAAAATGTGCCACTGATCACCTAGGCCAGCTTCCCCTGGGCACCATTACCACCCTGCAGAAAGAGCTTTCATTTGAAAATCTCATCTGGGGCACAGTGAGGGGACAATGCAGGTGTCCAGCCCATCCTCCTTTCTCATGGGAGCTCAGTGGGTAACTCCAAAACATGAGCAAATGCACAAACTCTCAGTGCACAAAAACTGCAGGAGATGGATTTGTGTTCCCTCTCTTTCTTGTCCCTTTCTTTTATTTCCTAAATATTCAGGTTCCTTTGTGCAGTACAAGGCATTTGTTCTGACTCTATGAAGCAACTGTCACTGGTTTTAAGTCCCAGAAGAGCAATGCAACGTGAAATCTGTTTGAATTTATTTTGCAGACAGAAGAGTTGTTTTATGTGATGCTGTAAAAGAGGAAGAACACTGCATTATCCTTATTTCAAAGGGCTCAAACAATTGGACTAGAGACAGACTGCCAGTGACTTTTAAGATCTCCCCCAGTAGAATGAAAATAAGCCTGTGAGACAGAAGCAGCTTTTTGCTTCAACTCTGCCCTCATGTTTTCTAGTCTTATGAGTTTCTTAATGTTGATTTAAGGATAAACTATGTATTAGGAGTGGTTTATGTAGAAACCTCCACCAAGACAACATTTACTGCAGTAAATACAAGCTTTTCAAGGCAGCTGCTGCATTGTGCTGCATTTTGCATCTGATGTGATAATTCAAAAATAAACACCAGTAGTAAGAATTAATGGAATAATGTAGTTCCAATGTTTAAAATAATAGAGACATTGAATGGTGCTAATAACATTGTTTTTTTTCTCTGTACAGACATCAAAAATGGCAAGTTTGAGGGAAATAGGAGATAGAAAATCAATTGCCTCAACTGTAGAGGTTTTTCTACCAATGATCGTAAGTACTGCTGCACTAACCTGATTTGAGAAGTGAATTTTCTTTTTCATGTATGTAACAGATTTGGGCCTCACTGCTTGAGTCATAGTGTTACTGAGGGCTGAGGTCATGTTATGCTTTGGGGAGAGTCCCAGCAAAGTTGACAGGACTGGAATTACACAGAAATAGGATTGAGTCAAGCCTGGGATTTGGAAAAATGCCTTTTTCATTCTAGACCTCAAACAATACTTTTGTCTTACATATTTGTGGGATTTCTGTAGTAGTATCCCTAATGTTGAGGTATCTCATGGCTGATCTCCTGCTTAGGGAGTTTCAAGGTGTATTTTTCAGTATGTTTACATTAAATGTAGCTTTTAAAGTAGTTACTTTGCACTCCTAGTTTTGAGGTGTACCTTTCAAGCAGCAAATTCTAACCCTGAAAACTTCCACTGTGTTTGGAGATCCCATTGGTCTTGTCCTCTTGTCTAATGGTCCATAAATCTTTCAAGGACTGAGAATTTACTTTTGTGATTCCAATCTCTCTTCTCCTGAAGAAAACAGAAGCCAAAGGTACTATCAGGAGAAATTGCTGGATCTACACTTATTCCTGTAGAGTTTTAACCCATATAAATCTGGTGGTTGGTGGTTGGTTTGTTTGGTATTTTTTGCCCACAAAAAGCATGAATAGGTTTTGTTTCCCATCTACATGGGTGGACATTTGTGCCTTTGCAGAATCTCTGATGTTTAAAAGATGGCAATTTTAGCTGCTAATTCAGACAGTGATTGTTTGTTTGTTTCTTGTCTCTTAGGATGTACCCTCAGATTTTCTGCCCAGGATCACAGATGAATATCTGGGAGACACAGAGGACCCCGCAGAGCTACGGGACCGATTCCTGGACCTGCTGGGGGACATGGCAGTTGTCATGCCAGCCATTAAAGCACTGAATTATCTCAGGGGTAAGCTGATCAACAGCAGTGGGACACTCAAACCTCCTACTGCAGGCTGGATCAAATGATGCAGACACAAATCCTGTCATATGTAGGCAACCCTTCTGGAGATTCCCACTGGGGACATGAGGAATGATACAGGTCTGCAGGGTTGTGAGTAGTCTCTTATCTCTGTGTAAGTGTCTTGCAGTGTGCTCATAATTACAAAATACTGATAGCAGACCATGAAAACACAGGTAAATGTTTGCTAACTGAAGTATGCAGGCTTAAAAATTAGAACATATCAAAGCAACCTTTGCCCTTTGGCCCATGGCTACTTGGGAATTCAGCAGCTCTGTGGTCCGTAAATTTTTTGGTGTTTAGGTGTAGACAAGCCATGCCAAGATACTCAAAAGTGGAAATAATTTGATATTTTGTTTTCTGCAAGTTATCTTAAGGTGGATCTTCCAATTTTTTTTCTTTTTTTTTGTGAAAGTGCTGACTTCCTAATTTTGCATTAAAAGTAGAAGTACATATTTGAATGTAACAATTACCCTAGAAAGGTGCCCAGTATAAAGCTTTGTTTAAAGTAGCATATTAAACAGCTGATGGCAGCAGTAGTTTATGTATCTGCCCTGTAACCCCCTGTATGTTATGTCTTGCAGAGTCTGGAGCTCCTACATACTTCTTTGAATTCCAGCACCGGGCCAGTGCATTCTGGGATAGCAAACCACACTATGTGAAGGCTGACCATGGGGATGAAGTGGCTTTTGTCTTTGGGGGGCCATTTCTGGCTGGGGACATCCAGCTCTGCAGTAAGGAGCAGACACCATTCACTCATGAATGAGTCCTGTAACCCTGGCATTCTTCTATTCAGTGTTCATTTTCATCAAAGTGCATATATTGGCAGTGAGACCAAGCCATAACCCTTTCTCCTGGAAGAATTGGTTTTATGCATTTCACCACCTTCTCCATCTCCTCTCCCTTACAGTTTGCTTGTTCTGAAGCACAGTAAGTTCCACTTACTGTTCTTGTCAGCCATTCAGCAAATAGGATATTTGCTAAAAAATTCACTGTCATTATCCCAGCACTGTGCATGAATTTGCCAAATAGCTTTGGCTGAAAATGAAATTGAAGGAAAGGTCAATTAGACTTGCAGAGTGCTTGGGAAGCTGGAAATCCAGGATCTCTTCTTTTCCTGAGGAGTTTAGGCCAGTGTCTCCTCCTTTCAGGAAATCCCATGGGCTGTCAGGCTCCAGAGAATGGGGGACTTGGGTTCTTTTGCAGGAAGTGATTCCAGCTGTGTTCAGAGCAAGGCTTGGAATTCCAGTGTTTCATTTTCTTTGTGAAGATCTAATGGTTAGGTTTGTTTTTGCTTCACAGCTCAATTAATACTTGAGCATTTATTCAAATGGAACCAGTCCAGTGAGGGAGGATTAAGGGTGTAGTCCCAAAATTTCCATGGGGTTCTGGAAGTTCCTTCTGGCAGAATCCCACATCATTACATTCTCAGTGAATCTGCCAATCACTGAACAGTTAAGAAACATGATGCCACTTCCTAAAGAACATTTTGAGTCCAGCAATATCCTTTAATTACATTTGCCTAAGACAGTAATACTCAGCATGGAGTATTTTCTTTCCCATGGAACAGATTAGGAAAAGTTCTTATTTTGACAGAGACACAAAACTTCTGCTTATTTTAAGTGAATTCACTATTTTTTTCTGCTTTTATTTTTGTCATTTGCACAGTAGTTCATAGTCTGGTCAAAGCCTACATAAGTGAAAGTATTTCCTTTTACTCCATTGAACTTTGGAGCAATTCAGCTATGTTGTAAAGCCCTTTGTTAATCTGTCACCAGAGCCTTTTCCTTTTGCTTATGTAATTATTTTTTTTTTTTTTTTTACTTTTTTGCAGTAGAAAGAACTGAGCAGCTCTTTGCCTGAATTTACCAAGGGCTTTAACATACCAAACATTTTTCTTAGTGTATTGAGATGCATTTATATTTAAAAACACACAGGAACTGAAATAATTCTCACCTACTGATACAGTGAGCTTATGTGCAACTATATTTAAAGAAATACTCCAAGTGCTGAGAAATGGAGTGGCACCATCTTGTGTGAGAATGAAGAAATCTTTGCCTAGTCAAGCTCTGAAATTGGGGATTTCAGAGCACAAAATTTCAGTCCCACAAAACTAGAATGGGATCCAGGAAACACAGCCATGTGGCCCATCCCTGGAGTTGTACTGGGATGCAGGACACAGGGGGGTTTTTTGGTTCTGCTCCAATTTCCTGGAAGGTTACAGGCACATCACCTTATTTCCTTGTTCCCAAATCCCCTGATTTCTACAGTAGGGGAATTATGCTGAAGTCACTCATGAGGAGTGCTGAAATCCCTTGATGCTTGCTGTAGTAGTGATGTTTTGCTGGTGGTGTGTCTCTGTTGCAATTGCCATATTCACTCATGGAAATGCTGCTGCTGTAGTAGCAATGTCTTGATTTCTGCCACACAGAGTAAATATTCTGTATTTTGTCTTTGAGGTGAAGTTACAGAGGAGGAGAAGAACCTCAGCAGAACTCTAATGAAGTACTGGGCTAACTTTGCTCGAAATGGGTAAGAATCATGAAATTCATGACAGATATTGCTGCTTTGCACTGACTCCATGGGGAATTGGCTGGTTTATTGATCCAGTCTTAACTTGTGTGATTGAATTCCCCTGTGACTGAAAAGGGCACTCACTCTTTCTTTCCTCTTGCTTACAGAAATCCTAATGGAGAGGGTCTGGTTGAATGGCCATCTTACAACCTAAATGAAGAATACTTGCAGATAAATCTACAACAAAAGAAAGACAGAAAGTTGAAAGAAAAGAAGGTAGAATTCTGGAAAAAAGTGATCCTTGAAAAGACAAATAGCAAAAGCACACAAAAGAAGAAGCTTAAATTAGAGTTATAGTTTACAGTCTAAACATGCACATAATATGCAAACTATTAGGATATTAAAAAATTCATTGAAATATACTTGAGCATAAAATTGCATTTCCCTCACCTTTTCTTCACAGTTGTCATACTTGCAATTATTCACTGTAATAACTCCAGTTGACCCTCACTTGTTAAATACAGCTCCCAGATTTCCCCAATGCTCAGGTTTTTCTGGCACTCCCTCATGACTGAAGACAAAATGTAGCAGCAACGTTTTTTTAATAAAGTGAAATCAGTGAAGACCCAATTTGTGAGTAAGACTCTCTTGATGCCAAGTTTATTTGTGGTACAGAAGTTTTGGTGTGGTGTAGATACAGAAATGTCCTCTGTGGAAAGATGATGAAACTACAGAATGTTCTGCTTTGTCAGTTGGTTTTACAGCTGGGGCAGGACAGTTCTGACTGTTGTGATAATTCCAGCACTACTGTTACAGATTAAGACTTCTCCCAAATGTTAGAAAACAGAGGAAATTTCTCCAGTACCCACAATTCTCTGCTTTTAAATTTAGTTGTAACTCCCCTACAAGGGGAGTTTCTCTCTGTAACATTTCTGTCTTTTCCCCAGTGCTCCTCTGTGCTCCAGGCTGTCCCCTGTGCCACCAGTCAGTGCCACTGTCCCTGTTTTTGCACTGGTTCACAGCCTCACTGCCAGCACTGGCTCTGTCCCAGGGCCACTCCAGGGCCCTCACTGGCTGACTGGTGCTTGGGCTGCCAAGAGCAAGGCTTGGACTCTTCATGGCAGAGTTGCCAATCACTTCTCTGCCATGTCTTTGTCTCCTGTACCTGTCTCCTAGGCTGCTCCACCTATCCAATCCACATTCCTGCCTCACAGCAGTGATGCAGCTCCACAGATCCTGCAGGGCAATGAACATCAGTTCCCCCTCCCTTCAGCTTCCCACTATACTTCTGGAGGAATTTTAAACTATTCATGGCTAATGATGTCCTACAGCAACTAGCCATCCATCCCTTCTTTTCAAATTACTTTACTGGAGGGAGTAGGGGGGGATTTTCTACATCTTCTTGCCCAAGTTCTGTTGCCAGGCAGAACTCAGGAGCAGGGTGAGACTGTTTTACACTGCAGTTTCAGTAAGCAGAACTTCCTCCTCCACATCTGTCCTTGCTTCTTTGTTTTACCTCCTTTGTTGTGTGAGTGGAATATCATTTCAAAATAGTCTTTCTAAATCTTCATTGCACAAACCCTTGAGGTGCTGTGCCACTCCCTTTAAAAGGAGATGAACAGGCAGTGTTGTATGGGTGTGCACAGAATACATGCTCATCCTGTGTGTGCAGAGAGGGGCAGTTGAATTGACTTCCTAGCACAGGCCAGCACTAAAAATAAATCACAGTAGAAAATGTCAGATCTTACTCATTTCTATGTAGAGATAAGCACTGTGATGCTCTTGTCTTATCCCAGAGCTCTCCTGAGGGCTGTTCACACTGTTTCTTTAGCATGTGGTAAAGCTGTCCAAGCTTCACAGGCTCTAGCTCTAAGTTTTATATTCTGTAGTTTCATTGAATCCTCAGCAGGGGCTGTGGTATTTGTCCTTTTTTTCAGCAATTGAAATCAGGACAGGTAGCAGTTCATTAGAGCACAAAGAGGCAAAGGTCATCATGTGGCAGGATTTTTTGATTGACCCTTGACTTATGCATTATTCACTGACTGAGGGCAAGCTGCAAAATCTCTTTAAATTAATGCCAAATTGTACTCACCAGGTATGTAGCACTGTCCTCATATTCTACAAGTTCAGTCTGTGTCACTGGGGTGAGAGTGTTCACATTTGCAAAGCATACAGGCCATGCTTGCAGATCCACCAAAGTATCTCCAGACAAGGCTGTAGGGATCTAAAATGCCATGTTTTTTTTTAATCTCACTTTAAGGAAGATGGGCAGAGTTTGCAGAAACTGGTTTGCACACGTGGTATTTTCAGAATGGCTGCTTCTCTAGGCCTGTGGATGGGCTGTGGGCTCAGACTTTTTTGCAGAGTGGGTACTTGAAAGAGAAGTAGTGAGTGGAATAAAGATTGAAGAGAAAAGCTTAGAAATTAAAATAGTAATGAAGGGGGGGAAATAAAAAGAAAGTAAATGGGAAAATATAGAATCTAGTAAAATCAGCAAAGATCAGGAGATAGAAGATAAATTGGTTTTGGAAGTAAAGTTTGTTACAGCAAAAGGAGAGAGTGGAGTACAGAGTATTTGGCTTTGCAGCAAAGGACCCCTCCTGTAGCTTGTGGGTCATGAGTGAGCTGAGGCAGGAATGCCCCCCAGTGTGGGAGCTGAGCCACAAGGAGGGACTTTTGCAGTTCCACCTTGCATGGAAACAGTCTTCCCTTGCCAAGGAACCAAAGCAGCCCAAGGTAAGATGAGACAGAGAGAGAATTCACAGCAGCACCCAAGCAGGAAAACAGGAGTGCAGAGTTTACTCCTGTGCAGTGCTTCTGAGGTGTCTCAGAAATCTTCATCACACAGATACAGGTAAAAGAGAACTTATTCTCAGCTCCATCACTGGTACCCCAGGCCCCTGTGCCATTAATAGCATTAAACTATTTTATTAAACAATGCTCACATTTATTATTACTGTATACACTGTACAGTCAATCAGTGCAGACTACTCCCAGAGGAGTTTTATTGACTTTTAATGTCACTCTTGAGAATCAAGGCAAAAGTTCTGCCAGGGAACACTTACAGAGCCACAATATATTTTAATTCTGCACTGATGTTTATAGTCCCCATTGTTTTCTCAGCAGCTCAGATTCACAGTGTTTCCCCTCTGCCAGTGCACAGGGAGCACTGGCTGTGCCTCAGCCTCAGGAGCTGCACCCCAGCACAGCCTGGCAGGGCCTGCAGGGCACTGGGGCAGAGCTCAGGAGCCTCCACAAACACAGCAAGGGCTGGAGACACAGCAAGCACTGCATGGGGCCACCTGCAGCACCTGCCAGCAGCTAGCTCAGAGAGCAGCCAGGTTAAAGCTGACTGGGCTTTATCTCCAGGGGCTGTAAATCACACCTGAGCACGTACACGGAGGAAGACTTGGAGTAAAGTGCACAAGCAACGTTTGGAGTCAATGCACAAGCACAGCCACAGCCCTCAGGTTTAACAGGTGCATAACAGAGGTGCTAAACTAATTCAAAGGCTGTGGGTCTTGTAACCCACTGAGCTGTAAAGAGAGGTGTGAGAGGGAATGGATCCAGAGAAATGGAGCCCCTCTCCTGTGGAGGCAGGCTGAGAGAGCTGGGTTGTTCAGCCTGCACAAGAGAAGGCTCTGGGGAGACCTTAGAGCCCCTTGGGAGCCTACAAAGAAAATGGAGAGGGGCATTTGCCAAGGGCATGTAGCAACAGGACAAGGGGGAATGGCTTCAAACCATTTAAGGTGGGTTTAAATCAAATATACAGGAGAAATTCCTCCCTCTGAGGGTGCTGAGGCTCTGGCACAGGCTGCCCAGAGCAGCTGTGGCTGCCCCATCCCTGGCAGTGTCCAAGGCCAGGCTGGACAGGAAGGTGTCCCTGCCCATGGCAGAGGTGGGATGAGTAGAGCTTTGAGGTTTCTTCCAACCCAAACCATTCTGTGATCATATAATCTGATTCTTTGAAATGCTGTTTCTGACAACTGAGAATTCCCATCGTCCGAAATTGCAAAACTGCCTTTCTGGGGCAAGAGCTACTGAGTCAGGAGAAAAAAATAAGAAAAAGGCAGAGCCTAATACTTGCATAAAACCAACACAGCCTCTTAGTTAATGTGAGCAGAAAATCTTTATTCAGCTATTCCATTCTCTCCCTTTCATATCGTCCTTCAATTATGGATGTGAAATGACTCAAAATAAATCCTCTGGATTCTTAGATACAGAGTTACCACCCAACCACCACCCTTCAATATTGCTCCCACATTACAAAAGGTGATAATTCATCTCTTAATTGTTGTAACTGTAGTGCAAGCATCCCTGAACACACAGAACTGAGTGTCAGGTGTCTCCTGCACCCTGCAGGAAAAGCTGAGATTTTTCTAGTATTGTTTTTTTTGGTCAGAAAAAAATTGTTTCATGAGAATAAAAATCACTCAACTTTTACTTCAGTAGAGGTACACTTTTCAGGGGTCTCGGTTTGGTCTTGGCTGTACTGCGTTTGTTACACGGAGATCTCAATTCCGAGCTGCAGTGAATGTGAGAGGTGCCTCGCTGCTCTGTGCAGGGCAGGCGGGGACACGCTCCGGTCCCTGGGGCACCGGGGCTGCTGCGGCAGCAGGACACCGCTCCCGGGGGACCCAAGGCTGCTTCCAAAGCGTTTGGAAGCGCGCTGTGCCCGAGATTCCATGGATCACATTCGAAAGGAGCCCCGTGGGGCAGGAGGGCTCCCCGTTCCCGGCCCGAGCCCGGCAGTCCCGTTCGTGGCTCGCAGCCCGAGCACTCCCTCGCCTCCCCCGTGTCTGCCTTGCGTAAGGCGGCCCTGGCCGAGCCTATAAAGGCCCGGCCGGCGGGGTTGGTGCCAGTGGCACCATGGCAGCTGCGAGGGACACGGCGCTGCTGGCCTGGATCCTCTTGGTCGCGGGCACGGCGCTGGCGGCGACAGGTAAACACCGGGGCTTCTGCCCTTCGGTCCTGTAGGGCGAGAGAGCACCGGCAGCTGCCTCCGGTGCCACCCGAGAGCCGGGCACAGACCCTGGGCAGAGCCGGGCACAGACCCTGGGCAGAGCCGGGCACAGACCCTGGGCTGAGCCGGGCACAGACCCTGGGCTGAGCCGGACACAGACCTTGGGCAGAGCCGGGCACAGACCCTGGGCTGAGCCGGGCACAGACCCTGGGCTGAGCCGGGCACAGACCCTGGGCTGAGCCGGGCACAGACCCTGGGCAGGGCTGGGCACAAACCATGGGCAGGGCTGGACAAACCCTGGGCTGAGCTGGGCACAAACGCTGGGCAGAGGGAGGCACAGACCCTGGGCAGGGCTGGGCACAAACCATGGGCAGGGCTGGGCACTGACCCTGGGCAGGACTGGGCACTGACCCTGGGCAGAGCCGGGCATAAACCCTGGGCAGAGCCGGGCACAAACGCTGGGCAGAGCCGGGCACTGACCCTGGGCTGAGCAGGGCACTGACCCTGGGCAGGGCTGGGCACAGACCCTGGGCAGAAGTGGGCACAGACCCTGGGCTGAGCTGGGCACTGACCATGGGTAGAGATGGGCACAAACCATGGGCAGGGCTGGACAGACCCTGGGCAGAGCTGGGTACTGACCCTGGGCAGAGACCCTGGGCTGAGCTGGGCACTGACCCTGGGCAGGGCTGGACAAACCCTGGGCTGAGCCGGGCATAAACCCTGGGCTGAGCCGGGCACAACCCCTGGGCAGGGCTGGGCACAAACCCTCGGCAGGGCTGGGTATAAACTATGTGCAGGGCTGGGCACTGACCCTGTGCAGGGCTGGGCACTGACCCTGGGCAGAGACCCTGGGCAGAGGTGGGCACAGACCCTGGGCTGAGCTGGCACAACCCCTGGGCTGAGCTGGGCATAAACCCTGAGCAGAGCTGGGCACACAAACTGAGCTGCAGTAGCAAAAAGTTCATTTCAGTTTTTAATCTGCTTTCAGTCATTTGTCTTATTTGCCTTCTTTGCAAATAGCAAAATCAAATCCCTGTCCCAAAATCTTGCCTGCTGAGGCCGAGCAGCCACAGTACCACATCAGTAATTTGATGTTAGAACTTTCACACAGATCTGAAAATGAGTCTTGCTTAAATATTAACAGGATTTGTTTGTGCCAGACTATTTTTAGGTATGTTAGAAGCTTTTTCTTTTGGCTGTACATACTATCAAGGGTCTGGCATATATTTTCTCTTTTTATTGTCTTTTCTTAATGAGAGCAATCTATTGGGTTTTGATCTAACAACCCAGGGCAACAAAAAATTAAGATCTATATGCAACCACTAATGTGTGTGTGGTAAGACAATACATATTATATACCCGAAGGAGATTGTACATACAGACCAATCACATACAGATCAATCAAAATGAAGGCTGAAATAATGTCAGCTATACTGATTTAATAAAGGTATAATAAAAGTGTGTTAGAATAAATCAGTAAATCTAAAATTTAAATGAGTGAACACTAGCAATCAAATTAGTAAAATAAAATAGTAAACTGAAATAGCAGATTAGACTAGTGTACTGTTAAAGCTGATTAGAGTTTGTTGAAGCTTTATGTATAAATACTACTTGTTTAAGTGAAGAAAAGGTGTGTATTTAAGTAGCAAATCTAGCAATTACTTACCAACAGACCAATTATGTGCTTTTGTGCTCCTGTCCCACAGAACAACCAGAAGCAGAGACCAAATATGGGAGAGTCCGAGGGTACCAATTCAAAGTGGACACAGCTGAGAGGACTGTAAATGTCTTTTTGGGACTTCCTTTTGCTAAGCCTCCGGTTGGATCGCTGAGGTTTTCTGAACCCCAGCCACCTGAGCCATGGGAAGGTGTCAGAGATGCCACTTCCTACCCACCGATGTAAGGCAATGATCAAAGCACTGAACCTTTACTTAGGTTGTACCCTGTGCAGTTCCATGGCACTGATGTACACACAGGGCCAGCCATGAAGATAAACTCCTTGGTGCCCTCTCGTTGCCCCTGTTACAGTGGATGCATTTCTAAAGACACTTCATGAGCTGCTTCTTTTCCAAAAGCTGCTGTTCCACGGGTGTCAGTGATGAACAGAGATGGAGCAGCACTTACAGATAATGCTCTGCCTCAGGAGCACTTGGCCATCACTTGCCAATCACTATAAACCTTTGGAGCAGAGGCAGAAAGAAGCTGAGGCAATGTTGGAACACAACATGAGGGGGAAAATGCTGACTCAAGTGCTAAAAAGGGCACATAAGAAATGCAGAGCAGTTCTAATCTACGTTGTAAATGTCTCACTCCTGTTGTCCCATTGCCCTTAGTGTCTCAAGCCTGATATCTACCACTGCAACATAAAAAGCTACTGGAGATGTAAAATGATTAATTTATATTTTCATTGAAGTAATTTATAGCCATATGTATTTGCTGATATATTTCTGTGATATTTTGAAACATGGTACATTGTATCTGCGTGTCACTGTGTACTGCAGTGACTTTACTTTTACAGATCTCATTAATGACAGCTCAAAGCAAGAAAATTTATTAAAAAGCAAAAAAATATATTATGTTTGCAGTTGCTACCAATCTAGAAATGTGCTGGAGATCAATTTCTGGTTGGCACTTTGTTGTGCAAGTATAAAAAAGCTTCTCTTCATAGAAGAGCTTCTCTTCATAGCTTTCAGTTTTTAGTTAATTCTGTTGTTTGTTACTTTTTCATTTATTCAGGTGTCTACAGGACAAAGAACTAGGACAGCATCTTTCAGACATGATTACCAACAGAAAAGAGAAAGTTCCTCTCCAAGTGTCTGAGGATTGCTTGTACCTAAATGTGTACATACCCGTTTCTACAGCAAAACAGGAGAAGCTGCCTGTAAGCAAAATCCTTGTAACACCTTGAGCAAAATTATCTGACAGCAAACGTTCAACCTGTCCCATGAGCAGACATGCAGGGGCAGTTTTGTAGTGATGATCAACTTAGATGCTTTGCCCCAGCAAATATTAGCTGAAATTAAAAAAAGACACAAAATCCTGTTTGAGAAGTAAAATTGTATTGGCATTTTTGCTAAGCAGTGCTTGATTTCATCTGAATGAGCTGTCCAAAGTCACAGGGCCCTGACACACTGTAGGCATTCAACAAAATCAGTTCCATTTGGTACACCTGCAGGCCTTGGATTCAAAAGATTTCTACAATTTGTGAAATGTAATCTTAAAGAATCAGGAGTTAAACAGCACAAAACATTATATCTTGGGGTATGTCTAGTTTTTGTCATGGGGAGCTGTGTTGATCCAGCTTTTCTCTTTCCAGGTCTTAGTATGGATCCATGGAGGTGGATTAGTTGTTGGAGCAGCTTCATCATATGATGGCTCAGCATTAGCAGCTTTTGACAACGTGGTGGTGGTAACAATTCAGTACAGGCTAGGTATTGCTGGATATTTTAGGTAAGATGGTTGATCTCAGTTTTTCCTAAGTGATTTCCAAAGTGATGTGAGCAAAGCCTTTGTAAAGACAAGTACAGAAGACTTGCTTATGCAAAGAAACACTTCTGAACTGCATCTGCAGGAGTTGGGGACAATTTCCAGTCCCAAAGCAGCTCCCAGATCTGTTCTTGTGGGGTTGCTGCTCCAATCTCAGGGCTTTCTGAGCCATTCATTTGTCAGTTGTGTAGAGAAGTTTCGTGCAGAGAATGGCAGATGATTCCTCACACCACAGATTGTATTTGGCTCTGCCTTTTGGCTTGCACTGAGCATTTAAACAAATCTGTTCTCTCCCTGCAGCACTGGTGATGAGCATGCCCGAGGTAACTGGGGATATTTAGACCAAGTTGCAGCTCTTCGGTGGATTCAGGAAAATATCATACATTTTGGAGGAGATCCAGGATCTGTCACTATCTTTGGAGAATCTGCAGGAGGCATCAGTGTTTCTTCTCTTGTAAGTTCACAGTAATATTAAATTTTAATTACTTAGGGGAAAGAAACCCCTCCATGCATTTTCAGTATCTGCATGAGAAGTCAGCAAGAGAAAAGGGACGGTGTTACAGTGACACATCCCCTGGCTCTTTGATACAACAACAAGGCAGCAGTACAGCAAAACAACACAGATTTTGATTGATAAAAATGTGTCATTTCCATACTGAAATATTGTAGTTAAGTAACAGAATGTTATTACTCATCTGCTGAATTAAATTCTGGTTGGTTTGGGGTGGGGGGGGGTTCAATGTAAAAAACCCTCCAAGTCTAATCTCATGAGAAAAGTCCTTTAAGAGGAGTTGTGGACTCTTGCCCATTTTCTGTTTGCTTTGACAGCCACTTGTGCAAGGTGGTTGAGGTGAATAGCCCTGACAGCTGAAGTAGCCCTGCACTTTGTGACCCAGTGATTGTGTAAAATGTTTACTTCAACACAGACCACACTGCAGTGACGCTCTCCTCCTGCAGTCCCTCACACTTTGGTACAGATCACACAGCCGAGCCAGGGTTCACGGGATACAAATCCCTGTTTCCTCTGGCCAAAAGCTCTTGCTTGCCCTTCTGCAGCAGAGCCAGACTGCCTTGGGCACGTTCAGTCTGTACCTGCCTTGCAGGGTGGAGCTGGGAAGCGCAGAAGCAAAGTGCAGTGGGTGGGGAAAGGCAGCTGAACTCCTCATCCCTGCGAGCGCTGCACAGCGGGACCGTGCTCAGGGGCTGCACAGGAACGCTCGTACCACGTGGGCTTCCAAAATCTTCCCAGTGGCCACTGCTGACCCTGAAATCCAAAATCCCTGGGTAGAACACAGTGCTTGTCATGCCTGTTATTGCTTTTTCACAGGTCTTATCTCCCCTGGCCAAGGGCTTGTTCCACAAGGCCATTTCAGAGAGTGGCACTGCGGCCCTGGGCTTGTTCACTGACCAGCCTCAGGAGGATGCACAGGTGGGTATTTGTGGTAATTTTAATTACTTTTTCCAGAGAGTTCTGCATATCTTAAACTGTTCAGTCCAAAATATAGAAACATCTTTTTTTTCTTGTGAAACAAGACAGACTGTCAATAAAGACAGTATTTCTGTGTGCAAATAATACATGTTGAATGATGTGTTGCTTTTCAAACACCCAAATACCCACAAAGAGAGAAGAATGAAATGTAAAGAAATATCATTACATGCAGTGTCTTCAAGAAAAGTCAACCTATAATTTTTGGCTGGAAAATGGTATCAGACTCTGAATACTCTTCTCTTCCCCTCCTGTTTGATGCCCGTAGTGTGCAAATAAACAAGACTTTATTGTGTTTGTTTAATTGGAGAAGTACGGGCTTCCACCCCTTCCTTCTCACTTCAACTACAAGGAACAATTTCCAGCAACCTGGAACCTGGGACATAAAAGAGACAGCTCTAATGACAGCTGTTGTTCCAGCCAAAAAGACATCACCAAGAGTGGTAGAATGTGCAGATGGTTTATTCTCTAACTCCTTTATGTCACCCAGCCTTCTCAGCCCAGCATGTTATTTACCAGAACTGTCTTAGACTATTTCTGTATCAAAAAAAACCCTGGAGGCAGAGGTTTTCTCCTTCTGCCCAGCCTGTGGTGTGAAGGACTGTGAGGGCTTCCAGTGCTCTCCCTCTGGAGCTGGGACAAGCCAGGCTCCAGCAGCCTCTGTGCAGGAGCTTTGGCTGCTCCTGCTGGGCTCGGTGTCTCCTAGAGCCAGACAGGGGAAATGTGTCCAAAACTGTTTGTTTTCACTGCTTGCAGAAAATTGCTGCTGTCTCTGGCTGTGAAAAATCCAGTTCAGCCTCAATGGTTGAATGCTTGAGAGGAAAAACAGAAGAAGAACTAGTACAGATAACACAGAAAATGGTAGGTGAAATGATACTTCTTGCATTTAAATGACACCTCAGACTTTTTCATAACAGAGAATACCCTTTGTGTGCTGTAACATTAGCAGAACTTGAAGTGGACGTAAAATCTGACTTTCTTGACTTTTTCAGGACATGACAGCACTGCAGCTCTGCAATGAATCCTTGCCTGAAAAGTGCAAACAGGTTCCTGCCCTTCCATTCTGCATGCACTTGGAGCTATCTGTGGTTTGCTGTCATGCTCTACCAGGGCAAGGAAAAGCAAATGGCGCATACTATTCTGGAGAACTTGAAAATCAAATTATGTCCTACTTGAAAGTTCTTATCACAATACTTATGTGCCTTTGAAACTTCAATACAGAAATCCTTTTTTTGCCACACTGTTCCACACATCCATGGCCATATTGAACTAAGAAAAGATTTAAATTCAACATAATGACTTCTGTTTCACAAACATTAGAAATATCTTCACAGAGTATTCTGCCTAGTGCAGAAAATCAGTCAGAAAAACTTTTGAGATGCCTTGGATACCATTACTTCTTGTATTTTCATTTGGCTTCACTTTGGACCTGCAGTAAAAATCTGAACTTCTTTTAGAAGCAAAATTAAGGTATTAATGAAGCTTTCTTTTTCTTTTTTCCCTTTTTGTTCAGGATGTGTTTTTCATCAGTGCATGTGTAGATGGTGTATTTTTTCCAAAGAGTCCCAGGGAATTACTATCTGAAAAATCAATCACTGCAGTCCCATACATAATAGGAGTAAATAACTGTGAATTTGGATGGGCACTACCTACGGTAAGACACTTAAAATGTTCTTATTTAAACATCATTTTGTAAATAGAAGCTTTTTAATAAGTATGATTCTCTGTATCACACAGATGATGAAATACCCTCCTTTCGTGGATGGTCTGGATAAAGATGTTGCACGACAAATTTTACACAGCAACTTACCAGCAATCATTAAGGTAAGAGACCATTTTCAGCACAACCCAGTGCTGCTGCTTTGCTGGTCTGGCTGTTTCTACCCCTCGAGGGCCATATTTCACAGGGAAATGCCATTGTGCTGGACAGCTCCCTGAACTGGGGCAGAAATGGGCAGAGATGTGCTGCGTTCCTGTTACTTCTAGTGACTGAAAACACTCTCTCAATTTCCAGCTGAAATGCCCCTCTTCTTAACAAGGAGTTCTGTGGGAATCCAGGGGTGATGCAGGTACCTAAACACAGGTCTCTTGGGACATTTTAGATACCCCCAGAGTAGCAGAGTAGCAGCAGGTGTGGCAAGAGACCTGTGGGACACAACCTCCTAAAGCAGCAGCTGGGCACTGGAAAGGAAAGCCCGAGAGGTTTAGGGTGCACTGACACCTATGTTCAGGGCTCTTGAGGTTTTGCTTCCCTGTAATTTGCAAATCTCTTGGCTTTGTGGTGTCTCTGTGCTCTCCTGAAGCTACCGCATAGGAAAGTAGAGATTAAGAGGTAAGAATTAAGGACTCAATAAGCAGGGCCAGTCCCTGCAAGGGATCATTCAGTGACACACACATCCACCATGAAGTTAGAAATGCAGAGCCCAGGCCTGTTCTGAACAGGAGAAATTATGGTCATCTACAACAACCAATGGATTTTATGCAATCCAGCAGGATTTCTTTGCTCTTATGAAGGTTGTTTCCACAGAAGAGAGAACAATCAGCATCACTGGCTGCTGTTTATCTAAAGGTGGTTGATCCTCAGAACTTGCACCCCTCTTTTCCCCAAGATCACCTGTGCCTATAGCTGTGTAACTCCAGCCCTGAGCTCCGAGCCACCCTCTGGCACAGCTGAGGATTTCCTCTGAAAGGTGTTGTTTGGGGATCAGCCAGGGATGTGCAGATGCCACACTCCCTCACTGCTGTTACTCCTTTTAATATTCATCCTCATTATAAGTACTTTCTACTGCTGTTTCAGGGTATTACACCTGAGGCTGCTGACAGAGTGTACGATGAGTACCTGGGGGATGCAGAGAGCCCTGCTCAGGTCCGAGATGGCCTCCTGGATGCCATGGGAGATATCTACTTTGTCAGCTCAGCTGTGGAAGTGGCCAGATACCACAGAGGTAACCCAGCAGCTTCACAACAACTGCAGAATTCTGTCTGGGGGTGGTGTGGACAGTGTGCAGCACTTTTCACTATCTAGAGAACTGGCAGTGTTTTCATTTAAACCAAACAGTTTTTAATGAAAGTTTATCATCTTTGGAGCAGGTATTTTCAGCTCTCAGACTAGCACTTTTCTGTATCCCCTAGATACTGGCAACCCAGTCTACTTTTATGAATTCCAACATCGACCAAGTTCAGTGGAAGGTGTGGTACCAGAGTTTGTAAAAGCAGATCATGGAGCCGAGATTGCCTTTGTCTTTGGAAAGCCATTCTTAGCTGGTGATGTACCCATGCTTACTCCATATTCCTTCTAGAACCTCATTATTACTCATTTTCATCACTGCAGGGCTTTAGAATAGAATTTCTCTCTTATAAGCATTATAAGCATTATTTATATGATAAGCATAATTTATATAGCATAAGCATTACTATGAGCATAAATATCTTCTTTCTTCAGCAGGAGATACTTTTCATTACATCATTCATCTGCAGTTGTCTCCTAGAGAAAACTCCAATAGCTCAGGGCAACAAGTACAAGTGTTGCAATTGATATAGCTGATACTAATTTTTTACTTTCTAATGTGGCCACTTCATCTCTCCCTTTGCAGGAGGTGCTACAAAAGAAGAAAATAAACTTAGCAGAACTATTATGAGATACTGGACCAACTTTGCTAAAAATGGGTGAGAATCACAATGCTAATTACAGCCCAAGTTTTGTCTGTGCTGCCCAGAACATACTTACCTGCCTGAAGCAGTACTTATATGGTGGTTCCCAGAAATCTGGCAGAATTTAAGATAAATATTGAAGCAATTTCTCTTCTTAACAGTCTTTTACAAGAACCTGCAGACACAAGAAAAAAAAATCTAAGAGCAGTCACTCCATCTGCAGTGGAGTTTTAGATCTAAAACTAATGGCAACTATTACACTTTTGCTGTTCCACTGATGAGCATTTTGATAAAATACTGTCCATTTATTCAGGTACCAGAATCACATAATCTGAGCTCCTGTTGGTTTTCTGAAATGCTCTGAGCCTGAGCAGTCAGAGAGCAATGGATTGGCAAATGGAGAGCTAACTTTTCCTTCTATTATTTCCAGAAATCCCAACGGAGAGGGCTTGGTCCATTGGCCTCAGTATGACCTGGAGGAAAAATACCTGGGAATAGACCTGGAGCAAAAGGCAGCAGAGAAACTGAAAGAACACAGAATGGAGTTTTGGGCACAGATCATAAAGCAAAGTCAGACTGGAAGGAGAGAACACACAGATTTATGAGAGCTGTGGAGGGTACAGTTTGCTTTTAAAACCCAAAGGAAAGTCAAACAAAATGAGTTTGTCAGGATGCAGAGTAATAATCACCTTCTAACTCACTGTTGTGTAATCTGCTGTCCTAATCACAGTGAAAGGAGAGAAACAAGGGACATTTGGAATGTTTGTCAGACTGAAAATCACTATTTAATGAAGCAAGCAGAAAAAAACCCCCATAATCTTTCCAGGTCCAAACAGACCATGGTACCTACTCAGTGCATATCAAAACTGAATAATGAGGTGGGAATGGGCAAATGAATTGAATTCTGTAAGAAATTATCTATACAGACTACACCATAAGTGTCAGACTATTTCATATGCTTATTCCCTTCTTTCAGAAGAGCATGGTCAGTTGTCCTTCCTAGAGACTCTTTCTGCTTTCTTTAACTGGAAATAGCTTGCAGGCAGAAGAGCATCCATCAAACTACATCTGTGAGGTGGGCTTGACATCTAACAAAGGAGGACAGAAAACCTCTTCTTGCTTTATTGGCTTGTGAATTGTGAGAAATAAACGTTGCTTTGATTTTTTTGGAACTTCCTTTTCTTTCACTTAACTGACGGAGGCTAATTCTGAGAGGTCAGGTCACACCCGAGAAGCCAGAAACACACCCAGTTCCTTTCCTCCACCTCAATGGTTTCAGGTATGGATCTTCCAGGTTTCTGTGCAGGACCTGAGGCTTAAGGCTCTTTCACAAAGCCCTCTGGGGTTTGTCCTTCACCCCTTCCTGGCAAACTGGCAGTGCTGTGGCTGGAGGGGGGCGCAGTGCAGGCAGGACAGGCGCCCACGGAGGCAGAGGGGGAGCAAAGGCTGGTGCTGTTCCTGCAGGTGGGCTCAGCATCAGCAGAGAGAAGATCTGCTGGCAAGCAGAGTGTGCACCCCCAGCCTCCCACAGCTGTGTGATGGCTCAGGGCACGCAGGCAGTGAATGGCTTTTTTGCCAAGTTACATGACAGGCAGCATACAAAGGAACAATGTGGGAATCCAGGAAGCCAGGAGAGCTCTCCTCATGACCATAAACAAACAAACAGCCCTACTCTAACCACCCCTTTAGCTGCTGCCCAGCTCCCACATCCCACAGCACCCCAGGGGGGCTCTCACAGGGACAGCCCGAGCTGCTGCTGCAGGTGTTGATCCTTTGTGGTGTCTTATTCTTCCTCCTCACCTCTGGGTTCACTTGCTTTTGCACCCCTGTGGATCTCAAGCAGTGTGATCTGCACTACCTGGCCACCCCTTTTTGTGCATTGTCCATAACTTGTGAAAAACACCAGCTGTTGCAATTAGTCACAGCTAATTGCAGCACCCATACATAGTTCTGTCACACGTTTCTTACCCCTTCCCTTGTTTTGGTCTGACACAGCCTTTATGTGCATTAGTGGTGTGTTTGCTGAATCAACGTGGCTGTCCTTGTACATTCACAAAAATCATTATTTTAACAAGACAGAAGCAATCCTGTGTGGGGGAATGCAAAGCCATAAGTGTAACTCCTGGGTAGAAGGGAGTTCTTTTATTAGGCACAAGTGATAACAAAGTAGTTTCTGACTCTGTGAGAGGAAGTGTTCTGTCCATCTGTGGATTTTTAAACCCCAAATATAAAGACTGGTACACTGGCAGACAGCTGAGAAAGGAGTAACACCACAGCCACAGTGTATAGGCTATATTTAAGCAGCAGATTCTTACATTATGTTCCAAACCTCATTTTAGTTCATAGCTTTAGTATTCGTGGTTACTTGGTAGAGATTCCCAGCTGCACCTATATTTCAAGCAGTATATTTACTGATCATATTCAGCAAGAACTGCTGCTGTTCTGTTTTTCACATTCTGTCAATAAAAGCCTTATCTTTTTTTTCCCCAAGTGTATTAATTCTCCATAATTACTATAATTGCCTTTCCAAGGTGGTCACCAAGTATGTTTGTTCTATTCCAGTCCTGCTTCTCAGATCATCTTGTTGCTAAGTGTGAAATATGAAAATCTGTATTAAGATGGGATGTTCTTTGCTGTCTGATCTTTGTAACTTTCAAACCTGATCAACAAGGAGGGAGATTTAATCCGTGAAACAGAGCGGCCAACAGGCTCTAAGTGATGTCCAGCTGTTAGAAACACAAATTCCTGGGCAGCAGAATTGCCTTGCTAAGGTTTGGGGCTGGACATGTTCCAGTGATCTCAGCCCCGGGGGAGGCTAACAAAGCTCGGGGTGAAGGATTTCCACCGATACACGAGGAATGCGGAATTCCTGGGCCGCGGGGGCATTTGGCAGAACCCTCAAGATAAGGAAGAAACAAATAAAGGCAGCTCAGCGACTGTGTGGAATCAGCTCCGACTGGCAAAGGGGAATTGGGGCAGGGGCAGGTCAGGAGCACTCCTGGGGCACCCACACAGAAAGCACCGAGCCAGGGGAGGAGACACAGAGAGCGTGGCAGAAACAGGCAGGAGAAGCGAGACACTCAGGAGCCAACACAAGAGAGAATACTAATTAATAAGGGAACTACGTGCCTTGTAACCAACGCACATCAATGCCTTTGTCTGCTAAAAGGTGTTAAGAGTGGAAAGTTTTGCCGGTCGTGCTGCTCACTTCGTGGATTTGCCACGCAGTGCCCTTTCTGCGCAGAAGTGTGAATGAGCGAGAGCCGGGCTCCGGCAGGGAAGGGCCGGTTCGGGGCCAGCCCCTGTCCCCGGCCGGGGCTCTGCGCCTCAGCCGGGCCGGGCCGGGCGCGGGGCCGGAGCTCCCCTGAGGGGAACGCCCGGCCGC